>JAHLSL010000203.1:904222-932120 GCA_025920805.1 Petroica traversi
TCCATCCATCCATCCATCCATCCATCCATCCATCCATCCATCCATCCTAGTGTTACCCACCAAGCATCTGCCTTCCACTGGAAAAAACCATCCCTGGCACAGGCAGGAGATGGGCTGTGGGACCACAAGGAGAGAGAAGCCCCACACCCACATGGGCTGCAGCAAGGAGCTGGGGAATCAGGGACTGGCACAGGAGTGCAGAATGTCCACTCTGGGATGCACCTACAGCTCTGCAGGCCAGCCTGGAGAAGGTGGCAGCAGCTTGTGACCCAGCTGTGCAGCTCCTGGAGTTGGAGGAGAGGACACGCCGGGGTCCAGGCTGTCACTGGGATGGGGTCCTGGAGACCCCAAGGCTGGTGCAGCCTCATTTCCTTCACAAAGCAATGGATGTGAGCAGAGCTCACCTGTGAGCAGAGGGTGAGCACTCACACAGGTACAGACAGCCCTGATCCGGTTCCACGGCTGCGGGAACGGATTTTTGCATGCATCAAAAAGAAACACACCCGGAGGTGGAAAAGGGGCAATTTCCAAAAGTTGAAAGGGATTATTAGCAAAAATTGATCGGGGGGGAAATGTAAACAAAAACAATGAAGAGTAATTATGGCTTATGGAGGCTTTGCCAAAATCTCATAAATCTGCGATCATAAAAGAAGGCGTCTTGAGTTCAAAATTATCTTGGCTAGGAATAAAAGGAAAAATTTGCAGTAAAAATAAACATATTGTATAAATTAAACCCAGGGGAAGTTGGCAGCAGCGAATTAGCAGCTCTAAGATGCAGACAGTTGCAAAAGGATGTATCAATGAAAAAATCGACTGCCAGGAGACAGAAAGGAGGGAAAAAAAGGAAATTTTAAATACATCAAAAGCAAACACAACCAGAGCTGTGGAAAGGCGAATCCATGGGAATGCTCAAGTGTGAAGGCAGCAAACACAGACACCACAACTGAAACAGCACAGCCAGGAAAGGATGAGCAGCCGTGGCAGCTCCAGGGACCTGCAGTACCCAGAGATGCTTGGAGACACAAACACACCTGAGACCCCTGGCTGGCAGCATCCCACTGCCCCGGGGTGCTGCTCACCCTGCCCCATCCAGGAGCAAGGGCTGCAGGGTGGTGGGGTCAGGACAGCAATTCTGGAGTTCTTTCCTCATGGCAACATCAGCCCCAAGATCTGCCCTCCAACAACAACGTGGTGTGGTCAGCAGAGCCCTATGGGCCTGCGGGGCAAGCACAGCCCAGGAGCAAGAGCTCCCCTCTCCCCTTCCAGCACCTTGTGCCGTGCACCAAGCAGGACAGGGCACTGCAAAGATGGGGAATAATTTTGCAGCATCTCTCAGGACTGAGGAGCTCAGGGGTCTCGGTTCAACCTCATCTCCACTGCGAAACTGGGGCAGCTGGGAGAGCTCCAGAATGAAGTTCCAGTGCCTCAAGGACTTGCTGCCAAGTGATGTGGACACATCCAGCTGCTCAGCAAACCCTTCCTGGACCAGGAGGATCCTAAAGCACCAGACAGAGAGGCCATGATGGCTCTACAAGCACTGCTGCAGAGTCCACCCTGGTCCCCCAGGAATGATCACCAAACCCTGGGAGGAGAAAGAGCCCAACAGCTCCATGAAAGCCACAGCAGTCACCCAGACAACTCAGCCAACACAATGGCAGGAGACAAACCAGAGAGGTGACCAGGGTATTAGCCAGGAAACATGACAGCAGAATGAGCATCAGGAGGGCAGATCCAGTGCTGAAAGCTTTGCAGGCCAAAATCCAGGTTGCACTGGAACCTCCAGGCTGTACTGGAACCTCCCTGCTCTGCATCTCAAATGCTCCAGGGATGTGCAGCAATGGGCCCCCCCCATCCCAAACAAGCTTTGAGGATAAAGCAGCAGAGATATCAGATGCAGCCATGAATCTGTGGTCCTTGGCATCCCTTAGCATGGCTGGGGCCACCCCAAATAGCACATACACAGGATAGCAAGGACAGGCCATCAGAAGTGACCTTTGGTCAGGAGCTGAGGTGGGGATGGACAGACCACTGTGCAAGGTCCCTCTTTCACTGCCTTTTCTCACTGTGGGTAAAAGCCACATTTGTGCCAGGAGGAGAGATTGCTCTTCTCCAGAGGCTGACAGTGGAACTGTCACAGAACCCTGGCACTGCCTGCCCTGGGACAGGCTGGGGGATCAGTGAGTACAGAGCACCCTGTTCCCTTGCCACCATCAGCACCCCTGGGACCTGCCAGCACAGGACACTGATGTGACACCACAGGAGTTGGCACTGCCTGTGCCCCGAGACACACCCAGCACCTGCAGCTCCTGCTGGCACAACATGCCCTTGAGCCAGGCTGTGTCTACACCTCTCCCTGGCACACCAAACCCCCAGTACTCTTTGCATGGATGCATCTTGGGGACCCTGGAAGAATCCTCCAGTTGTAACCCTGCTCCCTCCCAAGTCTGCCAAGAGAGAGCATCTCTACATCTTCTGAGGATGCAAAGGATTCACAGACAACCTCCAACAGCTTTGCAGGATTTAGGGTCTGCTGCCTGAGCCTCATAAAAGTATCACACTTCAAAATTTAGTTTACAGGGTGACCAAGGCATTACCTGACATCAGCCTTGACATGGGAAATCAGGAGAAAAGTGCTGTGCAGTGAATGCCCCATCCCCCAATTCCCTACTCAGCATGAAGCAGCCTTTATAAATCAATGCCTGCAGGAGGAAAACACGTGAGGGAGCAGCAAGTTCATCCTCCCCTTGCAGCTGCACTCCCGGTGATCCCTGAACCCCACAAGTGTGATGGGAAGGGATCTCTCCAGGGCTGATACCTCATCCACTGCTCACGGACAGACTGTGACCTGTGGGATGAGCTTGAGCACCCAGGGATGCACCCAAATCTCAGGGAGTAACTAAAAAAGAGGACACTGCTCTTCTCCCATTTCCCAGCACCACACTCAGACCTCTGGCACCTCAGCACCCCTGTCCTCTCCCATGCTTCCAGGACATGGAGCCCCTGGGAGCATCCCACAGGTCCTACTGCTGCTGTGCAAGGGCCTGAGCCAGCACCCTGCACTACTCTCAGTGACACTGGAGCACGGGGATGCACAGGGAATTTGTGGCAGGAACATGTGCAGCTTGGGCTGAGAGGCCACACTGATGTCCTCAAGAGCAGACAGAGCAGGAGGTTGCACTGAGCTCTCTATGTGGGCATCACTGGCACCACAGCATGTCCCAAAAATATTGATGAGCCACCAGTGCCAAGTCTCCTTGCACCAGAGGCAGCGGTGTCACCACAGCTCAGATGTGACCCTCTGGTTACCTGTCCCCAGGGCAGGGTGCTGACAAGGTGAGCACATCCTGGAGCTGCCAATGCTGCCAGGTGTACAGGAGGTGCCTCTTGCCATAACACACCCCAAATGCACAGGGCAAGGCTCCCCAAACCCCATGTGCTTGGTAGGCAGAGAAGGGGGTACCTGCCAGTCCCAGCTCCGCCAGGAGGGTTGATTTAACTGTATACTGAGAAAAAAATTCTTCCCTGTGAGGGTGGGGAGGCCCTGGCACAGGGTGCCCAGAGAAGCTGTGGCTGCCCCTGGATCCATGGAAGTGTCCAAGGCCAGTTTGGACAGAGCTTGGAGCAACCTGGGATACTGGAAGGTGTCCCTGCCCACTGTCCCTTTCAACCCAAACCATTCAGGCACTCTGTGTCTGCACCCCATGGCACTGCAGCAGCCTGGGCAGTGGGAGATGTGTCCATGGGGTAAAATACACCTCCTTGATCCATGAGCAGCACCCCTCCCTCCTGCAGGGAATGCAGCACTCCTCCATGTCTCCTGATTTATCCTGCCTGGAGAACAGAGGCGCCAGGGCCGGTGGGACGCTCTGGCCCCACTCACACTGCCCGGGATTTATAGATGGATAAAAATCCCTTGGCTGAGCCTTTGTTTACTTTGCTCAGAGAAAATAATTAACTCTTAACGTAGTTCTGGTGTCCCTTTCCATGGCAAGGGAATGGAATGAGATGAACTTTAATATTCCATCCAATCCAAACCATTATGGGATTCTCTGATTTAAGAAACTTGGTGAAACCTTAAAGCTGTCCCACTCCAAGCATGGCACACAATGCAATATTCCCTGTATCACAACACAGCAGTGCCAAGCCTCAGTTCCACACACACACTCTCCATGCCATGATGACCCCAGGCTGGGACTGATCCCAGGGACAGTGTCCAAGGAGCAAAGCCCTGCACCCAGGAGCCAGGGAAAGAAGCCACAGAGTGATGGGGGAGGTGGGGGACAGGGGGAGCATCCCTGCAGGAGTCAGCTGTGATGGCTGTGGAGAGCCAGCTGGCTTCCAGCACCGAGCAGCTGGAAGGGTGTGAAACAAGACCATCTGACCTCTGGTGCCTTTCAACCCTGGTAACTTTTTTACCTGTAGATAACAAGGATTTGCTCAAGGTCACTCTTGTGACAAAGCTCCCAAAGCAAAATGTGGCACTACAGAGACACAGGTGACAGAGGGGACACCCAAAGAGCTCTGTCACCACCAGCCAGGTGGGTATTGTGAGGCAGCACCTGGGAGGGAGCTGAGCAGGAGGTGCTGGGAGCAGAGCCCTCCCCAGCATTCCCCACAGGGATGGCACAAGGCTGGAAAATCCCCACTCAGTGCTGAGGAAAGAGCTTGCTTTGGCCAGCCCCCTAAAACCAAGACGTTTCTGCTCTCTGCAGAGCAGAGGAACATCAGACCCTGGAAAACACCACCCTGAGCATCCCCAAACACACATGAACAAAACAGCTTTACCCACTTTGTACTACAGGGCAGGGGGCAGGGAAGCACCAGGCACTGACCCCCCATGCACGAGCAGCCTGTCCCAAATCCCTGTGGCCAGGAGCTGCTGGCAGCAGGTCCGGCTGTCCTGGCCAGTGGCAGCCACAGGGACAGGGGAACAAAGGCCAGTTCCCAGCTCCATTGATCCTGAGGTCAGACGGGTGAGGGGGGACCATCTGCTCCAGACCCTGCCCAGCTCTGGCCCAAGGATTTCCCTGGGGTTATTCAGGCAAGGGTGAATTTTCAGAAGGAAGCAGCCAATACTGCTGTTAAAATTCCCAGCATGGAAAGCCCCAGCCCCAGTTTGTGCCCATGGGGAGGGACCAGGAGCAGTACAGGGTAACTGCCAGTGATTCTGTAGTGGCCAAGACCCACGTGGTTGAAAGATGCCAGAAGGATAACCCAGACCAGCAGCTTGTGTCCAGGTATCTCCAGCCTTCCACTTGAAGTATCCAAGGCCAGGCTGGACAGGGCTTGGAGCTGCCTGGTCTAGTGGAAGGTACCCCTGCCCATGGCAGAGGGTGTCACCCAAGCTGCCTGGCCAGAATATGCCCAGGATGGAGGAGCATTTGCCAGCGGGAAGAGCCCCAGGGGTCAAAACCAGTTTATGAGAAATCAGTCACCTTTGATCTACAGATTTGAGCAACAGTGAATCAACTCCACCCCTGGGTGATCTGCTGTACAGTTAATTAGACACGTTATTAAAAATATGCTCCTCTACCAGGCTGAATTAGTCCAGTTTCCAAGCCGCAGAGTCCTGCCCTATCTAATGAAACAGACCTTTCCGATTACCAATCCTTCCTCCAGGCCGCTACCAGCAGACAAGGCAGCAGACACTCCCAAATCTCCTGAATAAGGCCAACAACAGGCAGGATTCCACATCTTGAGTCATGACCATTAAACTGGCTTATTTTGATTTTGATTCTCCTTTGGCTGAGGACACCAGAAACAGATCCAGAGGGCCCCAGGGCTGGCCTTGGGATCACGAGGACAGGACATGCAGGTATGTCCTAGCTCACTAATCAAGGACCTGATCAGCTCTTTCACTCCAGGAACATCCCATTTCCAAGGTGTTTTCAGAGCCAGCGATTTCCTGGTTGCCCTGGTTATGGCCCATAGTTGAGGACCACACTGTGCTCCCAGATACAGCATGGCCATACTCAGACTCACTTCTGTTCCCTGATGTGCTGAATTCCCCAAGGTGTAACCAATCCATACCATCCAGTCTTTACTGCTCACCCAACACCGGTACTTGCTGCAGATGGGAACCTCCCACTTGGAGTATTTTCCTCTGACCAGCCAATTTTCAGCCCCTCCAGGACACGCCTGTAAATCCATCTCTTGCTGGAGCATGGTGGGAGCCCCTCCTTACTCCTAATGCTGTGGAACTGCACATTAAAGGTGTGAACCCCCTGCTTACCTCTGCAGCAGCTCTTGGGGTGGCTCATGTGGTCCCTGATTTGAAAGCACCAGGTGCTGCCCTCGTGCTTTTCCCCAGGCTGAAGCCCTGTTTATCCCACATCTCCATAGAACCCCCATCCTTTCAGCCAGCCTGAGCTGCATCTGTATCCTCAGAGCAGCTTTGTGTTCCATCAAAGTGCAGAACACCTCCTGCTGCTGCCCTGTTCCCCCAAATCCCACATCTGACCCCAAGGGAGTGGTGGAGGCTGTGTCAGGGAGGTTTAGGTTGGATATCAGGGAAAGGTTCTTCCACATTCTTCCCCCAGAGGGTGGTGGGCACTGAACAGGCTCCCCAGGAAACGGACACAGCCCCAAGGCTGCCAGAACTCCAGGAGCAACACTCACAGGAATGACAGGTGGGAATTATTGGGGTGTCCTAAGCAGGGCCAGGACTTGGACTTGATGTTCTTGTAGGTCCCTTCCACCTCAGGAAATTCCATGATTCTGTGAACCCCACATCTCCACTGGCAGCACAGAGAAAGTACAGTCCCGCGTGGAGAGCATTTCTGTGAATTTATTCTTCCCCCTGGTTCCCAGCCCTGTGGGGTTCCAGAGCTGACTGTTCCCAAGCGGCTGCTCCACCCCACAGGAGACAGCCCAGATGTCCAAGAGCCTCGTGGGGACCACGCAGGCTGGGCCCAGCCTCCCCACCACCCTGACCCTGCCAGCTGGGAGCCTCCACCTCGATCCAGAGGCTTTTATTAGAAACACACAGTCACCAAAGGCTGCAAGTGGAATCCATTACACAGCATTTAGTACGAATCATTTGTATTTCACAGCCTGCAAACCTTCTGGTTTCACAAGGAAACGGCTGTTAAAGACCCTGCTGCAGCCAAAGGGGAGGGGCCAGGTGGGAGCGAGGATGGGGAGAGCATTCCCAGATCCAGGATGGACCTGCTCCCACACCTGGTCATCATTCACAGCCGCATTCTCCACGTGTGAGATGCTCTGGAATGTGGGAGGAGGTAGCTCTGCTACCTGCAAATAACCACCTCCATCTGAGTCAGGAGATTTTGGAAGCTGGAATAGGATTGCAAATCACTGCTCCAAGGAAAAAGAATCATGGAATCCCAGAACCATTTGGGTTGGGTGGAACCTTAAAGCTCATCCCGTTCCACCCCCTGCCATGGGCAGGGGCACCTTCCATAGCCCAGGTCGCTCCAAGCCCATTCCAGCCTGGCCTTGGACATTCCAGGGATGGGGCAGCCACAGCTTCTCTGGGCACCCTGTGCCAGGGCCTCACCACGTTCACACTGAAAAATTTCTTCCCAATATTGAACCTAATCCTTCCTTCTGGAAATGGGAGCCATTCCCCCTTGCCCTATCACTTCACGCCCTTGAACAGAACCTCTGATGCTTCCAGTGTTTAGTGTAGTGTTCTGGTGAGGAATTCTGGATGTGTTGGAGACATTTCCAGTTTGTGCACGGAAAGGTTGTGAGCCATGCCTTACAGACAAATAAACTTATGGATTAGCTCCTTTCCCAACTCCTCCCAGTTGCTTCTTTCCCCAGTCTTTGGGGACGGGATCTCTGGGGCAATGGGGATCCAAGGCCAAATGGGATTGGCACCATCAAGCAAAGTTATTTATGTACCACCACCACTTGGGGCAGAATGAGAACCAAAAACATGGTTTAAACCCTGAATATGGCCATTCTCAGAGAGGCAATTTCGTAAAGAAAAAGCTGGAAGTAATGAAGGGAAAGCACAGCCCTCACCCACGCTCAGCTACGTACATGGGATCTCATCCCATAAAACAAGAACAGTGACTCATCCCATAAAATGAGAACAGCAAGTCACTCCACAGTGGACATCTTGACCCACGATAGATCATTTTAAAATATACATAGTGACTTGGGATGTTCAAGCTGAATATTAACAGATGATATAGAACATTGCTTCCCCAGGAGGGCTGTCCACCCCTGAGTCTGGCCACCAGGGACCTGGAGGATCTCCAGCACTGGAGGTTCTGAAGGAACTGGCTGCCCAAATCCACAGTCACCTTGATCACTGCTACAGCTGGGGAAGGGGTCCCTGGGGACAGGGAATCAGAGCTTGACATCTGCTCTGATCACAGATGGAGCTGATAAATCTTGCTCTTCTAGAAGGTGAGACACAGCAGGATCCCGTATCACTGCTATATAAAGATCCCAGCCACTATCTCATTCATACACCCACCACTCTCTCCTTCTGGCAAATGGAGCTACAACTGCAGCAGTACATTCTGCCCCCAGAAAGGCAGGCTGGGAACAACATCATTCCTGTCCATCTCCACATTAACCACCTGAGGATGTGGGAGCCCTCACAACCCACTAACAACATCCTAATCCAGGATGTTAATCTGTTGAGTATCAGAACTTTGGTGGGGGAAAAAAATTAGCATTGCTTCCTCTTTATTGTGTTTTGGAGCAAAAATCCACAGAGGCATTAAGCCAGAAAGGCAGGAGGAAGGCAAGGGCTCCCTGGACTAACACCAGGCTCAGGGACATGAGTGAGTCTGTGCCTTGGCATTCCATCCTGAAAATCCAGAGGCTCAGCCACCCTTCAGTGGCGTAAAAAGGGCTCTCCCTCCTTAAACAATGAATTGAGACAGCTTGCACAGCCCAAAACTAAGAGACACCTGCAAATATCTAGCAGGTGCCACCTTCACAGGTGAAGGCTGGTTTTGCCAGGGAAATGGGTCCTTCTCCAGCAGCCACGCAGGACATGACTCCTGCTGACAAAGTTCATTGCATGTCCTCTCAAATCCACCATCAGTGGTCTTTCCTCAGTCCTTAAACATCTGGTGTGCTCATCTGATACTGTGCCTTATCTGAGGCTGAGGAAGTCCTGGACTCCCATCCCAATTTCAGGAAATCTGGGCAGGGCTCCTGAGGAGGAGGATGGTGAGAGCCAGGAGAGGTGAGTGCAGGGTGACCAGCACTGGCCTGAGCTGCCACAGCAGACTGCACTGTCGCCTCCCCACACCAGGTCTCCTCCAGCTCCCTGCAAAGGATGGGATCCATCCATGCCATCACTGGCACATCAATCCATCAGAGATGGGACTGCTCTCCTCTACTGGAGCACAAGTCTGTGAGGAGCAGCTGAGGGAGCTGGGGGACTCAGCCTGGAGAAAAGAAGGCTCAGGAGGGACCTTGTGGCTCTGCATAACTCCCTGACAGGAGGGGGCAGCCAGGGGGGTCAGGCTCTGCTCTCAGGGAACAGGGATAGGATGAGAGGGAATGGCCTCAAGCTGTGCCAGGGGAGGTCCAGGTTGGATATTGTGAAAATTTCTTAATGGAAACGGTGACCAGACATTGCTACAGGCTGCAGTGATGGAGTCACCACCCCTGGAAGTGTCCAAAAACTATGTGGATGTGGCACTGGGGGACTCGGGTTAGTGGTCAACATAGCAGAACTGAGTTAGCTATTGAGTCTGATCATCTGGAGGACTTTTCCAACCTCAGTGATTCCATGAATCAGGAAGTTCAGCAGAAGAGGATGCTGGAGAAGACCCATCAGTTCACACTGGTTCAGCTGAGCCCCTGCTGCACCAACAGAAATCACAACCCTGCTCAGGACACGCCTGTCAGGACGTGCAGTGACACATGCCATGGAAAGCCAACACGTGATGACACAGTGCCCGTGACCCAGCTCTCACCACCAGGTTTCTGCCTCTCCCCCTGCCTGACACACTGGTACCTGTCAATATCTGTCACTGCTCTGCTGCATCACACCCTGCCAACGGTGAGGACAGGCTCATTACATAATTTTAATGCACAAAGTGCATTAAAGACCCTGAGGTCTCCAATTTTTGACCTCATGATGACACAGAACAAGGGCTGAATCACTGGACTGGAAGCACGGAGTTGCCCCAGCACTGATGACTTCAGTGTGTGGGCCAAAGGGAGAACAGGCCAAACCTGAAATGGCCTTGCCTGTTGATCAAAATGAATCAATTTCTAAAATCTCACCAAATTTACAATCAGGAAACAGCAACAAAAAGTACAAATGGAAACCAGAGGGTTTCCTGAAATGGCCTTGCCTGTTGATCAAAATGAATCAATTTCTAAAATCTCACCAAATTTACAATCAGGAAACAGGAACAAAAAGTACAAATGGAAACCAGAGGGGTCTGGGACTAGATCTTTCAGGTCCCTTCCAAGCCAAACCATTCTATGATTCTGTAAGAAAAGCTTAAACTATTTTTTATACACACACACACACACACACACACATACATATATAAAGGCAATCTAGGAAAACAACAACTTCAACCAAAACCAGCCTCAGAGGAACAAAGTGTTCGTGACAACCACACACACAAAGGCAATGCATGAGAAATGGAAGGAGAATAAGCACAATCCATATTTTATTGTGACTGGCAGGAAGTGAATAAAAGAAACCTCTGGAAAAGCCACGTCTGAAGACAAGAAAAAGTTATGATGATGTTCTTTTCAGCACATAGAAAAAAAAGCTAAGTAAAAATGTTAAAATTTATAGAAACATAGAGAAAAGCATTGAGACAGCTGGGGGCTGGAGGTGCTGTCACTGATTTGAGCCTTGCTTCAGTCCTGCTCCACTCCCAGAGTGATTAACAGGCTTTTTTTACTCTACACACAGCCAGAGCTTCCCTCACTGCAGTTTCTGGTGTGTGAAGGGTGGCCATGGTCAGCCAGTTTGTGTCTTTATTAGGAAAGCGGGATGTTATTCCACAGCCCTCTGGAGGACAGGGCTGCTTCCTCCCCTGAGTAACCAGGATTCCTTAGCTCATACATAACTAACGTCTGGCTGTAATTCCTTAAAAATCACACACGTTTGCAAGCATTTAGCAAATAACTGAGGCTTTGGAACAGATGCGACCAGGGCCACGTGGTGCCCAAACAACTCGGTTGTTTTCTCCACAGACAACATCCTTGTGGGGGTAGGAGAAGCCCCAGCTATCGTTTATCTTCATTTCTGGCCATTTCAGTGATGACACTTCCATAAAGAAGCCCAAGGAACCATGACCACATCAAATTCCTGTGCAACACCTCCACAACAGAAATGAAAACCCAAATTCTGGGACAAGTCACTATTATACTGGGAGAAAACCACAAGGAGTTTTCACAGCCTGGTTCCTGTACTGGTCAAGGTTTGCAGGAGTAACTGGGCTGTGAAAAAACCTGGGAAGCTTTTTCAAGCACTGTTTCCAGAGAGTCATTCTCTCCTGTCTGAGTGACCACCACAATAGACCAAATGCAAAGTCATAGATTTCATGAACTGAACGGACATTTTCCGGACAACTGTGGACATTTTATGGACATTTTACAGGGATGGCCCACAGTATAAGGGATCAGAGAATCACCAAGGTTGGAAAAGCACTCCAAGATCATCAACTCCAACCACTAACCCAGTACTGCCAAGCTCACCACTAACCTATGTCCCCAAGTGCCACATGCACATGCCTTTGAACACTTCCAGGGATGGTGACACCACCACTGCCCTGGGCAGGCAGCTCCAAGGAATGCTATCTGTATATTATATCTGCGTGGGGATGAGCTGCCAGCTGGGGTTAAACCACCACAAAAGAGAGAGAACTGAGAAAATCCAGCACATTTCACAGCGACAGACCAAAGAGACCCCAAGGATTAACAGGCAAAAGCCCATGAGGGGATTCTGGAGAAAAAATCTGGGAAGTCCTTGAAGATGCTAATGCAGAGCATCTCAGAGCAGAAGGATCACATCCAGTGGATGCACCAGGATTACAACGTGAGGCACTCAAGGTCTCGCTCGGTTTGAAATCACTTCTGGGGAAATAATGAAAAAGCTGATGTAATTCCAATCATAAAGAATTAAAGAACAGGAGTATAATTAGCACCAGTCAACATACTTCTACAAGAAACAGGTCTTGTCAAACAAATCTGATTTCATTCTTCACTGAGATTACAAGTCTGATTGGTGAGAGGAGCCGTGTACAAGGCAGGGGAGTGTCTGAGTGCTGGAATAAGGAGATGTGAGGGCAGCCTGGGAACACAGCCACTGTGGCAGTCACTGCCTGCACTCCAGATCACAAAAAAGCATGCTAAAAAAACAGGGATTAAGAACTGAGTAGGTGGCAGGCTCCAAGCAATAGCTCCCAGTGCTGGACCTTGGTGGGCTCCACAGGAACCAGCCCTGGGTTCTTTTCTGCCTTAGTCAGCAGGATGGAGAGGGATGAAGAAAACCACTGCTCAGGTAAGTAATGCCCTTCCAGCCTTCCAGAGCATTCTCAGGTGAAGGATATGGGATTCACCTCCCTTAGCATTCGCCATATGAAAAAATAATCCTCCCACTTTAATGCAGTTGTTAATTTTCCCAGCTAGTAATGACTGAGAGAAAAGGGCCTCTGAGGACAGGCTGATGATCAAGACCAGCCAGGCAGGTGGGCTGAATTGCCCTCAGCAGGACACTGAAGGGGGGGTTGCTTCCAGCTTACATTAGAAATCCCATTTTTGTGATAATGATTGAATCATTCAAATAATCTTCAAAGAAAATTTAGGGAGCTAAAAACCTTAAAATAAATTAATCTCAGCTGTGAAAAGCACTGCAAAGCCTGATCTCCTCCAGCAATCACCCCTGGAACTGGTGAGGCTCAAAAGATGTAAGCATCAGCCAGGAAAAGCTCCAGATGGTCCCAGTGACATGGTGGCACTGATAAGGGACAGCTCCTTGTGCCCAGCTCTGGCACCACAGCACGGATGCTGTTCCCACCCAACAGACGTTTGCTGTGCGTGAAACAACAGGATGGCTTCAGTCCCTTTCCAAGCAGACAGGTGTCACCCACAGCACTGCCACCACAGCTGGCACCTCCTGGCAGCCAGGAGGGTTACAGCCCTTCCTTCCCTACACTGCTGGGAGAGCAGGAGCATAACTGTGGTTTTAAGGTGTCCAGGAGAGAGATGACTGTCCCAGGCAGGAGCATCGACATTGTCCCACTCATCAGCAGCCCCAGGACATGACCAAGGAGTGCACACCCACCTCAAGGATGCAGCAACCAGGATAAGGAACACCCTCAGCACCACCAAAGTCTCCCACCTGGGTATCCATCCATTCCCAAAGGATGAACAAAACTCAAGGCACTTCAAGAGAGTCCCACATGGTGTTAAACTAGGAGCTCTGCCATGGCTGGCATCACACATGAAGGGCATGGTGAAGAAGGTGAAAGCACACCCATAGCTAGAAAGAGACCATTTAGTCATCACACTGAGCTTTCAACCTTTTAAAAAAAAGGTTTGGGGAGCTTTAACTCGGGAGCATTACTCAGCTACAGCAGAGACAAGACAGTCTGAAGTGTGCTGGAAGATGGGAAAGGGAGTCCCAGGTCCTCGCCTGCCCTGAGATTAGAGAAAGTTCTCAGACACCCCATCAAACAGCAAATCCCTATGGAGAAAGCCCTTGGTGATGGGGAGGGAGCAGCTGCTGTTGTCACTGCTCCTGGGCTTGTCACGGCTGCCTCTCACCCGCTGCCTCCCCGGCCTGATCCTCTGACATCCAACACTGCCTCTGCCAAGCCAGCCCAGTTGGGTTCCCCCACTAAAGCAAGCAAAAAACCCATTCTTTGGGGGCTGCTTTGTATCACTGGCTCCCCCCAAAAAAGGCTTAGTCAAAGCAAATGCCAGACCCATTAAGTGCGAAGGACCTCACAGCCAACACAGGAATGCTGGGCCTTGATGGACTGTTTATAGAGTCTTTTATAGGAAGGATGGGTAACTTAATCCCAACTACAACATTTTTTATGCTGCTCTGTGAGGGTTCAGCTGTGATTAAACTGTTGGCACGGTCCCATGGCACATAAAACCATGGAGACCAGCATGTCTCATCCCCACCAGAGCTCTGCAAACACAGGCAGCAGAAGTACTCCAAGTATTACAGGCTGGCAAGCCTCGCTGTGGGGCATCCCCGCTCACACCTCCACTGGCCTTGGGAGCCTGAGACACCAGAATTAAACATCTCTAGGGAATATTTACTCTGACTGCAGCCCAGAGCAGGGCAAAGGGCAACCAACCCTGCAGGACTTGGTCTGGGTGCAGGAGATGCAACAAAACCACACACTCAGCAGTGAGCTTCAATGTTCTCCTCTCCCAGGAACAGGCCTAGGATGAGCATCCTCCTAAAACACTGGAGGAATCCCACAGCAACATTTGCTGCCTGGTTAAAACACTCGATTTTGAGCCAGCATCACTGAACTGAGATGTTCCAAGCTGTGGATCACCCGCTGTCTCTACCAGGCTGACACTCTGTGGCTGTAGCTAAGACCACAGTCCCCAGCATGGGCAAAGTCCACTCTGGGAGAGGACATCCAAACCTTCCAGCAGACATTGACCCAGAAAACCAAGCCCACCCAGGTCAAACCACCCAAAGGGCAGGCTAATTTAACTATCTGAGAGGGAAACAAAGATTTGGAGGCAGAGAGATTGGAAGGGTGGGAAATCCCAGCCCAGGCTGAGCACAGGGTCACACCAACCCCATGCTGGAGCACAGGCAGGTGTAGCAAAGCCAGGCCCTGCTCCAGACCCTCTTCTTAGCTGGAAAGGGGAAAGGATTGGGGGGGCTAGGGCAAGGGCAGGGCTGTAACACATTGCTGGGGATGGCACAGGGGATGGGCATCCTCGGAGTGTGAGTGCTTGATGTTGGACCAGCAGGGCCTCCCCAGCACTGCTGGTGGGTGGGATTTCTTCAGGCAATGTCAGCACGAAGTTTGTTTCATTTTATTTTTATAGAATTGGAAGAGAAGCCAGGTTTGCCTTTCTCTTATTTCTATTTTTTGGCTCTGTTGACTCATCCATCAGTTTGTCTGCTCACCCTCATGACACTTCCCTGATATGATGAATTGTCTCCCTCACGGCCACCACGCACCCTCCCCAGGTGGGCTCTCACCACCCACATTCGCCCACAGCCCTCTCAGGAGTTACAGCTCTGGAGCATGCTGAGCACAACAGCTGAGCACTGACTTCAACCCCTTCTTCTGCATTGGATAAAAACCACCAGCACCTCAGAACCCCCCACTGAGCATCCCCACCACAGCAGCCAAGAGAGGAATATGTTCTTTTTCTCTGGGATGCAGCACTTTTATTTTAGTCCTAGGCAAGTGCATGGCACACTCCTGCCACCAAAGGGAAGGAGACTCCAGAGTGTTTCCAGGTGCATCACCTGAGCCTGTGCACTCACAGGGCTCCTCCTTCAGCACACACACTGACACGACACCAGGCAAATGGGCACCTCGATGGTGACACACAGGGTGGGCACCTCATCAGAGCTCAACGACCTCTTGGCATCCCCAGGAGACCTACGGAGGGCTGAGTCCTTCTCCACCCCTCTGGCTACCGAGCAGTTCAGGGCTGGTGGATGCCACACCCATGGCTGACCTCAATAATCCCCTTTTCCTTTTTCCCTCTGTAGCCCACACACTGAGGACCTCCCAAAGACACAGTAAAACACCGGGTCAGCTTTCCAAGGGCTCAGCACCCACCTCAGCAGGAGCTCAGGTCATATTTAGGCCACCCAAATTACAGGGCAGGGTTTCTGCAGGAGGGTGACCTGCTTGGCCTCCCCCAGCACAAAACCCCATGGGCAGCCCCTGCCATCCCATCCGAGATGCCACAGGGATGTCTGGGCTCCACTGGTCCCTCCTGTTGGTCCCAAATGTGCTACTCCCAAACCTACCACAGAGAAGGCAGTGTCCCCTACACATCCATTACTTTCCAGTCCAAAATTCAGCTTCCCTCCCTGCAGCCCCACCTTTGCTTATGCAGGGACCAAGGGAAACTGGGAGAAGCAGAGTAGCACCGTGGGACCCAGCTAGGAGAGCCTGACCTTCACCCCCAACCCCCCCAGATAAGGAAGGATGGGCTCCTGGAACAGCCAGGGATGAAAGGGATGCCGCAACGGTCGAGTTGGCTCGCTCAGCTTTTGGCTTGTGCCCATTTCCCTGCCATGTGCACACCCATGAGCCGTGTCCCACTGCATGGGGACAGCCACATGCTCAGCAGCCCAGAGGGACCAGCCTGGCAAAGCCTCACCTGCACGTGTCTGCACCTTCTGCCTGTTCCACAAACCAGTGGAGCTCAAGAGACCCAGCCAGCCACTGCTCAGAGCATCAGCAACCTCCTGAGTGGCACAAGGTTTAGCCAAAGCTGGGACCAGGGACCAGGCAACACATGGGAGCAGCTGACAGTAAACTCAGCATTTCCAGAGGATTTGTTTTTATCAAAAGCTGCTGCTCTGAAGCCAGAACAGGTGTCAGTCACACCAAAATCTCATGGCAGCTATTCAATGTGATGGCAGAAGTTTGACATCCGATCAAAAAAACTCCAAAAGCAATGTGAGCAGCTCCTCTACTGCCTATTTCACCTACAGCCTTGGAGAAAGAAAGGTAAGGAGCCAAAAGGAGGAAGACAGCAGGTATATCAGGGCTGGCTCTGTGCAGCAGCAGTGCAGCCACATGAAGCAGGCAGCTCCCCATCACTGGGGGTTCTCCCAGCAGCCCCAGGACAAAGCCACATCACAACTCTCACCCAGCTGCCACAGGTGGGCTCAAAGCAGTGCCCACCTGCCCCTGGATGGCTCCACCAGCCCTGAGCTGGTCCCCCCCCCCTCACAGACTCGTTAGCTGCCTGCTGCCCTGAGCTCTGCACCAAGTGTGACATGGAGCAGAGCCCACGCTGCCTCTTCAACACCTCCCACCAGCCAGACACCAACCCCTACTAATGCTGCCAACATCCTAATTAGCACCTTCCCTGTGCCCACCCTGCTCCCAACTGCTCTGCAGCTGTCCAGACTCTCAGAGGTTCACCAAGGGTGACAGGAAATGGGGACAAATCCTGGAGGCGCTGGGCACTCTGTCCCCTCTGGCCCACAGCAGCCCTGCTTTGAGTCTGCTGGCAAGGGATTTCCACACAGCATCACACACCCCCTGAGCTTAACCTTCCTGACCCCCTGGGACTGTACATTCCCCCTGCAAGGCAGGCAGGAGGAGTGCGGCTTTGTCCAAGTTTCATCGAATCACAGGATGCTTTGGGTTGGAAAGAACTTTAAAGACCTTTCAACCCTTGCCACGGGCAGGGACACCTCCCACCAGACCAGATTGCTCCAAGCCCTGCCCAGCTTGCCCTTGAACCCTTCCAAGGAGTGGACAGGGCATGGACAGGGCAGCTCCAGGCTCTGCCTGGGGAATGCATTTGCCCATCCATGCATTTGTCTATCCATGCATTTGCCCATCCATGCATTTGCAGCTATTTCCATGGCTGGAAACTACCCCTGGTGGGGCTGCTCTGCTCTGCCTGCCCAATCCCACCCCTCAGTGCCCCATGCCAGCAGCCAGCTTGGGCAAGCTGACACCTCTATCCCCCCTCCCAGCACGCTCCAGCACTAGGTGATCAATACCCTGCCACCAGCCATTCCCCACATCCAGGCACCAGCTGCTCTCTGCTCCCCAGGCAATGAAAATATATAACATCCCCAGCTTGCTTTCCCTCCCAGAGCAATGCCCAGGGAGCCACAGGCCTGCTCCCATTTACATGAAGGTGTCACAATGTGCATACAAAGGCTGGTGACAAGGCACTCTGCAGCTTTGGAGGTCTTGGGATCCTGCAGGAGAGATCCCTCAGAAGAGATCCACAGGAAATGCTATCCCAAGGCTGGCATGCTGAGGTTAACTCCCTGCAGCCTGGCCAGCCCCCATCCCTGCAGGCTCTGTCAACCTTGTTTCACTCCATCCATGCTGCCCCCAGGTCATGCATTTCTCCTGCTCGCTTTGTCCCCTGATACCAGACAGGCTTAAAAGTAAAAGAAGGCCAAGATTTATGAAGTGAGGCTCACCGTAAAGGTTTCCGAGTCACAGTTGAGGAGCCTGGAAACAGGATTACAACCAAAGCAAATCATCAAACGCGATGGTAACCTCGGCACGGCGAGACGTGACCCTCACGTGCTCCAGCCCAGCTCACTCCCAGCATGTGGTGTGCACTGGCTGGGGGCTGCCTGGCCAGCACAAACCTCCTTTTGATGTCCCAGGGGCTTCCTCGACCTCTCCTCCACAGCACCCAGCTCATTTGGGTGGTCCAGTCCTGATCCTCAGCAGACTTTCTGCCACACCTCGCCTCAAATCAGCTGCGCAGGCATTTGTCAGATCAGAGCACTCCCAGCTCACTTTCAATACCACAAACAGCTGCTTTGGACACATCCTCTTAATGTCATGGTCACTTTGCAGCCTTCCAGAGCCTAAAGGGGCTCCAAGAGAGCTGGAGAAGGACTTTGGAGAAGGGATGGAGTGACAGGACAATGAAGAATGGCTTCCCACTCACAGGCCAGGGACAGACTAAGTATTAGGAAGAAATTCCTCTCTGAGAGGATGCTGGGGCCCTGGCAGAGGTTGCCCAGAGAAGCTGTGGCTGCCCCATTCCTGGCAGTGTCCAAAATCAGGTTGGACAGGTCTTGGAGCAACCTGGTCTGGAGGAAGGTGACCCTGCCCATGGCAGGAGTGGAACTGGATGAGCTCTAAGATCCCTTCCAACCACAACTAGTCAATGGTTCTATGATTCTAGGACCAAAACCCCCTCCTGTGGCATCACTCCCACCCCAAAATTTATTGGTGGCTGTACAAAGGCTGCAAGAAAGAAGGATCACACGAGAAAGGCTTGGAGCTAAACTCACAGAAGCATCACCTGTGGACAATGACCTGCAAGTGATGGGAGCCAAGAGCAGGGAATGATGATGCCAGCAGGAGTTACCTGACACAGCCACCAGCACGTGCCTGGAAGGAGTGGAGAGCAGTGGAAGCAGGCAGATATGGGGTCTGGTAGGACACACATCCCCGTTTTGGGCAAAACCAACCACCCACCTGGAGGCACCTGAGCAGCCCATTCCTGCCTAGCTCACCCTCAGACATGTCCTGTCCCACCCTCCAGCCTCAGCAAGCAGCCCAAAGTGTGTGTGTTCAGTGGCCACTTTGCAGGAACTAGTGGCCTCCTAGGAGGCTCAAAGAGCAGGATCTCCTCTGGAGATCCAGCATCCATGGACTCCCGGTCCCCTGCTCCAAGGCAGAGGCTCCAATCAGTCCCCCCTTGCCCTGAGAGACCCCAGGATAAGCAGAACCTGCACTCTCTCACCACAGTGGTTCTAACCCACAACCTGTGCACCAGGACTGCACAGGATGGAGGAGCCTTCTCTCTCCTGAGTCACTCTGCTGAAGTTGTTCAGGCTCACAGAGGGTCCTGACAGGAGATCTGGAGGGTCCAGCCTCCTCTCTGACCCTCCTTCACCCTCCCTAGCTCTCCTTTCCTCTACCCCTCAGCAGAGCAGTGCTGCAGGAGCCTCCCAACACAGGTCCCTCCAAGCCACGACACAGACATAAAGCCAGAGCTCACCAGGCTCCAGCAGGGCTCCACACACTTTGGGGGCATTTTTAGGGAGCTGGGATGACACCTCTCATGGAGGAGGACTCACGTCAGCCTGCTGCTGGTCAGGCAGAGCCCAGCTGGGCACAGCCAGGGAGCTGCCCCACCTGTGATCACCAGGGACACAGCTTGTCCTTCAGCCTGCTGCAGGCTGGGTGTCCCCATGTCCCCAAAGCCTGGGTGGGAGCAGAGGGGATCCCAGACCTTTTGCCTGCCCCTCATCTCCTGGCTGGGGGCTTGGAGCCAGCCACAGGCTAGCCAGGAGCCCAGCAGCCGAGCCCATTGTTCCCTTTGTCTGGCCCTGGGAGCTCCAGCCCATGGCTCAAGGCGTCCCCTCTGCCCAGGGACATTCACACAGCTCAAGGCGTCCCCTCTGCCCAGGGACATTCACACAGCTCAAGGCGTCCCCTCTGCCCAGGGACATTCACACAGCTCAAGGTGTCCCCTCTGCCCAGGGACATTCACACAGCTCAAGGTGTCCCCTCTGCCCAGGGACACTGACACAGCTCAAGGTGTCCCCTCTGCCCAGGGACATTCACACAGCTCAAGGTGTCCCCTCTGCCCAGGGACACTGACACAGCTCAAGGTGTCCCCTCTGCCCAGGGACATTCACACAGCTCAAGGCGTCCCCTCTGCCCAGGGACATTCACACAGCTCAAGACATCCCCTCTGCCCAGGGACATTCACAGGGCTCAAGATGTCCCCTCTGCCCAGGAAGGTTCACACACTTGGCCACCTTTGCCACCCCAATCCCTTCAGCTTCTGGGCAAGGGGCCGAGCACCTCCCCTAACCCAGCCACCAGCCCCCACAGGTGAACCCAGGGCTCAGAGAAGCTCCTTTCCTCCCCAGTTCCAACCAGATGCTCTTGGCCTCTGAAACTCCGAGGAGGGAGAAGCCAAACACCAACAGGCATTTTCCAAAAGACCGTCCCCTTGCCTGGCCATCCGGCCAAAATCAAGAGCCTGTGGAAGGCTAAAGGTGTCCCCAGACACAGAGGGCTCCCGTTCATGATTCACCAAGGCCACAAGCACCCAGAGAGATGTGGACTTGCCCAGCACTTAGCCTTGGAAGCTGCAAATGATCCTGAAAGCCAAACTGGGAGCTGGGGGCCAGTGGGACCCGACTGAGCCTGAGCATTCAGTGTGGGAGCCCAGAGAAGGCACCTTTCCCTGTTTCCTTTCAGATCCCACATCTGCCACGGGAGGCTGAGCCCAAGGGGTTCCTGGTTTCCACCCCACTCCAGCAGTGCACCAGAATGCTCAGGAGAGCACCAGAACCAAGGGTACCTGGTGCCCCTGGTACCCAGGATGGGGGAGGGCCGGGCTACACCCTGCCCTGCCTCCACCCTCCATTGCTGCTGGTGTGAAACCTTCTGCTTGAGAACTCCAGAGCGAGGGAAAAAATATAAAATAAAGGATCATCACCCTTTCATCACCCTCTGCTTTACACCTCCCACAATCCAATGCACCTCTGTGCCCCCTCCCACCCCAAGCTGCATCTTTGCTGGAGCCCCCCTCCCCTGTACTTCTCCTGTACAAGCATCTCCACTCCCAGTCCCAGTCTCTCCCGGTTCGGAGCTGATGCTTTCAAAGAGCCATCCACAATGACTTTAAGATCTCTTTCTCAAAATGCTAATAAGTAATTTAAAGACTGCCACTGTGCATGCATGGGTTTAGGGTAATTTTTTCCATGTGAATCCCTTTTCATTCATCCCGGACTACATTTAATCTGCCACTTTATAGCCCAGCTATCCAGTGTCATGAGAGCCTTTTGCAATATTTTCAAGACAACCGTTGTTTTTATCATCCTGAATAATTTTGTATAATCTGCAAACACTCCTCGCCTTCCAGTTCCCACCCCTCTCTACTTTATGAATACATCACCCAGCACAAGCCTCACGCTGACCCCGTCCAGTGGGAAAACTGACTCTTTGTTTCCCCTTCTTTAAGCAGATTTTAATCCATAAGAGAGCCCTTCCTCTAAAATTACTGCTCTGGAGTCTCCTGGATCACCCAGGGAGATCTTCTTAAAGGATGCTCGTCCCATTTACTCTGGCTCAAATATTCATTTTATTGACTTATTGGAAAATATGAGTTCTCCTGCCATCGCTTCAGGACAGTCTCCCAGCCCTGCCCTGGGAAGCAAAGTTCCTTGGCAGGAGTCCCTTTGGCCACTTGGGGTGACACTGAAGTCATCCCCCTCCTCCCCAAGGGCTCCATCCTGCACATTTAATTTCCCAATACTCATTTGTTGAGGGGAATCTTGGGAGATGAACAATTTCTTCTCTCAAGTTATTTTTCAAACTCCTCTCAGCCTGCCTTATATGGCTTCACACTCACAAGACCATGGTTTTTGATTTCTTTATTTCCTCCTTTTAGATACTACTTCCATTTCGTGAAGACCATCTTTTTTACCTTCAATGACCTCCTCCAATTTGCCATTTAATCTAGTTTGGTTGGGTTTTGTTTATTTATAGGAAACTCATGTTAAGTGGCTGCATGAATTTATTCTGAGCTTTAATTTAATTTCCTACATCATGGGCAAGTATTTTCCTATTTTAGCTTCTCCCTTCGGCCAGCTCCTTCACTTTGCTTTACTCACAGACCATTACTACGTGGTGTTTTTAAGTGCTGGTAGCATTATGGATGCCACGGTCTGACCCCGAGAGAGGTAAGGTGGAAACAACATCATTTATTGGATCAACTGATAAAGCTTCACCAATTTTTGGAGCTCCCCAGCTCCTCCTCATGCCCATTGTGAGACTGAATCTGCTCCCACGGGGCAGATCTGATGTCTTGTGTGAGGTGCTTGGGTCTAAATCCAGAGGTCTTCCTCCTGTGAGCTCTCCCAAGAACCACAACTGTTCTCAGCCAGTGAAATGATCACTTTCTGAATGTGACATTTAGGGAGGCACAGATCAGCCTCAATTACAGCTGTGTTTTCTGCCCTCGTGGGCTGCTCAATCTTCCTTTAATGCTTGGCAATCAGTGCCACATGTCCTGTCAGACCTGACGCTGCTCCCTTCATTCCGGGCAAGGAAATTCAGGGAGGGGGGAACAGCATGGCATGAGCCTCACTTTCTCCTTCCCCTCATTCTGATTAATTCTTGCATGCCCTGCTCACCCTCCCCTGTGTCTGCACCCTGGCACAACTTGCCATTCATCCAGCACATTCCTGAAACATCTGACATTGATATAAAGACATTAACAATATATCTCTGCACATCTCCAGGCACCTCTCCTTCCTCACACCTTCCCTCCTGCTGTCACCTGGCCTCCAAGGGGTCCCTGCCTACCTCAGCATTCCCAGTGGTCCCCCATGCTCCCTGCATCCCTGGGTACAGGCTGGGCAGAGCCCCTCAAGGATCTGCCGGCGCTGCCTCTCCCTCCCGCCCAGCCCACACCACATGTCAGCCCCTTATCACAGGAGGCCCCATCCTTTCCCTTATCTAACGCCTGAACTTTTGCCTCTGAGGATCTCCTCACTCCCCCCATCCCAATGAGATCCAACTGGCAGCCGTGCTTTGCCCTGGTCTCTCTGTAAACCAGATCCAGGTATGGGAGGGACTGCAAACCAGGGCGGGAGCTGACAGGGCTCTTCCTCAGTAAAAATGGGATTTTGGCAGGATGGGAAGCCCAGCCAGAGCCACCTCCAGCACCATCCCAGCAGGGCTGGTGTGTGGGGAGTAGGCACATTTTGGGGTAGGAGTGGAGGGTCAGGCTCTTGTTCATCCCTCACCGCAAAGTGCTCAGGCCTCGGGAGCTGTCACAGCCCCCAGTATTTACCCAGCTCCTCTGGCAGTTTCGTGAGTGCCCACCCCTCTTCCCAGCAGCTCAGGTATGTGCACACAAAGGGCCTGACTAGTGCAGGCAGGTTCTTAGCCCGTCTCCAAGGGGACTGCTGCTCCCATCCCTGGGGACAGCCCCAAACCCCTCGGCAGTGTCCCGAGGCACAGCCGCATCCCCTTCACACCCTTGGGGTGACCCAAGGAACTGGGGAAACAGCAGTGGCCACACCAACCCTAAGCCATTGTGCCCTACAGCATCTCCTCTCGAGATCTCCTCTGCTTTTGTCACCCAGAGAAGCTGGAAAGTCAGCATGGATTAGGAGGACTGCAGCTCCCGCCTGGAAAACCACAGAGCAGCATGGGCAGCTCCAAAAGGAGCTTTCCCTTTTCCTATCCCTGTACTACAAAGGGCAGGTGGGTGCAAGGAATGTGCCTTGTCAAAAATTAACCCAGGAAATGGAGGGGGGAGCAGCAGGAGGGAGACGGGTGGCACAGGGCCAGACCAAAACCACAGGCTCTGCTCTGCTCCTCAGTCCCACTTGTCCCAAGACATTTGCTCCCCTCCTGATCTCATGAGGGTGTTCACAGATCTGGAGTTCAAGCACACAGGAGGAATCAGCTCTTGACAGAACCTGTGTTTTTGCCTCTCCCTCTGGAGCATGCTAGGCTTGCTGGGAGGCTCCTGCAGCTCCCATGGTCCTGGCACACCTGGAACAGCCACCTCCATGGAGCTCCAAGGTCAAAGCAATGCTCTGGTGTGACTGTAACCCTGAAGGGATGGCTCAAGTCTTCCTCTATGGAGGCCACAAAGATTGATACACAAAGGCCCAAACCAACACTGTGCACCTGGCATCTCCTCATGCCCCATGCGGCTCATGGGTACAGGAGAAGAGACTACATTTTAACATGCAATATGCGATAGCATGAATGAAATTAAACATACTGTATGTTACAGAATCACAGAATATCCCAAGTTAGAGGGACCTACAAGGACCATCCAGTCCAAATCCTGGCCCTGCACAGGACACCCCCAACAACCTCACCATGTGTCTGAGAACGCAGTAAATATTATGCACATTATAATTCATTATTAACTACACACAAACACCGAAGTCCCATCTCCAGCTTGCTGGAAGGAAGGGCAGGGATGTCCATGTCCAGCACCTCAATCACAGCACACCCTAGGAATACCCAGCCCTGGTGTGGATACAGCTCCCCTGCTCCAGCACCCCTCTCCAAGCCCAAGACTGGGCCCAGGATTAGGACTGCCTGGCACAGCTGATGCTCAAAATCAAGTCCCCTCACCCCTGATCCTGTTTCCCAGCAAAACTCGTGCTGGGAGATTCTGTGTCGCCCCTTGGAGCCTGTCGCTGGCTCTGAGCTGCTGGCTCCGTGCTGCCCACACCCTCACTGATAGCAGGGCCATCTCGTGTCTCCTTTCACATTTTTGGCACAGGGCTGGCTCTCCTCCAGCCCTCGGGAAGCCTGCCAGCACTGCAAGGTTTGTGAAAAGTTAACTCCACTGAGGTGAAGAGCGCCATTGGGTTGGTTTTCCCTCCCCACACGTGAGTTAGCCAGCCTGTTGGTTTTAAAATACCTCCGTGTCCTTCCCAGCTCCCCCCAAAATACCTCGGGAGCGGCAGCCCTGCGATCGGCGCGCAGCCTACGCAGCAGGAATACAAAGCGGGGCCGTCAGCGATAGCGGCGTTACCAAGCGGAGTGGGATCCAGACCCTTCCAGGACTCCTTTGTTCTTGACTTTCTGGTTTGGGGTTTTGTTGTTTTTTTTTTTTTTAAAAACACACAAAAAACTTTCCTACGAGAAGCCTGAACTTTCTCAGCTGCAGACACGGTACCTTCCAACCGCCTTCACAACTATAGGCAATTCCTAACCTCTGCTTTATGTATGTTGTCATCCACCTCCCTGTTTTCCATATTGATTTATGTTTTACGTTCTTTTCACATTTCCTTTTAACAGAGCCGGTTTTAACCAAACAGCTTTCCCTCCCGAGCCCGAGCCATGCATTCTGCTGGTCAGTGAGCAATCAACTTCCAATTTCCATGCACACTCCTGTTTATATTTCCTTCCCTATCGGCTTTGTTTCTAATTAAGGTTTGTTAAATGCAAGTGAATATATAGTGCGCAGAGAAATATAAAGCATGTAGATAAATAAACACCCCACACACAGCCGCACTGACTAAGGCTGCGCTTTCAACCACAGATCCCAAAGCACTTTGTCATGTTCATTAACAAAACCTTGCAGCTCCCTTGGGAAAGACGCTTGGATTATTTTACGCCTTGTAATTAGGAAAACTGAGGCACAGAGGAGACAAGTGAAATTACCAGCAGCACAGAAACGCTCTGTGGCAGAGCCGAAAACAGGACTCAAGAGGCAGGATCCTCCAGAACCGTGGTTTTCCCCTGAACAAGCCTTTCTGCCCCCATTTTGGCGCTGGGAATACGCTGGGGCTGTTGATGGAGGGCATTGCCACCACGGAGGTTCCCTGGAGCTGCGGGAACATGGTGGGTCCAGTGACCACCTCCATGGCCAGAGGTTACCATTGGGAGCATCTGTCCACACCGAAGGGATCCAGAGCATTCAGAGGTGCAGGTGGACACCACATCCAAGCACTTTGGGAGCCGCGGGAAGAGGCAGCTCCAGAAAGAAAGGCGCAGAGGCACGCCCAGGGAGCTGCATCCCACGTATTTTCACCTAGCCAGCTCTCCAGAATCCTTTTCCTGGAAGGCTGGATTAGGGAGCTGGTTGACCACACCAACACTGAGAGTGACCATCACAGCCCTGCAACAGACACACACACAGGGCAAGAGGCAACAGCGGGGACACGGGGGATCGCGCCGAACCCAAAGCAAGGCGGTCAGCCCCGGTTGGGAATGGCTGCTGGAAGCCCACGACCATCTCCCTGCCAGCGTCCCCATCTGTGGGGGAGCACATCTTGGAGTGATCATCTCAGCTGGGTGAAACACTCCACCAGCACTGGCCAGCCCCTCATTCCCAGATACACTCCCCATCCCTTGGCACTCATGCGTCCAGCGCCCGCTGCTCCTGCCATGATGATGGGAAAGTCACTCACGTTCCAAGAACAAGTGCAGGAAGCCTGGGAGCTGGCCACTGACCCTCATCACCACCTGGGAGCACCTCTCAGGCAGCAGAAGGAACAGGGTGGGGTGGAGGTGTCCCCCCCGTCCCTGCCCAAGGCACCCAGCACGCCGCACTTGGCAGCGCCAGCTCGTCAAGGCCAAGTGCCCGTGGGCCCCGCTGGCCAAGCCCAGACCCCTTGGAAGTGTCAAGGCCACCAGCGGATGGGGCCAGACGTCCTGCATGGACACGTATGCTCTCACAAACACGCTCATCACCCCAACCCTCCCCCCCCATAATTAAAACCATGCTGGGCTCATTTGAATAGCAGAGCTGGCGAGCGCTCTCCACTGCAACGTAAATAGTCCTATTTATGCCAAGCTCCCATATTGTAAATATCACGATGTATAGCTGGCCAACCCATGAGTCATCTCCCAAAACTCCAACTTAATAAATGGTGCCTCATCCATGTTCCAGACAAGCACCGTCCGAGCGGCTCCCACCGCCCAGCACACACAAGGCCAGCAGTGGCCACCCAGCCTGCCTGCCAGCCCAATGGAGTCGGAGGGACAGCGGAGCCACCCAGCCCCTTGGACATGACCCTTCCACAATGGACTGGCATCCCTGGACCACGCTGCTCCAGGACCAGCCGGTTTTTGGCCTGACACCTGGCCCTCGCCCCTACCCAACCCAGTTCTCCGGCACTTCCCAGTGTGTCCATGCAGCGGGCGGCTGGGAGCAGGCAGGCATGGCTGGGATGCTCGGGGAGCGGGAGAACGAGTCTCCCTTTGCCCAGACCCCACGGCGGGGCTCCCACCCAGCGCCGTCCCCGCACACCCAGCCCTGGAGCTCCCCACCTGCCGCCTCACTCTGCTTTGTCTGAGCACCGGGGACCTCGGCGGGGAGCTCGGCTCCTCCTGGGGACGCCGGGAACGCCACGGCGCCAGCGGGGAGCCGGCCACCAGCTCCAGAACGCCGGTAAGGCCTGGCGGAGGGGCACCCCAAAGACTCTCCCCAGAGCAGCGGCGAGCACCGGGCGGCGAATCCCGGGCATCCCTGGGGGACCCTCCGCGGTACCCTGGGATGCCCACCTTGGCGGAGGGATGGCGGGGACAAGGGGGGCCAGCGGTCGGGAGGGTCGGGGGGCGCGGGGGGGAGAACACACGGCACACCGGGCTCCGGCGGCGACACCTCCAGCTGGGGTAGCACTTCCCCAAACTTCGCCTCCCCTCCGAAGGGCGTGCGCCGGGGAGGGGGGGAAGGGGGCAAAGTGCCACCCCCCAAAAAACGGGGAGAACCCGGAGGGGGCTCGCCCTACCGCAGGGCCCCCGCCCCCCGCTCATCCCCCCCC
>JAHLSL010000203.1:932520-951759 GCA_025920805.1 Petroica traversi
CTCTCCCGCGGGGCTGAGCCCCCGCCGCTGCCCACCGGAGCCGGGGGGCCAGGGCGGTGAGGAGATGCCCGTCCGGAGAAGGAGATGCGTACGGCAGGACAAAAAAAGGAAAAGAAACAGAAATCCATGGAGTTGATAAATCCGAGGGTTGTTGTGGGCAGCCCTGAGCCCCCACACCCTTCTCCTCCCCCATCCCCCTGGAGCCAGCCCCGGTAAGGAGAGAGCAGGAATCCCCCCCACTTCCCACTTGGAGCAGTTGTGAGTTGGTGACAAGCCCTATTGACACTGCTGGGGTCAAGCAGGACCTGCCCAGAAGGTGCAAGGTGAGAACCAGATCCAATTCTGCATCGCAGCACTCAACAGCCTGAATTTCCCCCCTGCCTGGGAGCCACATCTGCCCGGTGGGCACCTCACGATCCACACCCTCTTCAGGAATGATGGGGAGGTGAGGACCAGATGGTCTTTAAGGTCCCTTCCAACCCAAACCATTCTGTGAATCTATGACACATGACTGCTGCCAGGGCTCTTAGCCCCAAGAGGTCCCTCTGCCACCACCCTGACATCTCCTCCTCACCCCTTTAGCATCCACATTGTACCCTGCAGTGCCCTCTGCTCACCCCCCATGGCTGTGTCCCAATTTCTGCTGGCTTGGTAGAAGGTTCAGATTCATCCTGCAGGAAGCACTTGTGTCCTGGAAGATCTTCCTAGGGAGGTCACACCCTGCACAAGGATCTCTACACAAGCTGTGCCAGGTTCATAGACCAGGAGCTGAAGACCCACTGGACTTCGAGGATGGATTCCTGTCTCTCGAGTCACCATGGAAGGACATGGAAAAACAGTCTAGGCTTCACTGTGCTCTTCCTTATCCCTTTGTTGCATCAGCAGCTTGAGCACCTTGGGTTCCCTGCCTTGACCCACCACAGGAAATGACCCCCCAGGAGTGGTTGGTGGAGATCAGAGCTCCACAGTGGTGCTGGCCCCATGCAGGGGCCAAATGGTCTTCCCCAGCTCCGTGTGGCCAACCACAGGCTCTGATCTGCTTTGGGAGTTCCTGTCACTGCAGATGTTGCTGTTCATCTGGGTTGGCCCCACATCCAACACACAATCCCTGGAGAACCCAGCTCCATCGTGCATGGAGAAGCTTTCATCTTTAGAACCTCCTTTGGGATCACTCTTGCACTGAGGAAGGAGGCTGAAGGGCCAGGACAGCCAATGGCCTTGCTGTTCCTTCCTCCACATGTGTTCCTCTCCAGGGCAAGAATCCCAAGGATCCCATCAGTTACCCTCCATTTCAGCACTGCATCAGGCTCTTCTACTCCCTGCTGCTCTGGAGCACCCAGCATTTCCCATCAGATGTCTGAAAGCACTCGCCATTCCCAAACTCCTCATACCCTCACTTCAGTCCTCTTGGATCTCAGGGTTGTTGTGTCCTGCGGATCCCTGAGGATCCTTTGATTCTCCAAAATGGAAGCCTGAAGTCCAAGAGCAGCAGCCCTGTTGTGTTTGTCAGTGCCCACCCAGACCCTCAGGATTTTCTTGAAGCTCTCCAGGACTGCACTGCCACACAAAAAGGGAACAGTGACTGTAGACCTCACTTCTCTTTTGAGCTCCCCCTTAGGCTGATGGAGATGGACCTTGGACTGTACAGACTTGTCTGGCTGCTGCACTGACTTTGAAGTTCTTACATGCTCCTTGGAGTCAGGTTTGTGCCCTGAAGATGCTCTTCATGGCCGGTCATGAACTGTGAGCACTGGTCCCACCTCACACCTTCAACACCTTCTATGGTTGTTGCATGTCTTCACCATCCATGGGAAGGCCTGCCAAGGTTCCTCTGCCACCCTCACAACCCTGCTGTTGTCACCAGTATCCACGTTCTGACCTGAATCCCACAGGCTCCTCTGGTCACTGTGCTGCAATATCTGGGCAGACCAGCAAGCGCCACAGAGCACCATGCCATGACAAGTGACTCCAGACCTCCTCCAGTGTCCTTCCCTGCACCTTCCACTCACTCTGCACCAGACTGAGTGGCTTCAGAGGGACTGGCCATGGACCCAGGAGCACTGTGCATCCTCACTGCTGTCCTCAGCTACCCTGTGAGCTGATGCTCTCCTTGCTGCCATCTGGTGACAAGTGGCCGTGGGACTGTGTCACATGGACACGGCCACCATTGGGCAGCTTGGATGTGGCCACCTTGGAAGTCAAGTCATACTGGTTTTGCTGGTCCTTGCTGCCCACAGGTAACCCTTGGGCAGCAGAGAGCATCAGGTACAGCCTTGATGGGGTCACAAAAATGGGACAACCACCCCTGCAGCTGCACCTACATGTTGGTTTGCATCAACCATGGTTCCCAGGCTGACAGAGCCAGGAGAGATGACATCTAGGGGACATTAAAACCAGTTTGATGGTGATGCATTTAATGCTGCATTTTCAGTTCCTGATGCAGAAAGAAAAAGGTCATTTGCATGTGAAGCCCTTGGCTCATCACACCGGGAGGAGGTGGCTCCCTCTTGCCCTCTGTGAGGTTAAAGAGGTGCAGCAGGTGACAGCTGGGAGTCAAGGAAGGCACAAAGGAAAGCAGCAAGGGGAGAGAGAGTCATCAGGCACAGACTTAATGCTCAGTGCAGTTGTCTTTGGTCATTCCAAGGAGCCTCAGCTACCAGCAAGATTCAGGAGATGCTTCTTTGGTCCAAGGAAGCTACTTGTTCAGTCTCAGTGCCCCAGCTGAGGGAGAGGGAGGTTTCTTTGGCATGGGAGGGATGGGGAGTGAGTGCCATGCTGGCACCAGGAGTAAATCTGCCTGTAAAGTCCCACCAAGAACAGACAGGGAGCTGGTCCAAGGCCACTGAGAGAATCAGCACCCTTAATTCTGAATTGGCACCTGTGGTCCTGAATTGGCCCCCTTGGTGACACCTTTGCATGCAAGAGGAAAGCTTTCCAGCTCCTGCTCCAGCTCCAGCTCCTTGCGATCCAAGGAACCTCGTGCTTCCAGGGGCAGATTGGGAGGAGGAAAACCCAAGTGTATTTTTACAGAGATTGGAGTCTCCCTGCAGCAGAAAATCCCGAAAAAGCAAAACCCAAGTGAAAAGCAGCTTCAGCTGTTCTGGCTCTGGCTGTGACGGGCTTGGCCCCAGGCCAGTGAGTTAATAATTCTGCCTATTAACTAATAGTATAGTATTGTCCGTAAAGATTCATTGCTAAACTTATGTTTTTAAGATATCACTTATCATTTAAACACTTAACTCCTGATCCCCGAACATGCACAGGCACCATGTAGCCCTGCAGCCATGCTGCAGATAACCAAAGCCACCGCTGGCTGGGGAGGCCGGGCAGTGTTTAACCCTTTTTCCCCCCTTTGTTTGATAAATTGTCTGGAGTAGCACTTTCCAGAGGAGAGCAGGCCCTCCCACTCAGGGACCTCTTATTATCACCTACTTAATGTTCCCTAGCTCAGCAGGGATGGAGGAACTGTTCCCAATAGCAGGTTTTTCTAACCTCTGTGAAGGGTGTGTGAACAGCCAGAAACCCCATGGATATCTGTGATTGCAGCCTGTCACCACCAAGGGCCTCCCTCTGTCCTTCCTTGCCTTTCCCAGTCACCCCAGGTGCTCTGCAGGCTGGGGACAGTCAGGTCTGGTCCTTCAGGAGGAAGGGTGGGAGCAGCAGGGGCTCCCCACCTTCGGGTTGAGCCCAGCATCTTTCAGCTCAACATCCCCACTCCGACCTGTACCCTAAATCCACAATTTTCAGGGATCTCAGACCTCTCCCGCATCATCCCAGAGCCAGCCAGCACCTTTATCAGTTCCACCAGTCAGCAGCCTCCACTCAAGCGGGCATTGGCTGCACCCCCCGCCCTCCCCACCCCACCGGGGACACTTTGGGGAGGTCTCTCCTCACAGAATTAAATAAAAATTAAGCTTTTACGTTGCTCGGTGAGGGTACCTGGCCCCGGATGGCTCGTGCTGAAACGTGACACTGGACAGCCCCACCTCACTGAACCTGTTTGTCCTGTTGCAGGGACCTGCGGAGGGGAGCCAGCGGCTCCCTCTGCATTCACCTCCCTCCTGCGGCATTTCCGAGCTCTCTACCTGGGGGATTCCGGTGCGTGCGGACCCCGAGCTCCCTGGCACCGGGAACGGGTGGAACAGAGAGGAGGGAGGGGAGAGGATGGCACTGGGCAGCCGAGCATCGTCCTGCGCTGGCACCCCCAGGGACCAGGCAGAGCCACCGAAAAGCTCCGGGCGCGGATTTAATCTCCACGGGGAGGGGCAGCAGCGAGGATGGAGGATCGAGGAGTGGAAGGTAACCCTGTTGCACTGTCTGGAGTCTGAGGGTTTGGAGCCTTCAGCTAAATTAAGAAGGAAAAGTCAACTGGTAGATTGCAGTAACGATTTGGAGAGTTCTCCAGAAAATGAATGAAACTTTTGAATGGTAGCCATGGGAACAAATTAAAGAGAAGAGGCACTTTTGAAGCATTTAAAATAGATTTAGAACTGTAGAATCGAGCAGGAAATTTGGGGGTATTTTTTTTTCAACGGCTAATTTGAACCCAGGTTCAGAATTAAAAGTAACTTTTGGTAAAATAAAGCTCATTAAAGTATCTTATTGGGGGCTGCAAAGATGTCAGGTCTTCTTAAAAATTTTGTTTTGGTAAATAAGCAGGACCATAGAGAGGCACAAAGGGAAAAAATTATAAAAATAAGGCAAATTCAAATAAAACCATATGTTATATATTTGGTTTAAAATAAAAACAAGTTATAGACTTATATATCATTAAAGTAGGAAAAGACTTACAAGATCATCAAGTCCAACCTTTAACTGAATACCACTACATTTCCAGAATGTAGAGAAATGTGACAATCAAGCATATAAACTATTACTCTGTGTTTCAAAAAATACATTTTAAAGGCTATTTAGATATACAGCAAAGAAAAGGTGGAACCATCACCAGAATATCATGTTATATATATATAGAAACTTAATCCAAAATACTTTACAGCCATGAGGCATGACTGGCAGAAGATGGGGTTTGTATTCTGGAAAATATTTTCATTTTGGTCCTTGGTTACAGCCAGAAATAACAACGTTAAAGAAAAAATCTACACAGGAGATAACCTGTGATGAAAAACTGCCAGGCATTACCTACTGACAGGGGTAACGACATAAAAGGATGCTCAGTTTAATTGCTGTCATTTGTAAAGGCTTGTAAAAGAAAAGGATGTAACCCAAGCTATTTCATGGCAGGGAACCCAAGGTCCAGAAGTCTTCCAGAAAATAGTTTTAAAGTTGTTCAAAGGAAGGTGGAAAAGCTGAAAAGTCAAACTCAGGTCTGTGTTTAATACTATAAAATTACAAGGTGGCATCCTTGAAATTGAGAATGCTGAAATAGCATTTAATAGGAAACCAGGGAAACCTGGGAGAAAACTACCTGGGTTTTGTCAGTGCCGGTGTTAAATACAGGAGCTTTGCAAATGCTTATGGACACTGAAAAAATACAATATTATGTGTTACATTTAAGGCACATTTGCGAGCAAAATCCCCCCAAATCCCCCAAAATCCTGCTCTGAGGTGGCAGAGGTTTATGAGAAGGCAAATACAGGATCAGAGGCAACGGCCTGGAGTGAAACGGCTCTTTCCTCCTCAGAGGTGCTACAGAAAGACAGACCTGAAGGAGGCAACCACATCTCCTTCCACAGCAGAAGGGAGGAAAACACCCAGGTTGTCACAGCCAGGTTGAGTGGGGGTGCCCTGAGCTCGCTGCTGCAGTGGAAGATGTCCCTGTCCATGGTTGGATCAGGGTGATCTCCAGCATTCCATCCAAGCCAAACATTCTATGACTCTATGACACCATCCAGGTCTTCCCAAAGGGAAGCAAGCTATGGGAGATGTGGTGGCACAGGGAAAGCAGAGTTGTGTGCAAGCAAATCCCCCTCAAGGTCTGGAGATGAAAGGTCAGGAGTCAGCAGGAGCGGGGCTCGTGCTCTACGATTAGCATTTCCCATTTTCCCTTTGGGTCTAGGAATATCCATATCATTAAAGTCTGGGCTGAAATGTGACTGAACTGGAACAATTCCTGCAGAGTGATGGCAAATGCACAAGCTCCTGATGCTAATATTGACTGGCTTACCTTTTGTTTTAGTGAAGATTCATGAGAATAATAATCTCGAGCAGCAAGGTATCATAAAATAATGGAATTATAGAAGGGGTTGGATTGGAAGGGTCCTTAAACCGCAGCCCATTCCACCCCTGCCATGGCCAGGGACACCTTCCACTGTCCCAGGTTCCTCCAAGCCCCATCCAACCTGGCTTTGGATGTTTCCAGTGATAGGGCAGCCACAGCTTCTCTGGGCAGATTGTGCCAGGTTCTTACCACCCTCACATGGAAGAATTTCTTCCCAATATCCCATCTAAACCTTTCAGTATGAAGGCATCCCCCTTGTCCTGTCCCTCCAGGCCTTGTCCAAAGTCCCCTACAGGCTTGCCCCATCTCCTTTCAGGTACCCTGTGGCAGCAAGGTCTCCCTGGAGCCTTCTCTTCTCCAGGCTGAACACCTCCAGCTCTCCTGCCCAGGGACGGGATCTCCTGCCATTGGGGTGTGGTGAAGCAGCCCAGGGCTACAGGGGAGGAGTTCGTGGGAGGGGACAAGCAGCACTTAAGGTGCACAAACACTGTGGAGGTGGTGGGCACATCTTCAAGGAGGGAGAGGCAGGGGCTTGTACTCAAAATGTGAGCAAGCTTGAGGGGTCATTTTGGGCTGGGGACACATCCCTTCAGGGCTTGAGGGGTGCAGGACCTGCTCCACATCTGCCAGGGCTCTGGCAGGGAGTGGGAGGAAGCACTGCCCAGTTAAGCAAGGTGGATGGAGATGGCTGCCCCTGGGACAGCCGGTCCAGCTGCCCTTTGGGTTGCTGACCTGGCAACACCAGGGACCTGCCAGCAAAACCGTGCTCAGGTGACTCCTGGCAGCCTGACACGGCACTGCCAGGATGGGGCAGTGATGGTGGAGAGGCCCTGGCACAGGTCCCTGCCAGGAACACCAGGGGACAGTGATGGTCACCAAGGTCACCCTTCCATCGAGCCCTGCAGTGTGGCTCTCTGAGGAAGCTCTTTGCAGATGTCCCCCCCCAGCCTTGGTCCTTGCAGCTGCTGGGATCCCCTTGGTCCATTGGCATCAGCATCCTGCCTGGTCCCTGTGGAACTTCCTCTTGAGTGTTCCTTTGGGGATTCTCGTAAGCACATGGAACTGCTGATGCCTCCTGCACTCTCTGAGGTATCTGAGCTCCTGTAGAGACCAGGAGCACAGGGCTGAGCCCTCACCATCCTGTCCTGGCACCAGGAGGGGACAGGGTGCCTGAGGGGTGCTGGGGTGGCCATATGAAAAATTCCTGGGAGACATAAATGCCATGTATTAGAGGGCAGCTGAAGACCCCCAGGTAAGTGCTGTCTGCCATGGAAAAGTCCAGGGGCTTCTCCAAAGGGAATCCTGCTCCACAATGCTTCAGAGCCCTCCACGGTGGCCAAACACACATGGTCAGTGCCGTATGTTCCTGGCATCTGTTGGGGGTTCCAAAGGCTTTTCTTTAAGTTCCTTGCCAAAAGTTTTTTAAGGAAAGTGGGAAGCCTGGGGTAGCCAAGGGAATTCTTTGTCATTTTAATTGTGTACGAGATGGTTGCAGGGAGGAGTAAGCAGAGGGAGGTCACCAGCCTGTCCTGAGGGTCTGAGTTCTCATGTCCAACAGCCCCAGAAGTGGCAGGAATAGGATGAGCAAGGAGGTGACAAAGGATAAGTGATGCCATGGAGAAAACAACAATTACTTCACTTGCACAGTGACAAGACTGCTCCCTTCTCTGTCTTCTCCCAGGAACAAACCAAAGCCACCAAATGACACTTGGGTGAGGTCAGGGCCAGGGTCTGAAAGATTGGGTTTGGGAACAAAGGAGGTGATTCTTCACATGGACAGGAGGTGAACTGTGGACCTCCTCAGCAGAGCTAGGGACACACAAAACTCACAGGTATTCAAGTGCAGGCTGGAGAAGTCCTTGGAATGGAGATCCAGGAATTTCGAACACACAGGGAAACCCATGGAAATTAAAATAGCTGGAAAGTCATCATTACAGATCTTCCTGGACTCCTTCAGCCCCCAGCCTGTCCCCTTTCTTTTGTTAAAATCCTTCCTGGCCCCTTAGGAGATGTTGTGGGTGCTGGAGACTTGTCCCATGGGCTACACCAACCTCTGCACTGAGCCACTGCAGGAGCTCCCTGCCATCAGCATGGCACCAGTGCATCCCTGTCAGCTGCATTCATGCACCCAAGAGGTCTTTAATTCGAGTTTGCTTTGCTTTTTCCTCTCTTGAGGTGTGTTTTGTTCTGTGTGGAGAGCTGGAGTTGCTATGCCAGTGCTGGGGTGTGGACTTCAGCAGGAGCTGAGGAGCTGGCACAGGGCCCGTGAGAGGGAGCAGGAGGGGAGCAGGAGGCAGCTCTAAAGGATGGATGCTCATGGTGCTCCAGCCCTGGGAGCACAGCAAGCACAGAGCCTTCCAGCCTTGGGATTTGGAGGCAGGGATGTGTTGGGCTGGCACTGTGCTGAATGCATTGCTCAGCAGGAATACTGGAGAGGAAATAAATCAGCCCCTGATTTACCTGGGAGGACAGATACTTCTTCTCAACTGGTTTTTAATTTGGACTCAATTTCCAAGCCCGGCTGTTCAGATGTCTCTGAGATAAGTGATCTGTATAACGTCTGAGTCAAACAGGATTTTCCTTCTTTTCAGACAGCAAAGCTGTGCTCTGTAAGTGGATGTTCCAGCTAATGAGGTGTTAAGTGTAGAGAGAATCACAAGTACTTGAGGGCAGGATCCAGCTGGTAGTAAAACCAACAACCAGCACCAAGATTGTCCTCAACTTCCAGAAACAACTTCAGACAATAAAACTGTACTGAGGGCAGGAGCGAGGGAAAACCTGGAAAATAGAACCACAAAAATACATCCGTATGTCATGCTACAGCTGCATCATGTGGCCACATATGTTCCCTCTCCTTGGGCCAGTGGAGGATGAGAGGGAGAGACAGAAACAGTGGCTTTTAGCTGGCAACCAGGGGCCAGGTGGGAACAGCCCTGAGAGTCCTGAAAGTCCAGAGTTCGCTGAAGATGCAGGGAATTCTCTCAGGGAGGTTCAGCACAGGTCTCTGCCCCTTGGGAGAAGGAATGCTGTCTGGGCCTGAGCTACTGTGCCTTGCAGTGTCTGCATTGCTGAGAGGAACAGGGTGCACCTTGAAGCCAAATTCATCATCTGTCCATTCTGTTTGCCTTTGGAGCAGCCCAAAAGCCCAGCTGCACACTCACTCAGTAGCCCTGGTGTCCATCCCTCCATAGCAAAGCCACCTCCACCTGTCCTCATGCCTGTGCAGAACAGCAGCTGGGAGCTGCAGGACCACCTGGTACAAGGACAGAGGGGATGGACAGGCCCCACAGTGACCTTGTCTTCAAGTTCCACACAACAGAATCAAGAATCACGGTGATATTCTCTGAAAGGGGCTTTCTTAGTGCTCTGCTGTGGATGCAGGCTCAGCTGGCACAGGAGATGGTCATCAAGGTTAGCGAGGAAGCCCATGAGGAGGCTGGAGGAGACCAGAAGGGGCAGAGAAGCATGAATGTCCTACAAAGGCAGTGTCAGGACACAGAGATGACTTAGCAAGGGACCTGAGCAGGGAGGATCAGAGGCACGTAGAGAAGCACAGCAGGTTCCCTTAAACAGCAACCTGTGGCAGATGTCCTGCTTTGGGCATTCCAAGTGGTGCTGAGAGGTCCACAGGACCTCATGGCAGCTGGTGGAACACTGTCAGCTCCAACACTCACTCAGTGTAAGGAAACCTGGGGCTGCAGGAAATTCTCCAGAGGGTTCCAGGACTTGGCCAGACACGACATATTCACCCTGACCTAGTGCTGATGACACTGTAGGAGGTTGGACCAGAGGCCCCACAAAGGTCCCACCACCACCTCCAGGATTTATGGTATCTCCTGGACTGACCTTCTCTGGGACACAGGTTGTGCAGCAGCAAAAGGAACAACTTCCAGTCCTTGAAGTGATATGGAGATGGAGATAGAGAAGGAGAAGGAGATGGGGATGGAGATGGAGATGGAGATGATGGAGATGGAGATGGTTTAGTGGGCATGGTATTCATTTAAAGGTTGGACTTGATGGTCTTGGAGGTCTTTTCCAATGTTAATGATTCTGTGATTCTATGATTTTATTTCTGTTCCACTGCAGCAGGTGGATAAAATGTATCTCTGGAGCAGGACAGATCTCAGGAGCAGGATGGGGAGCTGGGAGAAAGGTCCCAGCCCCAGGACCCTCGCTGCCATCCAGCATGGCAGAGCAAGGTCACCAAGGGATGGAATAACACAGGACTGGCAGCAAGCCAGCGCCTCTCACAGCACTGGGGTTTATCTTCAACAACAACAGCGGCAGCAGCCCCACTTTGCTGGAAAATACCTGCCCAGTGGTGGGATCCTGCATCCTCAGACAGAGCCAGGCATCCTGCGGGAGCTGAGCCGTGTTATCTGCCCGAGGGGGATTACGCTGTGAAAACGGCTCGTTGGGGATTGTATATTAACAGGATATGCTCGGCTGGTTGACAGGAAGCAATAAAGTAATTTGAAAGAGACTGGGAGAGAGTGTGTGAGTTCCTGCGTCTGTGTTAAATCATGGCTCTAGATAAGCAAACAGCGGCCCCGGAGCAGGAGGAGCGCTGCCAACAGGGACATGGCCACTGCCAGAAATCTCCGGGAGCTGCCGCAAGTCCCTCTCGCAGGCAGCGTGGAAACCACTGGGGTTGCAATTACAGCTCTCCCACCCCCTGCTCCCGGTTCCGGTCCTGCAGGATCCTGTCCCTGTCACCCCGGCTCTGCACGGATGTAGGAGGGCAAGGAGAGAACCCCTCGGCAGCCCGCAGACCGGGGTGGCTGCCCGCAGGAGCCCATCCCACCCGCCTTCAGGAGCTGCCTCTCCCAGGAGCTCCAGGCCTGCCGGAGGAAGGGGAGGAGAGCCAAGAGGAGAAATATGTGCAACTGCAAGGAGCGACAGTGCGTGAGCTGCTGAGAGAAGGGTGAGCCAGAGGCTGCAGTGAGGCTGAGGGGAGAAGGGGGGCTGTGTGTCGGGAAGCATCAGGCGCTCTGCGTTTGGCACCTGGCGCGGATCGGAGCGCCCTGCTCGCCTCCCGCCCGGGGGAAGCGGATCCTGCCGTGTGTGAGAGCCAGCACAGCACCTGGCACCCCGTCCAGCCTCTCGCATCCTGCTGGAGTCACACACGCCAAAATGGCAGCGGCGTTTATTGCTTTCCAAGAGGCTCTGCTGGCCTCCAGGAGGGGATGTTTGAGGTCTTCTGATGCAATCTCTGATCTTTTTTGTTAGGGATACGCTTTCACACACCGTGTGATTGCCCAGAAGCTCCCTGCCACAGGATATGAGCTCCACAGGATCAACAAATTGTGTCTGCATTTGGTGGGGGCTGAAGACACTCAAAGCACTCTCTTCAGAATAATAGAAATAAAAAATCACATATGCTGCCTTCCACCAGAGCCAAAAAAATCCACCCCAGAGCCTGGCTGAGTGTTGAACCTTTTTCCCCATGTGTCAAGTGTTCCTAGCTGGGTGATGGGCAGAAAGTGGGATGTGGCTTGGAGCAACCAAGTGGAAAGTCCCTGCCCATGGCAGAGGAGAGGAATCAAGACGACCATTAAGGTCCCATTGACCCCAAACCATCCTCTGATTCTATGAAAGCTCCCTTGGCAGTGGTTTATGCCAAAAGCTGTGTCTCACTCTGAAGCACCTCACCCTGCTCTTGTCAGAGGGGATCTCCTGGTGCATAGAGCACTGTCCAGGGTGTGCTGGGCACCCCTGTGCCTGACCAGCACCTTCTCCAGGGCGTGAATCCTCACACGCCTGCAGCTCTGTTGTGAGGAGGCTTCCCTGGAAGCCACGATGCATGTGGACACCTGCATGCATTGGAAAAGAAGTCCATGCCAGCACTTTTCATGAGCATGTTATTGCTTTCTTTGGGGCATCACAAGCCCTCCCTGCTGAGGAGAAAGTGGTGGCTGGAACAAGGGGGAAGGAGACTGGAACAGAAATGGTCAGTCAGAGACTGAGAGGCAGTGCCATGTCCACATGTTCCTCATTTGCTTTTCCAGCATTCCCTCTCTGATCCCTGCACTAATGCTGGATCCCCAGTGGAGTCATTGATGACGTTCTTGCACCCCTCCTTTCTCCCACGCACCTCACAAAATTTTTGGAATATCCATGTGGGACAAACACAGCTCATTCCCTGCCTGTGCAAGAACTGCTCCAGCTGGCTCTTCCCAATGCAGCCAGGCCAGCCACAGCTCAGAGTTATCTGATGGTCACACACAGCAGACAAACCCCCGAGTCCTTCCCACAGACCTTTCCTGCCACAACTGGAAGGGCCTGGGCTGTGCAGGGGAGCCAGCTGGCACCTGGCTGGGTGCGTGGGTAGTCCCCAGAGCCTGAGATGTCACCAGAGCTCAGGTGATGTGCTGTGCAGCCCTTCCCACGGCGTCACTCAGCAGCTGCCGTGGGTGGCCCATGGCAGCCTGGAGAGGTGGAGCCCTGCACCCTCCTCTCCCTCAGTCTGTCCTGTTTTGTGTCTCACACTGTCTCACCCTGCAGAGCCTCACAGACTGTCTGACCTTCATCACCAGCTTGGCACCACCAGTTACCTGACCTGCTCCTGAGTCATTCCTGCACAGGGAGCAGCAGCCTCCAGACAATGGATGTGCCTGCTGCTCTCCAACCCCATCACAGGGCTTGGGAGCTGCTCCCCAGGTGGGAATTGGCTCCCACCACCTCAGTCCTGCATGCTTTCCTCAGCCACATGCTTGGACACCAAGGGACCCTGATGGGACTGCCCAAAGCAGCTACATCCCAACCTCAGCCCCACTCCTGAAGAGACCTGGGACACCCTGATCCTCTTTGCCTCTCCAGCATTTTGTCCTCCTTCCCCGACACCCCCGCCCAGCTGCAGGAAAGAAATGATCTCCCAGTGCATGACCCAACCACCTCATGCAGAATTGGAAGGGCTCCTGGAGCCAGGCCACCAGAGAGGAAGGACCACTCCCTGTACTGGACCTGCTCCAGGCTGGAAGGAGAGACAAGCTGCTTTGGCTACAGTAATTAAATCCTTCACCCAAACGAGAGAGAACATCCCATCCTCCCCACTGCCCCCACAGTGCTGCAGTGTGCAAGTCCCTGGCATCACTAGAGGAGCTCATCAGCCATCCCCCAGGTGGGTTAGGCTGGGCTTAAGTTGCTTGGGCTCTGTCCTTGCTGTGTCTGAGACTAGGCAGGGCTTCCAGCTCCTCTGGGTCAGCTGTCCAAAAATTCCCACCATGCTGACCTAACCTTTTGGATCTAACCCATGTCTGAGCACCTCAGCCTGGCTGTTCTGAGCCTGTGTGAGCAGGGAGAGGATTTCTGGCGTAGACTGACCTGGTTTAGATAGATCCTTGTGCTCACCGAGGCACAAAGGCTGCAGGATAGGCAGGAAAAAGAAGAGGCAAACCCATGAGAGACATTTGCTGTCCTGCAGCACCAAGAGCTGGGTATCAGTGTCTGTTTTTTACTGAGTCAGCACCTGCTGCTGGAAGGGACAGGTGTTTCCTCCAGACCAGACCAAAATATCCCTGGCTTTCCCCTGCCTCGGGAAGAAACTCTGCTCCTGTTAGCTTGGCTCAGCTCATGTGGGATCAAGCACTATGAGCTCATTGGCTGCCCACCTGGCCAGGTCACCTCCATCCTCCTGCAGCCCCACCAGCTCCCAGCAGGTCTCCACTTGAAGGAACCTCTGTGCAGGCTGTTCCTCTGTGCCCAGGGTGCCAGCACGGCTCTCCTGCCCAGAGGCACCAGGGTCTCTCCCTGCCCACCGTGCTCCCTTCTCATCCCTGGGGACCCAGAGGGGTTCAGGAATCCCACAGCCCCCCTCCCCCACAAGCCAGCCCCCACCCCGGCAGAGCCGCGTTTCTCCCCCGCTACTGCACGGGCATGGCTCGGCCTTTCTTCCTTTTCCTCCCTTTCTCCCTCCCTGAATGCACTTTGCTTGCTTTGGCGGCGCGGGGCAGGGAGAGCCCCTCTCCCCCCGCGCTCCCGGGGATCCCCCCGGCAGATGGGGCCGGGATATGAATGTGCACACAGTGAAGCCCCTAAGAGGATTTGCTGGTGCCCCTTTCATTGCGAGCCTTTGTGTGCTGCTCCACTGCGGTGGGACGCCCCCGAGTTCTCCCCCGGCTCCTCTCTCTTCCACTCCAGAAGAAAAGAAAGTGCCTATAAAGGCCTTGTTTGTCCGACTTGTTTGAGAGGACCATATTGCTGTAGGTGCCGCGGGTCCCGGCGTGACAGCGTCGCCCCTTTGAGAGCGGGTGACGCGCGGCTCCCTCCTGGGAGGGTCCGAGCGGGCGGCTTAGCCAGGCGCTGGGAAAAAAAAGGTTTCAGTTGCATTTCAATGTCCATTGAACCCTGAATCCCCGGCGATGGTATTTCCAGAGGCTCCGCAGACAGACAAAGCCATGGAGGAGGAGGCTGGGAAGATGCTTCGCGTCCAGCAGCGAATGAAGGACCTGCTACGCCCCAAAATCCCATCCCGGAGAGCTGAACGGGGCTGCCAAAGCTGCTTTTCCAATGACATCTAGTGGTAAAGCCAGGGAAGGAGGAAAACGCCGGCTGGGTTTTCCTGGGTTAGCGCGGCACTCCCGCTGCGGCATTTTGCCCTTTGTGTTGCAGCGCGCAGCCCGCAGTGAAGAGGGAAGCACAAACAAGCCGAACAACAGCCTCGGCAGCCCCGAGATGTCAACCAGCCTGCCCCGAAACCTGCGCTGCTCCCTGGGCCTCGGCTCGGATTTTCAGGAGCCCCGGAGCTGGAAATGGAGGCACAGAGCAGCGCACCGGTTTTGTCCCCTCTGTGTCTGTGCTCCAAAACGTCCCCACGCTGCTGCCAGCTGCTCACAGGCAGGTATGTGACACCCATGCCAGGCCTGGGAGTGTTCCCAGTGCAGGCAGAGTGCTGGCAGCAGCAGCAGCCACGGGCAGTGAACCTGAAGCACAGAATTTGGCCCCAGGGATGCTCGCAGGGCAGCTCACCCCAGCTAAGCTGGCCCTCAGGACCTGTGGTGATGGTGTGGCCAAGGCTCAATAACAGCCTGGGCTGCTCACTGTTTAAAACCAAAGTGTGTTAAGATGTCAGCAAGAGCTTTCATTCCTCACCAGACACTGGAAAACCCACACTGGAGAGGTTGTTCATTTGTGTCTCCATTACAGCATTTCAGAGCATTTCTTAGGGCTCACTGCACACCAGAGCACCTGCACTGGTGGGCCATGAACTGCTGATGGATGTTGTCCCAAGCCAAAAGGGATCATGGAGCCCAAATCCTCTCGTGCACAGCCTCTTCTGCAATGGATCACCTTGGCTTCCCTGGCACGGGGTACCTGAGAAGCTGTGGCTGCCCTGATGCCTTTTCCTGGTGTTAGGAAAATGAAGCCAGACACGGTTAAAGGGGTTGGGGTCTTCACCTCAGTATTTTAATCAGGATCCCGTTCGATGCATCCACTTCACCCAGGTGGCAGCGTGGCAAATGCACCCCTGTCAGTCACACACACCAGTTCTAGACTTTACACAGCAGCAGATCTAACAAGGGATCCCAATGATGAGGTTGGGGTGGGCTAACCCCCAGTTTACAGAATCTTCCTGTCAGGAGACCTTGGGTTCCTGAGCCAGCAGAATGTTTGGTGTCCCTGGCTCTGCAGCTCTGGGCTGTTCAGTCTCAGGCCTGCAGAACACTTACAAAACAGTGAGCACTAAACTAAGTAAAAGGTTGCAAGTGTGCACGCTGCTGATACTTGTGGGTACAGAGAACTGTGTAAAAGGGATATAAAAGAAAAGACAAAAATCATTCCGGCATCAGCCCCATCCCTGGGAGTGTCCAAGCCCAGGCTGGACGGGGCTTGGAGCACCCGGGTCTGATGGATGGAAATGCTCTCCCCCAACCCAAAGAATTTGGTGATTCTCTGACTTGGCACACAGGGCTTGCAGGAAGGATGCACCTGAGGATGCATCAGGGACTGAGAGCTTCAGGACCACACCGAGAGCAGGACAAAGAGACCAGAAATACAGATGCAGGAGGAGGCTTTGGTGGTCCTGCACACAGGCAGAGCAGCTGTGACCTCTGTGGGTTCTCACAGCTTGTGGCTGGAGCCTGTGCCACACTGAACAGCCAGACATGCAGCTGAACCCATTGGGATGGAGGGTGATCTTCAAAAATTGCAAAAGGACACGTGGGAGGACATTCCCTGTCTCCTGTGACAGTAACTCCAGTCCCTCTGAGCAGTCCCATACAAAAGAGATGCCATAGCAAAATTAGGATCAAGGAAAAGCCCACCCAGCTTTTAATGGTGGAAGAGAAAAACTAAGCAAATCCCAGCATACAAACAGCTTTAAAAATGAAATACGTAGAATCCAGAGTGACAGAGACCAAAATGTATTAATAATAAATTGGTGATGCCTCTGTCTGCCTGGGCTCAGGATGCTCCAATGCTCTGGTAGAGGTCCTTGGGGTCACCAGTACACATTTTTTCAGGCACGTCCAATGTTTCTGTACTGAATTTTATGAGAAAAGAAAAAATAGGGAAAAGGCAGAAAAAATGGGGACAAACCCACACAGAACATGAGAGATCACATCACAGGATGATGAAAAAGCCTGTCCAAAGAAGGAGGACAAGGCTCCTGGAAAACCTTCAGGTCATCTCTTCCTTCTCACTCCTGCTCTCTATCACCCTCGAGGTCCCAGCCTGGCAAATGCCCGGAGTATCCCTCTCCATGGCCTTTTGGAACAGTCATTGGTGGCTACAAGTTGGAGCTGGGAAGGCAGATCTGCTACAGCATTTCCCAAACTCTCCTGGCATTAGTTTTTCCTTCAAAAAGGCTTTTATTTCCTCTTTTTCCCTGCTCAATGAGGACACAGGTCTGAACAAACACCACCAGTTTCAGCTCCTTGCTCTCCAGCAGCCTGAGGGACCCGTGCACTGGAGGGGAGACAAGGACTGAGACACAATGCCTGGGGACACAGTTGGAGCAATTGAGGTGGATCCACATGGATGTCAAAAGGAGAAATCCATCTACTCCTGGCCATTCAGCCCACCCCAGGAGACCATCCAGTGCTGGGGAGGGCCAGCTGATCCCTGCCTTTCTCCAGGGAGGAGATGCCCAGGGTGACCCATGCTCTTCCCCACATCCCATGGGAGCATGTTCCTCTGCAGGCAGCTGGTGACACCAGTGACAGGAGCCCCCTGGGGCTCTGCAGAGCTCAGGTATCACAACAGGAGCAGAGCCCAAGTCTCAGTGGCTGCTGGGGGCTTCCTGCTGCTGGTGTAGCCTGGAGGTCCCCAGAGCCAAAACTGCACAAAGCCCTCGTGTTCCCAGAGCCTGCCTTTCTGCCCAGCCCTCATGGACACCCCAGACTGGATGTGTGGCACGGGGTCACCTCACCCAGCAGAGGACGTCAGGCCATGCAGCCCATGGCAGGGGGGGCATCCCCGAGTCACTCACTCAGGGAAGGGCTGGGATGTCCAGTTCCCTCCCAGGGATGTGCAGGGATGTCCATTTCCCTCCCAGGGATGTCCAGTTCCCTCCCAGGGAAGTGCAGGGATGTCCAGCTCCCTCCCAGGGATGTGCAGGGATGTCCAGTTCCCTCCCAAGGGATTTGCAAGGGTGTCCAGTTCCCTCCCAGGGATTTGCAGGGATGTCTAGTTCCCTCCCAGGGATGTGCAGGGATGTCCAGTTCCCTTCCAGGGATGTCCAGTCCCCTCCTAGGGATGTGCAGGGATGTCCAGCTCCCTCCCAGGGATGTCCAGCTCTCTCTCAGGGATGTGCAGGGATGTCCAGCTCCTCTGGAAATGCCACCAATGACCCATTGCTCTTTCCATCCCCATGATGATGACAAATGCCAGAATCTCCAGACCAAGCTCTCCTGGCACTTTGTGGGAACAGAAGGGAGCACTGGGCAGTACCACACATCCCCAGGGCAGCTGCCACCCAAGCCCTCATCCCAGAGCTCCAGCCCCTGCTCTTTCTGAGGCAGCCAGGACAGCAGGCTCACAGATACTCCTTGTTCTCAAAACAGATGGGAATTCCAGGTATGTGTCCATGCATGCTGCACGCATTTCCCTGGGGACCCTTCTGCACATGGCTGTGCCTTGCTGTGCTGCGGGCTTCAAACTGCCTTACTTGATTTTTTTTCCTCTCTGTATGTAAATACAGGATTATAGGGCAGAGTGAGGCTGTTGAGAACAATCCTCTTCCACCCCGGTGCTGCTTGCCCAGCCTGTGCATGGCTCTGGCCCTGCCTGCTGGAATTGTGCTGTGCTCTGCAAGGTGTTTTGTGTTGGTGCCTGTGCCCTGTGCAATAATTCGTGGGAGCCTCCAGCCCACCCTGTGTGAGGCACGTGGGTCCATTTGTGATGGGATGGGGCTGGGGGCTCATCTCAGCCTCTCAAACAGCAAATCGAGGGCTGAAACCCACACACGGCTCCAGCAAGGCGGAGAGGGCGGGGTATGGAACAGAGCAGGGCTGTTCCGCCTGCGGGGAAACTGAGGCATTCGGGGAGAGCGTGGGTGATTTGTCCCCAGCCACTGATTTGTCCCTGGATACTGCCTTTCCTTTTTCTTGGAGAAAACCTTTGGAGAGGAGAGCAGGGCTGTGCGAGGCTCTACCAGATCTGCGTTGTCGCAGCTCCCGCGCTGGTTTGGGGTTTTGCCAAAAGCCCGGTCCTGCATCGCAGCAGAGATTTTGCCATCACGGCAAAGCATTCCCAGAATGACAGAGGATGCCAATGGGATCAGAGCATTCAGAGCGACACAGGATCCTCAGCGCAGCAGAGCATCCCGCACGGCTCCCGGCCGTGGGTGGGGACAAACCTGAGTTCATTGCGGTGCATCCCTCAAGAGGTTAAGGACACGCACGGACCAGGCAGGCCCAGGCCGTGCTCCCACCTCCGCATCCATCCCGCATCCCCTCCCACCGGGGAGATGCCGCTGAAGGGCGGGAGGCAGCGGGAAGCGGAGCGGAAGGAGCCGAGCCCCGACGTCCAGGCGATCTGTGCCTGGAGCTGAACCAGGCCAGGCTTCCCATCCCGCACATCCCCATGGAAACCTCGGCCCCACCGCCCCGCCCCGCAGCCGC
>JAHLSL010000203.1:952159-966439 GCA_025920805.1 Petroica traversi
AAGCAGCGTTCCCGGGGATCACCCCCAAGCAGCATCCCCGGGGATCACCCCCAAGCAGCGTTCCTGGGGATCATCCCCAAGCAGCGGTCCCGGGGATCACCCCCAAGCAGCGATCCCGGGGATCATCCCCAAGCACGGCCCTACGCCTCCGGATCCACCCCCGGGAGCATCTCTGCCCCTCCTGGGAGCATCCCAGCCCCTCGATCGGGCCGGGGTGCGTGGGGTGCCCCCTGCAGCCGCAGGATCGCCCCCAGCCCGCCCCGGTTCCGTGGTCCTTCCTCTGCTGCCCTCCCCTCCCAGCACGAGTCCCCTGAATGCTCCATTTGAAGCTAATTCCGGCTGAAATCTGGTTTGCTTTCCAACGTTGCTGCTTTAAATTGGAGAGATTGACCTTGTAGCAGGAGGTGACATGCAGATGCACATCAGCAGCCCGTCAGAGCGGTGGCGGGGGCTGGGGGCGTGCGGAGCCGCCTCGGGGACACGCCAACTATTTTATGAGTAATTTAATATCTGGAACACAGACTTTTCATTCCCAGAGATCTGCTGGGGAAAGAAAGAGCCTTTCTGCAGCCCCGCGAAGGCTGTTCCTCATAAGGAGGCAGAGCAGAAAAAAAAAAGGGCTGGGATTTAACTCCTTGGTGGCCAGTCAGCTCAGAGCCTCCCGGCTCCCGGTCCCTGCAGAGGGCCAGGAAAAGCAGGAATTCCCTGTGCAGCTCTAAGTGGGAGATAAGCCAGGCCGTGGTGCTCCAGGCAAAAGAAGCAATTGCTTCTTCCCATTCAAATTCAAATGCAAGCCTGGGTGAGGATGGGGAGAACAAACTTAACAGCAGCCCTGAAGTGAGATTAGAGCTGAAGTCTGAGCACTCTTCCCTGTCCCTATTTCTGTTGTATCAAACTGCACAGGAGTCTCCCTGGGGTTGGCACCACCCTCCAGTGGAACCAGTGGGATCCATGCAGGGAGCTCCCACCCTGCTGACAATGAAATCGCTGAGTGTGACCTCAGTATCCACCAAAGCTGCGTTGGTGCTGCTGTGTCCTGTTGGTGCCTGTGACATCCCAACAAGCACAACGCAGTGCTCTGTCCCAGTAATGCTTCTGCCCAGAGCATTCCAGCTCCTTGGTACAGCTCTGAACACACGCAGGGATTCCCGTAGAGCTCCTGCTTGATATTATGGTTTGGAGAAGGAGAGGGAAGGAAGAACACAAAAAATCCCCCAATATTTCACAACACAGCCCAGCCCAAGGGCAGAGGAAACAGGAGTGCAGCCACCAGGCTGGCAGCAGCACCTGTGGCTCAGAGCTGGGAGGCTGAAGGAGGGAAATGCTCCTGGGCTGTTCAGGAGAGAGCTGCTGCCCAGGAAAAGCCTCCCTGCATCGAGGAGCTTTGTGGTAGAAGAGCTGCTTGGAGGGGCTGGCAAGGGAGGCTGATCCAGGGGCCCTGTCAGGCAGCACAGGTGGCATTGCTGGGTGCTGGCTGAGACCCAGGGGATGAAACAGTGCCCTCTGCACCTCTGGGCTGCAATTCCCCCTGCAGCTCTGGGCTGCAATTCCCTCTGCACCCCTGTTTCCCATCTGTGTAAGCACCTGGGTGCACTTACAGCCACTAACTTTCCCCAGGCACAGCCAAGTCCCCAGAACCCTTTTGGCTCATCCTGGTCAGACATCTATTTTAAAAATAACACCAGCTTTATTCCTTCACTGCTTCTCAAAAATCAAAAATTATTATTTCCAATACCTGGAAAGGCAGAAATCTTCACCTCGGTGTCCAACAATATCCCAGGTCCCTTCCTGCAGAGCTTTCTGCTGCCAGTGCCTGTCCTCTGACATGGGGTTGTTTCATGCCAGAAGAAGGACTTTGCATTTGTCTCCATCAAATATCAGTGAGCTTCTGACCGCTCATTTTCCAGCCTTTGGGGCTCTTTGAATGGCAGCCCTGACCTCCACAGTACCTCTTCTCCTTGGTATAGTGGCTCCTACCTGCTGAGGGTTCAGGACACTCAGGCAGTGTGTGCTACCAGCCCTCTTTTGGGCGTCAAACATTTGCTCTTTTCCTCCACCTGCCTTGCCCAGCTCAGTTCTATTTGCGATGCTGCATCTCCAGCTGTGAAACACCGTGGGTGTGGTGGCTGCATGGGAAAGGCCATCTAGTGCTGTGGCTGTGGGGAACTTCAAGATGCGACACCGAACACCTCTGCTCAGACCTCCTGAGAGCAGCAGAGTCGGGGTGGCTGCACCCGGGGGGACAGAAGCCACAGATTTTGCTGCAGGGAGGATAAAGCTCCGAGGTGGTGAGGAGGAGGAGGAGGACGAGGGGGAGATATGAACCGGGCTAATCCTGCCCGCTGCCTCCTCCCAGACCTTGCGGGCACAGCTGAGCCCCCCGTGCCGCCCGCACCCCGGAGCTGTGCCCGCCCAGCCCACGGGGCGAGGATGCGGCCGTGCCAGGTGAGGGCTGAGCCAGTCTCCAGTGCCACCTGCCGGCAAATCGCCCCGACAGGAGCCGGAGCCTCCGAGCGGGTCCCATCCTCAGTCACTGCCCTGCGCTGGGGCGGGGACACCTGAGGAACGCAGAGCTGGGGGGGCCTGGAGCAAACCTGGAGAGCTCGGGGCTGATGCTCCCTAAAATCCTGTCCATGTCACACTCACCTCTCCAAGACCTTTTATCATCATCCTTTCCATCCAGACCTTTTCAAACCCCAGATTCCCACAAAAATTCCTGAATGCCCCATGTCCACCCCCACGGGCTGGGCTGGGGGCTGCAGGCACCCCACCCACAGGGGTGCAACGCTGAGTTGTCACCTGCCCTGGGGCCAGGGGTGTCCCCGGCATCCTCAGCTTTAATTCATCTGGACATCCCAGGGTCCACAGCTCTGCTGCTGATAAGGAGCAGTCTGGGAGGGCTCGGCTGTGTCCCAGGATTCTGCGCTGGGGTTTGGAGGCTGGAGTGGGGGTGCCCTCCACACCACCCCCATCACGGCATCCCCTTGCCAGGCCCACGCTGACCCGCCCCACCTTATCACAAGCTCTGAGAATCTTCTGCAGATATTTCTGTCACCACCACCCCAAAAAAAGGTCTAAGACAGGTTGGTGTCCCCAGATTCTGCCACTGTCAGGACTCTGCAGTACAGCACCATCTCCAGCATCTCCCCACCTACCACCAATACCCAGTGGTCCCTATTTTCCCACCATGTCATGTGTCCTGCCCCCTGCTAAAGGCTGAGCTGCTTCTCCATGTTTTCCTAACCCAGGGCTGGGACCCTTTGGGTGGCTCCTGACGGAGATACTTGGCCTGGTCTGCAGCAGGAGCTGTGTGACTTGTCTGGCTCGGCTCAGCAGTAATGAGGTGCTAATGAGCCTGGGCTGCACCCAAGGAGCAAGAACCAATGTCCTGGTAATGCGAACATTATTTGGGAGGAAAAAGCCAAATCCTAGCCAGAAAGGGACCAATAGTGCGAAGAGCTGTCATTTATTGTGCAAGAATGGAAGTGCTTCGAGCACCAATTTGGGAGCAAAGAGTTTCCAGGGGAGTCCTCAGCTCTGCAGGACTGCAGACACAGCTCCTGTGGGCTAAGCCTCAGGGAAGATGAGGAAGCCAGAGAAGATGCTGTCGGATCCTTCCAGTCCCACCAGGGAGTTCTTCTCCGTTGGCTCCAGCCAGACGGACTCGTTCATGGCCATCTTGAGGACCACGCCGCCCGTGGTGACCTGGAAACTGCCCTGCACGAAGTCACAGAAGGTCACCACCTTGTCACCCCTGCTGCCACCCCGGCCCTTCTTGATGTTGAGGCACAGGTTGCCGCGGGAGGTGACGTGGTAGGTGAAGTAGTAGGTGCCGGGCACGCGGCAGGTGAAGCGGCCGTAGCGGTTCTCGTAGTGCCCGTTCTCGTTGGTGATGATGCGGTCGAAGCGGACGGGAGCCTCCCGGCGGGGGTAGGAGCTGATGCTCCTGGCAGCGGAGAACGCGGACTTGAAGGTGACCTTGTAGTCACCAGGCTCCCCAATGGGGCCAGGCCTTCCCCTGACACCTGGTGGGCCCCTTATACCTTCTGTGCCACTGGGACCGACCTTCCCAGGCTGTCCCGGTAGCCCCTGGTCTCCCTTCTCTCCTTTCTCTGCTGCACTCTGGCCAGGGGGTCCTAGGAAAGAGGAGGAAGAGTCGCTGTGGTCACAGCTGAGTCCTAGCTGTCTGCAGAGTGAGCATGAGCACGGAGTCCTGTGCTGCGTGTGGGTCAGTGCAGATCCCTGCCCAACAGGCAGGTGTGACCTTTGATGCCATCCCCCTCCTTCCCCAGCTTCCATCATCCCCACCTGACAAGACCTCAATGATCTGGTGGAAAGGGGTTGCTTTCCCAGGACTGTGTGTCTTTCCCTTCTCTTGGCATTCACAAGACAATGTTTTACCCACCTGCAGCCTCTTCCTTACCTTGCTCACCCTTTGGGCCATTCTCCCCATCCCTGCCATCTCTGCCAGGCTGTCCTGGCAATCCTGGGATGCCTGGGATGGTGCCGTAGGTCCTGCAGAGCGTGGCACCGGCAAGCTGCCCTCCAGCCAGGCAGATCAGCATGGCCCACGTGGTCCACATCTGTGGGAGCAGGGAATGGTGTGGGGGGGCTTTCCTGGGTGGTGGGTGGGGTGGGGAAGGCACTCTGCTGCTCTGAGAGATGGTGACTGCAAGAACATCTGGTAATACCATCAGAAAGGGAAAACATCCCACTTCAGAGCCAGCCCAGTCTCCCCATCGCCCTGGAGCAAAGGACCAGAACCCTTGGGCAAGGCAGGGCTTTTCAGTCTCTTGTCATTCTCAAATTTCCAGTTTACAGGTGCCCACAGCTTCAGCCACATGAATATTTGGGACAGGGTATCTCAGAGATCTGATGTCCAATGTGGCCAACTTGCAGGGTAAAATCTTTACCCAACCAGAGCAGATTCATCATCTGCAAAGGAATGGCTCTTGCCTTCCACCAGCATGTCTGAGGGACAGCGTTAGTACTTGAAGATGGCACTGAGCCCCCCAAACCTCCCTCCTCCATCCCACAGGTTCTCCTTGTGTCCTGGCACACAGCTGCTCCATCCCAGAGGCATTTCTGTACCTAACAAGCCTTACTGGGACAGTCACCTGGGCTTCCATCCCTGGAGTCTCACCTTCTTCCTGCCCTCCCTGCCCAAGTCCTTCCCCCAGATCCCGGTATGGGCACATGTGGATAAGCACTGGGCATTTGGGGGCTGAGATTTTCCCAGCACTAAAGCTCTGGTGCCAGCAGGACAATAGGTTGGTGAGTTGGATCCTCCAGCCACAGGCGTTTTGGTTTGGGTGTGGCAGGTACAGGGACGATCCACAGGCTCCCAGCCCAGGGCCGTCAGAAGACAAGAGCTCCTCAGGACAGGAGAGCACCCCCAGGGCACCTTTCAGACTGATGCACCTTTCAGTCCCTGGTCACCGGTCTGGAATTCTGCCATCTCTACTTTTGTGTTTTCATTCTTCCAGGAGAGGTCAGGGTCCCATCAGGGACCTCCACCACCCTCAGCCCAGCATCTCCACCCCCTGTTTCTCTTCTGCCCCAGGCCACAGGGAAGTGCCAGCTCTGCAGGTGACTGTCACCCTGCTGGAGCTGGGTTCCCCACGTGCTCCTGCCTGTGGGAGGAACTTTGAGCTCAGTCTTGCTCTTACCTTGGGCTCCTCGTGGCTCGAGTGGGGAGATGGAGCAGGACTCACCAGTGTCCTGCTTGGAAATATCTGTGAGGAGAAGCAGAAGTTTGTTGCAAGGGTTATTGTGAAAGGATCTGGGCACATCCCCTTTTTATCTTTAGCTCCTGTACTTTTTCTGTGGCAGTTTCATATCCTCCATGAATGCTGCTGTCAGCTGAACAGAACAAGCCATCCCCAAATAACACCCTGAGCCCCTCCAGCCACAGCTCTGCCCTGCGGGGTCCCTGGGTCCTGCTCAGTGGTGCTTGCTATGGGGAATGCTGTTGGGAGCTCCAGATGAGTTTAGGGTAACCCATCAGAGCTGCAGAAATGTGCATGCACTCAGCCAGGACCCCTCAGGCTGGTCCACATGATTCCAGCTCTCAGGCCCAGGGGATGCTGCAGGGTCTCAGCACCCATCACCTTGAGTCCATGCCCCTGATTCTCCTGAATGCTGTGCATGGGAAGTGATTTTACCCTGTGGGAAAAGCATTCCTAGTCCTTGGCTACTGCCTTGTGGAGGTGAAGGACATTTGTAGAGGTGACTGCCTGCTTCACCCTGCAATGTCTGACACCAAGAAAAATCCCTGTTGGGTTTTGGTGGGCTCTGCAGCCTCCACAACCACGATCTCCTTTGGTTTGGTTCAGGAAAGGCAGAGTGCTTCCCCTGCCCCATCCTGGTAGGGACCCCAGGGATGCCCCAGCCATGGTGTTGGGGTTTCCTTTGCAGTCTGTGTCCCCATGAAGCTTTGGAGGGAAGGGGAGCATCAAGGCCCTACTTGGAGGAGTCCTGGTGCCCTCTCTGTAGGGGCTGTGTGAGGGCATGGGAATCATCCCATTTTTGCAGCAGCCGGGGGTCCCACCCTGACGCAAAGCCAGGTGTGGGTGGGGTGTGATGGTCTCTGATGCCAGTGAGGCTTGGGGACACAAGCCACACTGATGGCCAGATGTCACGCTGCCACAGAGAGGGAGGAAAAAACACACTACACCAGGTGCTCTTGGGAAGGTTTTATTGACACTTTCCACAGCCAGGTCATGGCAAAGGGGTTGCTGCAGCCTGTGCCAGGACACTTCTGAGGTCATGTGGGTTTATCAGAGGGGATGCACATGACAGTGCCAGCAGGACCAGGAGCTCAGCACCATCACTCTGGATGCAGATGCATCCAGATGTGCCTGTTCCTCCTGTGCATCAGCTTCCAGTGCTCAGCCCCCAGACCGAGGGGGTGGGTCTGGCTGTGGGGGTTGATGCCCTCCCTGATGGGAGCACCAGGAAGATGCAAACACACGGCAGCGAGCAGTGTGTTCAGGACAGGTAGAAGGGATTGGGATGCTGGGATGGGCTCTGCTGATCTCTAGTCCGGGAAGAGCAGGAACCCTGAGAAGATGCTGTCGGAATTGGCAATGCCCACCATGCCGTTGTAGTCGTTCACTTCCAGCCACACCTCGTCCGCAGCAGCCAGGCGAAGCAGCGTCCCCCCTGAGCTGACCTGCAGGGGGTTGGTCTTGTGGTCGCAGAAGTTGGCCATCCTCCTCTGGTTCTTGTGCAGGATGACGCAGAGGTTGGCTGTGTGTGAGCTGTGGAAGATGAAATAGTAGACCCCGGGGAGCCTGCAGGTGAACTTGCCCGTGGTGGTGTCGTAGTCGTTGTTGGTGTTGGTGATGACATTGTTGAAAACCACGGGGACGTTCTTCATGGGGTGCTGGTTGGTCTGCCTGGTCACTGAGAACGCTGACTGGTGCTGCTGCTTGGAGCTGCCGGGCACTCCCGGGAGCCCGGCCTCGCCCGTATCCCCAGGGATTCCCCTTGGACCAGGGGACCCAGGGAGGCCAGGCTTGCCTACAGCGCCAGGGGGGCCCACGTCCCCTTTCACACCCTTGGGCCCTTTCAGTGTAGAAGCTGGGATACCTGTGGGGTGGTGGGGGGTGAAAGGGAGTCAGGGTCAATGGCAGGATGTGGGGACAGGCCCCTGCCCTTGGGCAGGACGGTGCTGTTGCCCCTTCCACCCTGACCACAGAGGATGTTCTCCACATCCTGCAAACCAAGGCAGACCAGCCATGGAGGACTCAGTGCCCCCCTGCAGGATCCCATGTGATTTCCCTCCTTGCTCACTCACCTGGCTCCCCTTTGGCTCCCTTCAGCCCATCCCGGCCATCCCTGCCTGGCAGACCCGGCATGCCTGGCAGGCCTGGAGCTCCATAGCAGCTGTGAGGGTCACCTACAGTCACAGCAGTGCCCAGACTCAGGAGGAGCAGGGTGAGGGCCAGACAGAACTGCTCCCAGAATCTCTTCTCCATTTTGGTGCTCTGCAGGATGGAAAGGGAAATAAAGTGCTAGAGTGAGGGGCCACAGCAGGGTGGCTTTCAGGACATGGAGAAAAGGAGACTGGATGCACCAGGAACACCTGGATGCCATGGGTGTGTCATCAATGTCCCACCCATATACACTGCAGGGCAGTGGGGAGATGGATATGTGGAGATGGGCCCTGAGCTCATCTCCAGCCCCAGAACAGCCCTTGATGGCACAGCGTGGGTTGGGCTTTCATTCTGCACGGAGCCATGAGGTCTGTGGTACCCATGGCCAGCCCTTAGTCCAGTGTCCCCAAGCCCCGGACATGCACTCGCCACTCCAGGCTGTCACCCCGTGCTGCGTGGAGGCTGGAGCTCCCTGCACACAGCTGATGTCCCTCCTTATCCAGCAGCAGCCTGGCTGTCCTGGCTCTGTCCGTCAGGAACAATCCCTCCATCAGCTGGTGCATCCTGTCTCCATCACATGTGTGCAGCCTGCAGGTGCCTCTGTCTCCTTCCTCTCCTCCTCCTCCTCTCCCATCCTCGTCCCCCTCTCATTCTCCCAGCTTTGTGCCATGCTGTGAACCCCCAATCCCACCCTTGAGACAGGGACCCTGCAGCACCTCTTACCTCAGGAGGGGAGCAGGGCAGGGAGCCGAGCTGCGGGTCCTGCTGGCCGCGCCGTCACTGCCAGCACAGCGCGAGGGGCGCGGCTCCCTGACAGCCTCGTGGGGGGAAGTCAGAGTGAGGAAAGGGTAAAGGGCCCTTGGAAACACAGAACCCCAATTGTTCCCAGCCAAATTTCACATCCTCCTGCCCGACGGTTTCTGCTGAGCTAGTATTTCCCGGCTGTCCAGTGAAACATGGTACTGGTGCCACTGTAACAGGAAGGGTGGAAGGACAGAAGTGGGACACACCTCAGTGACATGTGCACAACCTCCCAGGCCGCTGCAGGGAATAGCCCTTCCCGAATCCCTTGTTTTCACTCTTACTTCCCTTGTTTCTGAGCAGAAGGGCAGCTTGGGAGCAGTATCAGGCCAGACCCAGTGTGCTGGAGGTGCCTGTGGCACTGAAGGGCTGCTGCAAGGTCATTGCCTGGCTCTGATGGAAGATGCTGCACCCCTAAATGGGACTGGAGAATGTTTCCCCTTGAGAGTTTCTGATCTGCACCTTTCCCCATGCCCCACCAGTTCTGCTGGGTGTTGGACTCGGTGAGACCCCAAGATCCCTTACTGAGGTGCTGCTCCTTGCAGGTGACCCAGCTTCCTCCTCACTGCTCCAGGAACGGGGATGTTTGAGTGCCCAGCATTTGTGGAGCAGCTCTCTTGAGGAGCAGTCCCAGGGTATGGCATCTGATGCTTTCTGACCAGCCCAGCCTGCTGTACCTCATTCTAATGTCACCCCAAGGCCCTCACAGCTCCACCACCATCCCCCCACAACCCCATCAGTACCCCAACGTCCCTGTCCCTCCTTGCTGTAATGCCAGAGGATCACAGCTGCCTTTTGCCTTCCCTGGAGGGTTTGGGGGCCAACACGGGACCATAAGATGCAGGAACTGCTGCCTGTGTTTGCCCCTGCAGGACAGCTACCTTGGGCTCAGCAGAGAAGCACACACATTGCCCTCTCCCAGAGGTTTCTCATTCTGAAAGTGTCAGTTCTGTTTGGACACTCCATTCCCTCCTGCCCTTCTGCCTTTGCAGTGCCAGAGACAAGCTGGAATCCCTTCTCTCCCTGGGCAGCTTGGGAAGGGGTCCTGGATATTGATGGTTTGGGGAAGATACACAAGTAGAAAATAAAACCCAAGGAGCAGTGGTAGAAGAAGCATTTATTTATACTGATGGGGAGGATGTGATAGGATGTGTCCCAGTGCCAGGAAGGCTTTTGCAGTGTTAGTGGAGCAGAAGCAGTGGCAGGCAGTGATTTCCCACTCAGGAGCCAAGAGCCACAGCTGGTGACAACTGGGACTGGAGCTTGAGTGCCCAGGAGGAGAAGGGGATGAGAGTTCACAGCCTCCAGGACAGTGCAGGCAGGCTCAGCATGGAGGTGATGGCTACAGTGGTGACCCAGTGCCTGGCCAGTTGTGACACTGGTGGAAGCACAGAACACATCTGGATGCTCAATCTGGGACCATCCCCATGTGCTGTGGCACTGAAGCATCCCACAGGAGAAGCCAGGCAGGCAGACACCCCGGGAGTCCCTCAGGCCGTTTCTCGGGACACCAGGAACCCGCTGAAGACGCTGTCGGCCTCGGAGCCCCTGTAAATGTTGCTGCCCTGGGCAGGGTCAGTGGTCAGGGACACCTGGTCACCCACGGCCAGGCTGAGCACGCTGCTGCCCGAGTTCACCTGCAGGATGCCATGGCCGTTGTTGTCACAGAAGCTGACCAGGCGCAGCCCGTTCTTGCTGATGCTCAGACACAGGTCTCCGTTGGACACCACCTGGAAGGTGAAGTAGTAGAGCCCGGGAATTTGGCAGGTGAACTTCCCGGTCTGAGGGTTGTAGGAGTTCTCCTGGTTGGTGATGATTCTGTCAAACACCACCGTTGTGCCTGTGCGAGGCGGGGACAGCCTGGAGGCGGAGAAGGCAGGACGAGGGTCCTCGAAAGCATTGCCAGCTCTCCCTTTTTGCCCCGGAGGCCCTGGCAGCCCTGGGGGTCCCACAGGACCAGGCAAGCCAGGTGAGCCACTCCTGCCTGGGAGGCCAGGAACCCCTGGGTCTCCTGGATCCCCTTTGGCTCCCTTGGTGCTTGAGCTCAGCACTGCTCTCCCTGGGGAGAAGTGGGGAGGAGAAGGAGTTCATACACACCAGGCATCTCCTGAGCTGCTCCCACAGCCCAGGAGGCTCCCAGGCCTCCTGCACCCAACATCCCGGCTCTTACCTGGCTCTCCCATGTCACCCTTCTGCCCTGGCCTCCCATCACGGCCGGGGGCTCCAGGGGAGCCGTTCTTGCCATCTGGTGCCTTACACACTCCGTCCTCCAGCAGGGCCATGCCCAGCACTGCTGCCAGGGTGCTGGCTGCCAGCAGGAATCGGGCTTGCATTCTGCCTCCTGCAGCACAGGGATGAATTGGGGATGGAGGCAAACACACAGATGAACCTTGGTCACAGACATGCAGGTGCCCTCATCAGATGCATCCACAGATCTACTGAATTGTCCAGTATGGATAACCAGACACCACATGCAGTGATAGAAAAAACTTCCTGGAAGGGTTTTGAGGCTGTTTCCTTGTGTGATCTGAAATCACTGATGTCACTGAAAATCTCTAGCATGCCCATGGCAGAGCTGTGGGATTGAAAAGCCCAGGACATGGAGCATGGCACAAACCCTTTCCTCCATGTCCTGGGCATGGGTGGGGCACCCCAGGTGCCTGCAGAGGATGTTTATTCCAGTTTGGGGGGAGAAGTGCTGCTGTGTGGAGCAGTGGTCCCATGGGATAGAGAGCACAAGGGAGGAAAGGATGCAAGGATATCAACAGGGATAAACAGGAAAGGGAAAATCAGCAAATGGGATCCAAACCACCAACATGCAGAGCTGGAGAGAGGACACAGACCTATCCCAAACCCTGAGGTTCTCAGCCTGGGACAAGTCTGCAGAGCCCAGTGATGCCCACAGCCACACAGAGTAAGGACAGATTCCTGCAGCTCCCTCTCTTCCTCCCACATCATCTTCTCCCTGTTTTTCTACTTTGAACGCTTATAGAGGAGAAAGTGAAGAACGAAGAAGGGCAGGGGGCAAGGAATGGAAAGTGGTGGCAGAAGAGGAAAATGTCCCCAGCTTTTTGTGGTGGCTTACCTGGGTGTAGGGGCTGAAGGCAGAGCAGCGTGAGCAGCAGCTCGGTCTGCTGGCAGCTCTTCTCTGGGAGCAGGGAGGAAGAGGAGAGGGGCAGGAAGGATGAACTCGCATGCACTGTGGTTTGCTTGATTGGAGAAGGGATGTGCTGAGTTTCACTTTCTCTTGGAAGGATAGAACTTGTTCCCCTTTCCACGCTTGACTCTGGCTTTACTGGAGACAGCTTGGCCAGGAGGAGTGCAGCACCCCTGGGTGCCCTGCCTGACTCAGCAGCAGGGCCCCCACAGCAGGGGCTGGTGGTGACCGGGCACAAAACATCACTACTGCAGGATGCCCACAGGCTGCCAAGGTGGCAGGGGGGACAGGTGATGGGAGCACCAGTTGTCACAGCCACCCAAGGGATGCTCAGGCAGCCCAGGGATCACCCTTAGAGGTTTCTGCTCTGGGTGATGGGCAGTGTCTGTCACTGGGGCCCAGCTTTGTCATGGTGCTGCTGGCTGCTGACCCCTCCAGATGCCTCAGATGGAACAGGATCCAGCAAAGGGATCATGAGTGCCTGTGTGGCTCAGCTGGGCACTGAGTATCTTGGGTGGATATCAGGGGAAGATTCTTCCCTCAAAGGGTAGTTGGAAACTGGCCAAGCTGCCCAGGGAATGGTCACAGCTCCAAGGCTACCAGAGCTCCAGGAGTGTTTGGACAATGCTCTGAGGCGCAGGGTGGGGCTGTTGGGGTGTCTGTGCAGGGCATGAGTGGGACAGATGTTCCTGGGGGTCTCTTCCAACTCAGGATAGTCTGTGGTCCAATGATCTCCTTCCTGCTGCCCTGCTTTGGGGACCTGGTGTCTGGAGTAGAGGATGTCTGGCACTGATGATGTTCTCGTTCCCTTTGGGTGGCTGTGCCTTGCACCAACCACGTCTGTGCAACCCTCAACGTCTGTGTTGAGCTGTGTGTGGCCTAGAGATCTGCCAAGTGAAACACCAGCACCTCCTATCACTCAGTGCAGGGAATGAGCCCAGGGCTGCACATTCAGATCCAAAAAAAGAGCCCCAAAATGCCACCAGTCCCCAAACCCCATCACATCACGGGAGGGGACACAGTGACTCCAGCAGGAGAACATCCTTGGGACCCTGAGGACCAGCCAGGCCACCCCATGGGGGACACAGTGGGCAGTGAGGAGGGGCCTTCTCATCCAGATCCCCTTGAGTGTCCTTTCAGGAGTCCTGTGGCAGCTGCCCCGACCTTCATGAGGAAGAGGCCCCAGAGCTGGGGCTCAGGGGAGGGTTCCCAAGGAAAGAGGGTAGTAAGCAGGCCTGGGATTAGGATGGCTCCAAAGTCAAGGGGGATTGGCAAACCCCCTCTCCCCGCTGCCTTCTGCTTATTGCATTCCCAGGGGAGGAGTTTCATCATTTCCAAAACAGCTGAAAAAGGCAATGACCAAAACTCAGCCCAGAGACCTTTGCCAACAGAGATCTGTCACTGAGTTGGTCTTTAATTCATTGACTAGATGCCTGCTTAATGCAATATATTACACATTTTTAATCAAAATGTCACCTCATAATAAATCAGATGCCCAGAAGGAATGTGATTTTTTTTTATCAGCAGAGTTCTCCTATCAACCCAACCTGTAACCGTGTCAAGACAAGATGACAGGTGGGTTTGAAAGGACCTACCTTCTACCAAATGGTGTTTCTGGACAGTAATTGTATTTCTGTCCTATTGCCCTTTTTTAATATACAGCCCAAATTAGACCACTCCATCATTTCATACACTATTGATTGATGGCTGTGTCCTCATGCTCTGTGTCCTTTGTCTTCTGCTGTCCCTTTAACCCCATTTAAATGCTGAATTACAGGGGTTGGCTGTGGGTTTCCAGCATCTCCTGGAAAGCTGGTGTTGCTCTGGGTGTTCCCTCCCCCAGGTCCCTGAGGTTTCTTACAAGTCTTTAGCCCCACTCACTTGACTTCCAGAGTTGCTGTGGTCAAGTCAAACCTTTCTCTGCCATCTCCTGAGCATCTCCTACTCCTCTGGATCTGTGTCTGGGACATCCCAGACTGGCTGGGTTGGAAGAGACCTTAAAGCTCATCTTGTTCCACTCCCTGCCATGGGCAGGGACACCTTCCATGTCCGGCCTGGCTTTGGACATTTCCAGTGATGGGGCAGTGCAGCTTCTCTGAGTAACCTGTGCCAGAGCCTTTCTGCCCTCAGAGGGAAGGATTTGTCCCCAACATCCCACCTGGCCGTGTCCTGTGGCAGTGGGGAGCCATTTACAGCCACAGCGGTGGCTGCAGAGGTGCCGGCCGCGGGGATCCAGCGCAGACACTGCCCTGTGCCAGCCCGGAGGCTCCTGCGGACCGCACCTGCCAGCGCAAAAAGTGTCCCCAGCCCGGCACCCTGCGGTCCTCCGGGAGCGGGGAATGTGGCTGAGGCAGCGAGGGGACGCGCCACGAGATGGCACTGCTGGCTCAGCCAGCGCGGTGTCACCTGTGTGCCAGCGCGGTGTCACCTGTGTGCCACCCC
>JAHLSL010000203.1:974504-984986 GCA_025920805.1 Petroica traversi
TATTTTTATTTTTATTTTTATTTTTATTTTTATTTTTATTTTTATTTATTTACATTTTCTCCATTAGACCTGCCCCCTGCTCAGCCACAGGAGCAGCAGGATGAGGCTGTTTGGTGCTGTTGATGTTCACGTGGGTGCTCCAGGTGTCTGTCTGTGGGCTGTGTGGCCAGCCAGGTGTGCAGGTGTACACTCACACAGGTATGGAGGTGCACACAGTACAGGTGAGTGCTGTCACACATCACCTCACCACTGACAGACCTGTGGACAGGCAACTGCAGCAGCCTCAGGTCACTCAGCTTCTGGGTCCAGCACGATGTGCTCCCACTCCCAAAAAACACCAAAGCCAACAGTTTAGTTAATAAGAGATTTGGAGTCAGCAGAGGAACTACCCACACTTTTCTCTGCTGCATCTGAAGTGCTGCATCTCTGGTTGTACAGACAGGAAGAGGAAAAAAATAACCTTTTTGGAGAGAAGAACAAGAAACTCTGCCACTGATGCTGTTCTTCCAGGAGCTGAGCATCCTGCAGCTCCCCTGGGATGGCAGCAGCTCCGTGCTGACACGCAAAGCCTCTCTCAGCATCCCAGTTACTCTGGTTTGGAGCTGGAGGTGAGACCCCGCTGTCTGCAGAACTGCAGTGGTACCTGCTTGAGTTTGCACTGAAACCTGGCTCCTCAACAGCAAAATCCTTGTTCCCTCTCTGGCCATGCCATTTTCCCAGAAAAGAATCAGGAATGGATGCTCCCCTTGCTTCCAGGAGCTCTGAAAAAATGTATTTTTTAAAGCTCCACTTCCCTGAGTGATGACATTCAGCATAATACTCAGTTTCTGCCTAAAAGAGGTATATATTTTTTTCCCATCTGGTGAAGGAAGAACCTAAAAAACATAATTAAAAGGCTACTATCAGTTTAGACATCAAAAGCTGTGAGTGACAATCCAAAATCAATAATGTTTTCTTAATTCAGACCTGATCTGAGGCTGGAATGGGTTTGAGGCAGAGCACATGGTTTACCAGCACCCCCAGGGTGACACTGAGAAGCATTTCTGAATTTCTGGGAGACTTAGGAACAGTGGGCTGTGGATGTCATGTAGGGTGGCAGCATTTCCCTGGTGCCTCTGGGGTCCAGACGTGTCCTGAGCAGCAGCTGTGACCTCCTGTCATCCCTGTCCTCTGGCTGGGTGGGGATGGGGACCCTTCCCTCGTGCTGTGCCTCGGGGCTGTGGCTCTGACAGCCTGGCCCCCAGGCTCTGCTGCTGCTCCTCATCGTTTATTAAATATCACACTTTGCTTTGGATGCTGATTCATTCCTAATCAAACCTGTTTGCCAGTGGCCATCTCCAATCCACCAGGGCTGCTCTGCTGAGGATCCTGTGTCCCTGACACCTCTGAGGTGGCATTTCTGCTGTGCCCAAGTGACTCAGCCATGCCCTCATCAGAGCTATCAGCCAGCCACAAAATCCGAGACTGCTTGGAGCTGGAGGCAAACTGAAAGCTCATCCCATTCCACCCCTGCCATGGGCAGGGACACCTCCCACTGTCCCAGGCTGCTCCAAGCCCTGTCCAGCCTGGCCTTGGACACTGCCAGGGATCCAGGGGCAGCTTCTCTGGGTACCCTGTACAAGAGCCTGCCCACGCTCACAGGGAAGAATTTCTTCCCAATATTCAGTCTAAATTTACCCTCCTGCTGCTTTCTCATCCAGCTCTACAAGGTCTCTGCAGGGCAGGAGCAGATGGGAGCCACGACTGCCACATCCACCCAAGGGAAAGCTGGCGAGGCTGCAGGGAAGCACTCTGAGGAACCTGCCTCAACCAGACATTTCTTTGTCATTACTGTTCATGGCACATTTGCACTTCTCTGTCCTCTCAGCTGTGTGGAGCCTGCTGTGTGTACCCTCCAGACCCTGCAGGAGGGCTGTGTTCCTAAATGGTCCTTCTTGGGATGGTCCCACTAGAGGAACATGGGATCATCATGGGTCAAGCTGGTCAGTTTGGAGAAGTGAACAGGGACCCCAGAGCCCCTTCCTGTGCATAAATGAGCCCCAAGACAGCTGGAGAGGGAGCTGGGGCAAGGGATGGACTGACAGAACAAGGGGGCAGGGTTAGATGAGATATGGGGAAGGAATTCCTGGCTGTGAGGGTGGGCAGGCCCTGGCACAGGGTGCCCAGAGAAGCTGTGGATGCCCCTGGATCCCTGGTAGTGTCCAAGGCCAGGCTGGATGGGGGCTTGGAGCAGCCTGGGACAATGGGAGGTGTCCCTGCCCATGGCAGGGGTGGCACTGGATGAGCTTTAAGCCCAAACCAGTCTGGGATTCTGTGATCCCTGAAAATCCAAACTCTTCCCCCCAGTGTCCTGGAGCCAGGCTCTGGGAGGAGGAGCTGCTGCTGCCTGATCATGCTTAGGGGGTGTATTTGGATCAGATTGAGGACAGATAAATCATCTGCATGCAAAGTGCTTTCCCTGTGCACAGCTGGCTCACATGACAGATCCGGGAGTCAGGGAGCTGGGGAGGGGAGGTTTATTATACCTGAGATTAGAGAAGTGTCTGACAAGTGCTTGCTATAAGTCAGCCACAAGTAAAGAACCCCTGTGTGAGGGAGCAGCCAGTGGGGAAAGGCACTGCTGGGACTTGCTTTCCTTGCAGACCCCAGAACTTGGCAGCAGCAAAGGGCCAGTGGCCAGGGAGGAGCTGGAGGATGAGGATGGTGCCCATGACACCTGCAGAAGCTGCCAGGCTGGACGGGCTGTGCTGGCAATGCTGACATGCATGGCAGGGCTGTGTCCCCTCCCTGTACCTGCTGCATGAACACCCAGGCACTGCCTGCAGCCCCTTCCCTGTCTCTCCCAAAGCTCCCCACCTGCTGCCTGCACCCGTCCCTGCCTCCCTTCCCCGCACAGAAATTCCTGAGGCAGATGCAGGCAGCCCCAGCCAGGCAGGAGAGCCAGCTCCAGCTGGGTGGAGGAGCTGGAAATAGCCTTTTGTTAACCATTTTTAGCAGTTCATTTGGAGATGCGTTTTGCCAGCAGAAACTTCAGCCTGCTGTTTATCCCTCTGAGGGGAAGGCTGTTATTAGTGCAAAATGAATCAGCGTGGATTCAGCTCCTCAGCAGCTCTGAGCTGGGAGGGCAGCAGGAGGGATGCAGCAGGCACAGAGAGAGCCTTCCAAGTGCCATTATTAATTCATGCTCACATTCATGGGAAGAACACCTCCAATTGAGGCAAATTCAGCGGGTTTAGCCACTCAGTGCCAGGGACTTGTGGGAAGGAGGTTTGTGAGTGCAGGACTAGGCTTGGCCTGCAAAGCCAGAGTGGAGTGGGACTGGTTTGACTGGGACCCTGGCAGTGATGGTGGCCCTCACATCCCACAGTTTGCAGTTGCTGGGCACAGAGGAGGAGTCATGGTGACCCTGTAGGCAGGGATGGCTCATGGACAGTCACAGAACACCTCAGATCATCTCCTCCAGCCTTTTCAGCTCCCTTCAGCTCTCATTTCATGGACTGCAGCACATAAAAACAGGTTATATAACACCCCAGTGCCCCCCAGTCCAGCCCCCATCCTGTGGAGGCTGCACAGAGATTCCCACTCCATAGGAAGGGCATCCTGTTACCCCAAATGGATCCTGGTCCTGTGCTGACCCCAATCCCGTGTCCCTTGGCTAAGGGACCAGTGCAGGGCACAGCAGGAAGGCTGCACGTGTGTGATGGGCACAGGAGGCACGGGGGGGAGCTGTGGCACCCAGACACACAAACACCCTGTGAACACAGGCACAGCATGGACCCACTCCCGTGCACAGACACACCACTTACTGCTCCCTGCATTTGTCACTGAGGATTATGACTCAAAATAGAAGAGTTTTTGTGTTTCTAATAAAAAATGTGCCCAGAGGAAATGTGCCCATGACACTGATTGTGTTTGGCACAGGTATTCCTGCAGCTGACCAACAGCTTGTCTTCCTGCCTGATTCCTGGCTGCTCTGCCAGCAAGCCTTGATGGACAAGCCTTGGAGAGAAAATGCAATGGCAGCACAGGGATGCAGGCTTCTCCATGCTTGAATTTGGATAGCAGCAGCAGCAGGATGTCCATGCCAACCCTCTCCAGGCCACCTGTGGAGGGTACTTGCCATGTGCTCCATGCTTTGCCCTTTTTGCCTGTGATGCCTTTTCCTGGTGTTAGGAAAATGAAGCTAGACACGGTTAAAGGGGTTGGGGTCTTTACCTCAGTATTTTAATCAGGATCCTGTTTGATGCATCCACTTCCCCCAGGTGACAGCGTGGCAAATGCACCCCCGTCAGTCACACACACCAGTTCTAGACTTTACACATCAGCAGATCCAACAAGGGGGCCCAATAATGAGGTTGGGGTGGGGTCACCCCCAGTTTATAGAATCTGTCCTACTAGGAGACCTTGGGTTCCTGAGCCAGCAGAATGTTTGGTGCCCCTGGCTCTACAGCTCTGGGCTGTTCAGTCTCAGGCCTGCAGGGCACTTACAAAACACTGAGCACTAAACTAAGTGAAGAGTTACAAGTGTGCATGCTGCTAATGCTTGTGGGTACAGAGAACTGTGTAAAAGGTATATAAAAGAAAAGACAAAAATCATTCCGGCACCACCTGCAGTAGCACTCCAGCAGCTCCAGGGATGATCCAGCCTGGTCCCCTTGGCCAGCAGCAACACCAGCACTGCTCATGAAAAGGGAGCAGTTTCTGGAAGGTTCTCCCAAGTGGTGGTGCCCAGCAGGAGCAGGGCTGGTTAAGTGACACCAGAGCTGTCACAGGGGAGGGACAGCACATCCCAGGCAAGCCCAGAGTGATGCAGCTAAGGAGGAAGGGAGGGGAAGGAGGAGGGCATGGGAAACGTCCTGCATTCCACTGGGGCTTCAACCTGCAGCCCCATAGACACAGGGCTATGGAAGGTGTGTGAGCCACGTGAGAGGGGTCTCTGAGAGGAGAGAAGTTGGTCAGAAAGGCTCAGACCTCGGAGCTGAGTGCAGCTGCAGCAGCACTGGGCACAGGAGATGCCCTGACCCCGGCAGAGCCAGCCTGTGGGGATGACAAACCCTTCCAACAGCACAGGTTGATTGGGATATTTGCTTTGTTTTCCTGGCCTTTGCTGAGGTACCAATGAAGTGTTTTGAGGCTCAGCAGCAGTGAAGGAATCTCCTCAGCACAGCAGTGTCTGCTGGAGGGGCTGGGCTGCGTGCTCAGTGCTGTGATCCATTATTTACAGCAGAGCCAGGCGTGTGCTCGGCCTCACAAACAGCATTTAAGAGGGCCAAGGCAAGGTCACACACGGGAGGGGAGGTCACACCTGCCAGAGGGGCTGTGCCCTGGGAGCCAGGCCCTTGGAAGAGAACTGCAGCCCAGCACACACCACAAAGGTGCTGCCATGAGCAAGAGGTGCCATAGAGGGGATGACCTCCCTGTCTCGTGTCTGACTGAGCCCGTGGAAGGATGTGACGTGGCCAATGACTTTCTCAGTGTCCAGCAGAGGATGTTTCTGGTGCTGGGCTGGATGCTGCAGGCAGATGGGCTGGTGAAGGTCAACTATGAGTGACTCAGTCATAAAATGTCCTCCTCCTTCCCTTCCCTTCCCTTCCCTTCCCTTCCCTTCCCTTCCCTTCCCTTCCCTTCCTCCTTAGCTGCATCATTCCCTTCAGACCTGGGCAGATGCCAGGTATTGCCTGAGATGTCAGACACCAGGTCCACAGAGGTGATTGGAGATCTTCTGCTCAGCAGTCCCATCACCACCATCACTTCACCCACAGCACAACCACAGCAAAGCAGGTGCTCATTCATAAAATGGTATGAAAACATGGTCAGGATGAGGCTCCTGGAAGGACCTGGAACTCAAATGTGCCCAGGGGAACAAAACATTCCATGTAAATACCTATTCTTATCTTCAGATCCATTTGTTCCTACGAAGCACTGTGTGCTACTCACCCAGTGCCACAGGTGGTGTAAACTCCTTCTTCTGACCCCACAACTCCTGCTCCACATGCTGCCACCATAACGATTCAGGGCATTCTGGGGCCCCCAGTAACAGGAGGGTATGGACCTCTTGGAGAAAGAGAAAGGCCCAGAGAAAAGTCACAAAGATGTTCAGGGGGCTGGAGCCCCTCTGCTCTGGAGCCAGGCTGGGAGAACTGGGGGTGTTCACCTGGAGAAGAGAAGGTTCCAGGAAGAGCTCAGAGCCCCTTCCAGGGTCAAAAGGGGCTCCAGAGGGACTTAGGACAAGGGATGGAGGGACAGGACAGGGGGGAATGGCTTCCCAGGACAGAGGGCAGGAATGGATGGGAATTGTGAAGAAATCCTCTCTTGTGAGGTTCCTTGCCCAGAGAAGCTGTGGCTGCCCCATCCCTGGCAGTGGCCAAGGCTAGGATGGACAGGGTTTGGAGCAACCTGGGATAGTGGAAGGTGTCCCTGCCCACGGCAGGGTTGGGATGGGATGGGCTTCAAGGTCCCTTCCATTCTGGGATTCCATGCTTCCTGCTCCAGGCCAGAGCAGAGAGTGGACAGGATGGGTGAGGGGAGACCAAAGAGGCAGAGGGAGGGCAGGCAGTGAGGGCAGGGACAGCACCACTGGATCCCTGTGGCTGCATGGATGCAGGGATGCAGGCCATGCAAGGAAACCTCTTCCTAACCCTTTCTGTTCCCTGTGCAGCTGGGCCATGTGCTGGGCTGGATGCAGGGAACCCACCAATGTGGCTGTTTGGGCCTGGAGCCAGCACTCAGGGTCAGGATGTCACCTCGAGGGTAGTGTGGGTGACACTGATCAGTGACTGGAAAGCTCTGCCTTGGCCTGAGTCTTGGCTTGAGGCACCTGGAGCTGCAAATGATGCCAAAATGATTTTTGTCTTTTCTTTATATCCCTTTTACACAGTTCTCTGTATCCACAAGCATTAGCAGCAGGCACACTTGTAACCCTTCACTTAGTTCAGTGCTTAGTGTTCTGCAGGCCTGAGACTGAACAGCCCAGAGCTGCAGAGCCAGGGACACCAAACATCCTACTATCACAGGAACCCAAGGTCTCCGAGCAGGACAGATTCTGGAAACTCGAGCTGAGCCCAGCTCAGCCCCAGCATTGGGCTCCCTTGTTGGATCTGCTGATGTGTAAAGTCTATAACTGGTGTGTGTGACTGACGGGGGTGCATTTGCCACGCTGGCACCTGGGTGAAGTGGATGCACCAAACGGGATCCTGATTAAAATACTGAGGTAAAGACCCCAACCCCTTTAACCGTGTCTGGCTTCATTTTCCTAACACCAGGAAAAGGCATCACAAGCACTTTTTTGCTTTTCCTTGGAATCCTCCTCTGCCACCAAGGATCTGCCTCTATTCCCTTCTGTGACAGCCATGTGCAGGTCTCCTCTCTCTCCTGTTTCGTGCTGCCTGAGCTGTACAGAGCTCCAGGTCTCTCTGCTCTGCTGCTGCACAAGCTTTCATGTTGAGCTAATTCTGGAGTCACTAATTTAATGATGATTAATGACAGGTACACCACCTTTTCCTTCCTCCTTTTATCGATTGGGGAAAAAAAACTGGAGCAGAGCCGGATATTAATTAATTCTCTCACGTGGAGGGGAAAGTAATCAGACTGAAATCAGATTGAATTTAAGACTTGCGGGTGAGCAGGAGGATGCACTGAGAGATGGAAATGAGAGATGCCCCAGTCTGGCTGGGCTGGGAGGGACAAGGCAGATTCCCCTGGAAAGGGCTGGCAAAAGGGGATTAAAGGACAGATATCCAAGCTGGACCTGCCCACCTGGGGCACACAGCAGGCCCCACTCTGGGCAGGAGTGGGGATGGTGGGAATTTGGTGCAATTTCAGTCTTATATCTGCCCTGCCTCCACTCTGGCTGTCTTTCCTACAGGCTGCCTTGCAGCATCACATTGCACTTCTCTGGCAGTGCCCAGGCCAGGTCGGACACTGGGGCTTGGAGCAGCCTGGGACAGTGGGAGGTGTCCCTCTCCATGGCGGGGGTGGAACAGGATGAGCTTTAAGGTCCTTCCCAACCCAAACTAGACTGGGATTCTGTGATTCTATGAGCATCCAAAACAGTTAAGCTGCCACAGAAAGTCACATTTTGAAAATGTCTGTGATTGTAGACTGTTTTTGTTGAATTTCATTTGAATTTTGCAAATTTCTATCATTGTAGACTGTTTTTATTTCACCTGGGAATGCCACAGCAGGGCTAATCAAGGCTGGGGAGTCAATCTGCCAAGCCTCTAACTGTTTTAAAACCCCATACCCTCCAAGAACATCCATTTCACCTTGAGAAAATATCTCTTTCTCTCCTTCCCTGCAAATCAGTTCACTGGCAGGGCAGGGCTGAGCCTCCCAGCTCACTGAGGCTCGGGGCTCCAGCAATCTCCCAAGTATTTAAGCATGACTAATTGGCTTGTGCCTACCATACAAGGGATTTAAAACCTGCATCCTATTCAAGCACTGGCCAGACCCACAACTGCTGAATTTCCAGCAGCATGCACACTCAGCTGTCAGACAGGAGATATTCCAGAGTGCCCTTTGCCTTTGCAATCCAGTGCAGTGTCACCTCACATAAGTACTGGGACCATGAATCCTAAACCTGTGACCCCAGTGAAGCAGTCAGTGATGCCGTGTCAAAACCTTTTGACATGATGCTTCTAAAAAGAATCTCAAAGAAAATGAACCAAATTAAATAAATGCAATTAAACATTTTTCATCAGAAGAAAGGTTACTGACTGGGTCCACTCCAGGATGTGAGCAACCATGTGTTCATAAAGGACCAGAGAAAGTTTTCTGCTGAAATCTCCTGCTGAAAAGTTTGAGCAAGGCTGTGTGGGTCAGGTTGGGTTGGACTGAGCCAGCAATGAGGGCAGTCCTTAGGTGGGATCCCTCCGTGGGGAAGTTCAAGGTAAACACAGTCTGTGGAATGGCTGGAAAGAGGGACAAGGGCAAACCAGCAATTTAATTACTGCTCCTGCACCAGCAGTAGGGACTCATTTAAAAGAATCATGGAATATCCTGAGCTAGAAGGGACTCACAAAGATCGTCCAGTCCAAATCCTGGGACACCCCAGCAATCCCACCCCGTGTCTGGGAGCATTGTCCAAACTCTCCTGGAGCTCTGGCAGCCTCGGGGCTGTGCTCATTCCCTGGGGAGCCTGGGCAGTGCCCAGCACCCTCTGGGGAAGAACTTTTCCCTGATCTCCAGCCTGACCCTGCCCTGGCACAGCTCCAGCCATCCCTGGGTCTGTCACTGGTCACAGAGCAGAGATCAGAGCTGCCCCTCCACTGCCCCTGGGAGGAAGCTGCAGACCCCAGTGAGGTCTGACCTCAGCCTCCTCCAGGCTGAAGAAGTCAAGTGACCTCAGCAGTTTAAACTCTCACTGCCTTTAATGCCCTGGAGACAAGATGTGGGAGTTTTTTGGATGTCTGTGGGGATGACTCAAGGGCAGGACATTTTGGGGCCAGCAGGCAGGAGGGAGCACTTCCAGCAGGCAGCAGACAGACACGGAGATGAGGAGAGAGGCACAGCTTTTGTAGGCTGGTACCTCTGAAAATGGTCCAAGCCAGAGCCCTTGTGTCCCATCTCTTGTGCCACCACCTTCAGAGAGCTGTGTGAGACTGAACAAATCATCTTCTCCCTGGTTTTGTGGAAAGAGCAGAGCAAACTCAGCCTCTGCAGTTCCCAGGCCAGCTGTGGGGGCTGCTCACTGCTGTGTGCCATGAGGACACTGAGTCACAGGGACTGTCACAGCAGCCCTGCCCTGCCAATGGCCACACAGCAGCAGGAGCTGGCTTTGGCTTATGGGCTCTCTGAGAACCCTCACCGAGGTTCTGAGTGACCCAGTGCTCAGTGACCTCAACTGCAGAGGTGCTGAGGGTCTCTCAGGGGATGTGGGCTGGCCTTTCTGGGTGGACTTGGGCCAGGATGTGAAGAAGAATCACAGAACCATTCAGGCTGGAAAAGACCTCTGAGATCATCGAGTCCAACGACCAAGAAGGGAGCAGAGGGGAGGGTGGGATGTAGGTGGGCAGGTGGAGAGAAGGAAGGGAGGATCATCCCTGATCCCTGACTGACATCCCAGCCTCCTGCCGAGGAAAGGAGGTCAGTGGAATGGTGGGGGCAGAGGTTGGACCCCTCCTGCAGCTCCTGCAGCCCGGCACTGATGAGAGACAATTGTTAAGAGTTCTGAGTAGCCTGGTCTGGTGGAAGGTGTCTCTGTGCCAAGGGTGGGTTGGAATGAGATTTGAGTTCCCTTTCCTACGCAAACCGTTCTGGGATTCCACGATTCTGCCGCGTCCAGGAGTGGGACGTGTCCTTGAGGTTCCCGAAACACCAAGAACACATCCCGACCCCGCTGTGAGCAGTGACCGGTCCCTGTGCAGCCTCCTCGGCCCGCAGCATCCCTTCCAACCCGCAGGGCTGTGACACAGCCCCGGGACAGGAGCAGCCGTGCCGGGTCCCGGCCCCGCGGAGCAGCTCCCGCATCCCAGCCCATCCCGC
>JAHLSL010000203.1:1011729-1093398 GCA_025920805.1 Petroica traversi
GGCAGACAGAAAAACCATCCCTGGAGCCAAGTGACAGTGTCTGAATGGCACCTGTTGAAGGTCAACGAGTCAACCTGGAAGAAAGGCCAGGGCTTTTCCCAGAGCAAAGCAACCCTAGAAAGGATGGACTGGATTGTTCTAACAGAGAAAGAGCAAAATCACACAGTCTGGGGGTTTGTGGTGCTGTCATAAAACTACATTCAGGGAAGGATTTTTGTTAGAAGGGCTCCCTGGAGATCCACAGTGCAGCCCACAGCTCCAAGCAGGGCTACTTCAAAACTAGAACAAGATCACCCTTGAGCAGAAAATCTTCATCAGTGCAAATTTTTTGGCCCCCACCAGTACTGCCTTGGAAATTTTACTTATGCATGCAATTAATAGCACAGGTGCCATTAAGGGGATCAAAACGCACAGGGAAGTTTTCACCTCACCTGCAAAATTACCCATCCCTTTACAGAGACTTGAGCATTTACATTTGTGGGAAGTTTTGGTGCCTTGGATGCCTCCTGCAGCTGTGTGGGAAGAAGACAACCAGGATCCTGCCCAGCATGAGCCACATTCTCATGTGTGTGGATGGAGCTGGGGAAGGATGGCTGCTCCTGCACAAGAAAGGCTTAGGCAAGTTGGGATGCACAGTTTAAAACTGAAGGTACACATCAGCTCCAAGGTTACCCTGGGAAAGCACAGGGACAGAGAGAGGCACAGGAGCCCTGCGGTCTCTGCTGTGTCCCCTTCTCGCAGCCCCTCAGAGCAGCTCTGGGAAGCTGTTAGCACTCATGTTGTCCCAGATAAGTGAAAATTTGAACAGAGGGAACGTCCTTGCTAGGTACAATTAGCTGCCTGAAATAGCCTAGCGGAATTCTCCAGAGCCAGGCCTGGTCATTAGGAAAATCATCAGGATCTTACTGAAGAGAGAGCATTTACCAGCCTGTTTGGGAGCCCACCCTGTGTCCCTGGAGCAGAAGCAGGAGCTGTGTTCTTGGTGCAGGAGGTCTCTGGTGGCACACCCTGAATGCATCCTCCACACCAGGCAGGGTCCAGCTCCCTCATCCTGGGCAGTGCTGCTCCATCTCCAGCCCTGCCCAGCCCCACACACTGTGACAGCCCCACACACTGTGACAGCCCCTCTGTGTCTGGGAATGAGCCCTGGGAATGCCAGCTCAGGGACAGGGAGGCAGGCAGATGCCAGCTCACTCGGGAGCTGCAGGAGATGGCAGGGGACAGAGGTGGCAGGGCAGCAGGGAGGAGAGGCTGGCTGGATGCAGCAGCAGCAGCAGCAGCGGGTGGTTAATCAGCCGGCTGCTTCCGTGACTGAGCTCCGGCATCACAGCAAAGAGCTCCGGAGAGGAAAAAGCCTCTGACTCATGAAAGAAACATCAGGGCTAATCGAATCCGAGCCCAGCCCAGCAGCACGCGACAGGCCACGCTGCCTCATTCATATTTCATGCTTTGCTCCACTTTGGCAACGTAAAGGATGGTGTGAAAGGTTGGGGAGCCCTGCCCGGTGTGGGGAGAACCCCAGGACCACGAGGAATGGCCAGGGCAGAGGGGAGCCAAAGGCTGAGCCACACGTGGGCTGTGGGAGGGACTTGCCAGCGAGTCAGAGACGTCCCAGGTAAGCTGCAGTCAGTGCTCACCAGTTTCAGGTTCTGTCCCCTGTAGGCCAACAAAGCAAGTGGGTTTCAAGGGAGTCTGTGGCTGCTGAAGGCTTTCTTTGGCCCCTGGATTTGGGCAGTTGCTCCTCAGTGCTGCTAGAAGTGCGTGAGAGCCCAAAGAAGTCCAAGCAGGTCATGGCTAGCAAGGTGAGGAGAAGGCAGCACCTATGACAGGCAATGACTGAGGTCTGTTTGCCCCCAAACAAATTTCTTTAGGGCTTTACCCTTGTCTGGGAGAGACTGCAGGGGACCCTGCTGATGTGAGGTGGGGTGTGGGGCACCGTTGCCATCAGCAGGTACAGGAACACTGCTGGTGCTAGAGGGGCAGATTGCAGGCGGGACCCTCAGCCCATGGCAGGAGCTGGGGAAGGGCTGGAGCAAAAGTCTGAATAGAAACAGCTGAGAGTGCTCAGCTTGGACCAAAGGAGGCTCAGGGGGATCTCATCATTCTCTGCATCTACCTGAAAGGAGCTTGGAGCCAGGTGGGGGCCAGGCTCTGCTCCCAGGTACCTGTGCCAGGGGAGGTCTGGGTGGATATTACAGAAAATTTCTTCACTGAAAGGGTGGTCAGGCATTGGCACAGGCTCCCCAGGGCAGTGGTGGAGTCACCGTCCCTGCAAGTTTCCAAAGACCTTACAGATGTGGCACTTGGCTACAGGGCTTAGTGGTGGCCCTGGCAGTGCTGGGTTTAATAGTTGGACTCGATGGCCTTGGAGGGCTCAGTATTTCTGTGATTCCAAAGATTCTGTGATTCCAAAGTTTCTGCTTCGCAGCAGCAGAGCAGTTTCTGGGTGTGAGCAGCTGTGGGGGCACTTGGCTGCAAACTCCCAGCAGGAATGGTGGAGGGAGGCATGCAGGGAAGAATGTGCAACCCATGATCGAGGCTGATAAGCTGGAAGAGATAAAGCAGGATTAAAGGACACAAGCTGGAAGTTAGACAAATGGGCAGGGAGCCATCTCCACTCCTCTTGGAGCTCTGATGAAAGGCACAGAGGACCAAGACATGAAACTCCCAGTTTAGCTCCACTTGGCCCATTCATGGTGCTCCTGGTGAGCCTGCCACTGGGAGAGCCTGCTGCCTTTCCCTTTCCTGTGCCAGGTTTCCATCTCCCGGCAGTACTTTCTTTGGCCTTTCATCACAGAATCATTAAGGCTGGAAACCCCAACTCTACCACTAAGTCATGTCCCCAGATGCCACATTCACACATTTTTAAATCCCACCAAGGATGGTGACTCCACCACTCCTCTGGGAAATCTGTGTCAATGCCTGACCACCCTTTCAGGGAAGAAATTGTTCCTAATATCCAACCTACAAAGCAAAGGAAGGGTTGGCAGGAGCAGCTGCCAAGGCTGGGGCTCACCGGGGATTGCCCCAAGGCTGTGGTGCTCCTCACCCTCCTTCCAGGGCCACAGAGAATGTTGAAGTGTTCAGGGGTAGTGGCTAAAAAGTTCATTGAACCATCCAGACTCCAGGTCTCCCACAGGTCTGGGGTGTAAGGCAGCACTCCACAGTGTGACCTGTGCACAGGGAGAGGACTGGAACTGGGGACCAACAAAACACACACAGCCTACAGCAGCAAGGGGCTCACCTGAGGGCAAACCCAACCTCCTGGAGGTGACCCAGGGCAGGGTGTACCAGTCTTGGCCCAACAAGCTGCAGGTTTGCATCCCCAGTTCTGCCCCGAGGGAAGATACTGAAACCACAAAGAGGAAAAGAAGGATTCAAGGCAAACAAACAAAAATATCAGCAATTTCCTGCATGGTCTCTCCAGATGGAGCCTTCCCTACCTCCTCTTCCCATTGAGTGTAAACTCACAACGTGTCTGCTGCATCTGCTCGTGTCCTATGCCTGAGCTTCCGAAGCCCACACAAAACACAGTGAGAGACAGCCACAGCAAGATCTGTGGGCAGTGTAAGCACAGGTGCCTCCCATGGACACTGAACGTTCTTCAAAAACTGTGAATGTCACCCCAGCTGTAATGCTGGCCCTTGAAAACCTGTCCCAGGTGCCAGCCCCATGTACCACACATGGTGTGTGCTGTTGATCCTTTTCCACTGCTCTTAAATTCCACAGTGTCCCCCAAAGCCCCTCAACACCCTTTGGAAAGCTTTGGGATATAGAGAGGCTTGAAAAATAAATGTGGAAATAGACATGGTAGTGGACCTGGAAAACTGAGAACAAATGTTGCAGGGCTAAAGAAGCAGCTGACACAGACCCTCTTGTCTTTCCAAGACTGTTTCACCAGGCTGGTGGAGAACTGGGCCTGGTGCAGATCATCCTTGAGTTGCTTCTTTTCACCCAAACAGCCTGTTCCTCAGTGCAGGCTCTCCCTATTCAATCACAGAACCAAAGGAAATTTTGGGTTGGAAATGACCTTACACCTCCTTCCATTCCGCCCCTGCAGGCAGGGACACTTTCCACTGTCCCAGGCTGCTCCAAGCCCCGTCCAACCTGGCCTTGGACACTTCCAGAGAGGGGCAGCCACTGCTCCTCTGGGCACCCTGTGTTAGGGCCCCACCATCCTCACGGGGAAGAATTTCTTCCCAATATCCCATCTAAACCTACTCTCTTTCAGCTTGAAGTTATTCCCCTTTGTCCTGTCACACTCTGCCCATGAACAAAGTTAATATCCCTCTCTTTTGTAACCTTTAAGTACTGGAAGGCCACAATGAGATGTGCCAGTTCCAGGCTGAGAGAATAAAGGTTTTGTAAGACTGCACAGGAGCCCTGGGACAGAACAGGACCCAGCTGTGGATTCTCAGCAAGTGCAGAGCAGGCAGGGAGGGCTCTGCTGGAGGATAGGATCAGTCCCTGTTCCAAAGCAGTCATGTCAGCTCTTTGCTGTTGAAACGAGGATGTGTGAAAGCTGAGGATGAGATTTTGTCAGTGGTGGGGAAGATCAGACCGAAGGCACAGCTTTGCAAGGGCAGGGAGCTGGCGGCTGTCAGCGCTGGAGGGCTCGTCAAAGCTCCCCGAGCTCCCAGAGCACACCCGGAGCATTGCTCAGCCCAGCCACGTCTGTCTGTCCATCCTGTCCTCCCAGAGGTGGGCGTCTCTGACAGCCTTTCTGCAGAGAGAAAACAAAACCCAGCTCCCCCCAGCCCAGACCCCCTCCTGAATACGTGTGCGGGGAATTTCAAATGTGCTGCATCTCTGCCGTTCCCAGCAAGGAGCTCTGTGCTGCCATCCTCTTGCAGGCAATGTATTGTCCCTGTCACAGCTGTCCTCCTTGGGCACTGCCTGCTCACAGGATGCTCTCAGGGAGGTGAAACACAGGATCTGAGACTGGGAGAGATCCTGCCATGGGCAGGGACACTTTCAGCTATCCCAGGCTGCTGCAAGCCCTGTCCAGCCTGGCCTCGGGCACTTCCAGGGATCCAGGGGCAGCCACAGCTTCTCTGGGCAGCCTCTGCCAGGGCCTCCCCACCCTCACAGGGGAGAATTTATTCCCAATATCTAGTCCTAATATCTCTCAGAATATCTGACATCCTAATTCCTGATATCTGGAATGGGCACGTTGCCTGACCCTGCATTTAATTTTAAAACAATTCCCCCCTTTCCCTAGCACTACGTGGGTACCATGGAATCCCTGCCCACCCCACCCTGCCCACTGCCCTCAGTGGGCTGTGAGGAAGCTGAAGGAGAGGAGGTGGGAGGCTTTCAGGGAGCAGCTGAACACAGGGTCAGGAGAGCAGGGGCAAGGGAAGGGTATGGAAACCAGAGCAGGTGAGCTACAAGAAGTCTCGTGGTTTCTTTCTTCCAGGACAGTACCTCCAGGCTCACCGCAAGCTGGAGGCGCAGCTCTGCCCACAGGGAGCCGTCCCAGGTCCCTGTTCCGTGCCTTCTCCCGGCCATGTGCAGACACAAGCTGAGGCTGCCACCGTCTTGTCTGCGGGGGCACTGCTGCTGTCAGCTCTCGCTGTGCGACCTGGCCAAACACCATTCCCCGTGCTGCTGCCCGTGCCACGCTCTGCTGGAGCCCACGGCTGCTTCAGGGGGTGCAGGACAGGTTCAGCTCGGGGGGGAGGAGGCTGCCTGCTGCTACAGTGCCAAGCCCTTGCTGCTGGAAAAGGTGGAAGGTGTGGAAGTGTCTCAAAAAGCTGTGTGATAATGATAGAGTGCTTTATGTGTGGCATTTATCGATGAGTTCTGCTGCTTAGAGATGTTTCACAGCCTGGAAATTTCATGGGGTGGAGTGGGGCTGGTGAAAGGGACCTCAAGGTTCTCCTGTTCAGCATCGTGTTTGGGGTGTTGCTGTCGCATGTCGATGCTGTCCCATTTGTGTGTCCCATCCAGGGCTGGAGTCCTGCCAGCCTCTCCTGATTGCAGACTCTTCTGCTGCCTCTCCCCTGGCAGCCCCAGCCACCGGGGCTCTCTCATAGACAATCCCAGCCCACTGCAAGCACAGGTGTGAGGTGACAGCGTCAGACACAGCACAGGCAAAGGACCTGTGGCATGGAGGGCATGACTCAGAAAGGAGCAGGACTCAGAAAGCACCAGCAAACAGAGGCAGGAACACTGAGGAGCCTCACACCTCCCCTCAGGCTGGATGTCCCTCATCCCTACCAAGCCTGAGAGGGGCTGAGCTGGGAATGACAAACCAGGTCTGTGCCTATTCCCTGAAGTACCAGAGCACTGACAAAGTGGTAAACTGAAATGAAAGGGCCTGAAAAAGCAAGGATTTGGGGAGGAAGGTCAGCTATTGATAGGAGCAGGGGGTGGGGTTTTTTTGCATGGTGAGAACATGCACAGAAATGTGCTCATGGCCAGAGAAGGGGCCACACACCAGCAAATCCAGTCCTGTTTTCATGCCTCTGAGCAGAGAAGCCAAAGATTTCACTAGAGCTTTTGTTTCCTTTGCAAAGCCTGTGCTCAATAAACCTTTGCCTCTAGTTATGAAAAGCCCTTTTCCACACCAGGAGCAGCTTGCCCTGGGCTGTAATTTCAGCCACTGCCCTATTCAGACCTACCCTGACTTTCCTGTGCTCCTTATCTCCTGTTCCTCCTCCTGCCTCAGCTACATCCTACCTCACCTGAATCTGTCCTAGCCACCTTCCTTTCCCAACTACCCATTCCTCCATCTCTCCTGAAGAGCTCCACTCCCTGAGCGAGGTGCTCCCGTGCAATGATTTCACCTCTCAGCGATGGAACTGCAGCAATGGAGCTGGTGGATTTGTGTCTCCTCTGCAGTATCTGGAGTCAAGGAGGCTGCTGCTCTGCTCCTGAGACCCTGCAGAGCCCAGAGATTTCCATGTCCCCAGGTTCACACCTCCCCTCACTCCAGCAGTGTCACATCAAAGAGCACAGCCTTTTGTTTAGGCCCTGTTTGAAGTTTGCTGCTAATTTTTGGTATGCTCGCAGTGGTGGTTGGCTCCTGCTTGTTCCTGGAATAAATGCTCATTGCATTGCTCTTAAATGATTGGAGACCTCCAATTTTAATCTTTTATTCATAATCTTCTTCCAGCTCAGACACAGAAAAAACATGTAAATTCAAAACCTGCGAGAATTGAAAATTTCATAAGTGCTGCTGACCCTTCGCTGGCAGCACTGAATGTGAGAGAAATAAAGGAATTGTAATGAGAAACCTCATTTTTGATAACAAGTTTAGAGAACCTGAGTGTTAAATGGGGTTTCACTCTTTCCCGCTGTGGATCCATGAGGAATGTGGTCAGTCCTGCTGGGCAGAGACTGTAATCCTGCTCCTCCTGCCTTTCTGTCATCTCCTGCCTCTCCATCTCATCACATCTGCACTGAGCTCACCTGGGGATCACCTGGTGACTTTGGGACATGCCCTGCCCATGCTGCCTCACCCATTGCTCCCCAAGCTCACGACCCATTGGTCACCAAAGCCCATCCTCCCAAACTGTCTCTGTCCTGTCATGTTCCCTCATCTCCTGTCTGGGCAGAATGCCACTGCTCCCCATGGCCTGCACCACATCCCTTACCTCTCCTTCTTAGAATCATGGAATCATAGAATCATGGAATATCCCCAGTTGGGAGGCACCCACAGGGATGGCCCTGCCCAGGACACCCCAGCAATCCCACCCTCTGCCTAGGAGCAGTGTCCAAACCCTCCTGAAGCTCTGGCAGCCTTGTGGCAGTGCCCATTCCCTGGGGAGCCTGGGCAGTGCCCAGCACCCTCTGGGGAAGGAACCTTTTCCTGATATCCAGCCTATCCCCCGACACATCTTCTGCCATTCCTTTGGGTCCTTGATTCAACCATCCTTGGCACCATTCTGTGCTTGGAAAGGAATTTTACCTGTTGTTACCTGCTCAATGCCATCTTCCCGCCCACTCTATCCCACTGCCCACTCCCTGCAAGGACCACTCTTCAGGACAGCTTTGTGAGAGGAGGTTTGGAAGGTAGGGAGGAAATGAGACGTCTGATGAGTAACAAGAAATCTTTAAGAGTGAAATGCTCTGGGGTCAGGTACGCACCAGTGAGTGCTGGGAACAATTTCACCTTCTTTCAGCATTATCAAAATGAAAATAACTTGTCATGGCTGGGATTCAAGATCAACAAGTTCCAAAGCCTTTACCCTTTCCACAAGTTTCCCATGTGGTGTGCAACCCCTTTGTCATTTTAACTGAGCAAACAAATTCTTGTTTGGGTTTTTTTGGGGTTTTTTTTTCTTCCCGGAATAAGCAAGATGGTGTGTAGGGAAATACTCCCAGCTCTGTATCCAGAAACTTTCCTGGCACTTGCAGATTGTCTGTACTTCTCTTCTGGAAGGACCATCATAAGCAGGAGATGTGCACTGGGATTTCCCAAAACACAACTGCCAGGGGTTTTCACCCAGGAAATTTAATAGGTTTTGTTGTTTGACTGGATATTGGGGATTTTTGATAGCCTTTTCAGAAGAAGTTGCTGTATGAGGGCCCAGCAAACTGCTGAGGGTGTAGAGATGAGAATCTTGCTCACACATGCAGCAAAGCCTCCCATCCCAGGCTGTGGGGGCTAGACATAGGTCCCTGAGGAGCTGGGCTGTTGGGCTGTCCCCTGGCACTCCCCTCTGAGTGGATACTTCAGGGTGCATCCCATGGGCTGGAGGGGCTTCCTGAGATGCACATCATGTGACTGGAGGTTCAGTCAGGCTGCTTAGTCCAGGTTTACATGCAAAGGAGAGAGGAAGTCCCCCTCGCAGGGAGTCGATGAAGTGCCATTGCCTTCCTCCTTTTTCCTGTCACAGCAGGTGGCTGCTCCAAGGGAGTCCTCCTAATGTGGGACCTGCCTTTCTGCTCTGAGTCCTGCCCCATAACCCCAGCCCTGCAGCAGAAGTCAGGGCAGCTGCAGTCCTGGCTGTCCTAATTCTGTGCTGCAGGCCCAATAAACTCCTTGGAATTGCAAGCAAGAGGCCCCTCCCTCCTCTTCATCTCCAGAGACACTCCAGACTGTGTGAGTGGCTGCCTGTGCCCACCTGCAGGGTTGGACTGTGTGTTTGTGTGGGTGCTAGGGCTGCACCCCAAAGCGACTCCATGAGGGACGCTGTGGGAAAAACTCGGCATCAATCTACCAACTCCACACACCGTGTCATGTGGCGCCCGAACAGGGACTTCTGCTGGAACTCCCTGAAAAGTGTCCCTGACAGCTCAGGCTACCAGGAGTTGCAATTCAGTGCAGCTGCAACCCCAAAGGAAGATCTAAGTTTTATTATATCTGCCCAGGTGGGTGACCAACAAACTTCTCAGGGTGAGGACTGGTTGAGACCTGGAGAATGACTGCTAAATTTTTCTTTTATCCAGGAGCTTGGAGCCAGGAGGGCTCGAATTGGTGGGGCTTTGGAGTTGGCAGAGGAAGCCAGCGAAACTCAGGCTGAGTGAAGCCTGGGGAAGCTCTTTTGGGTACCTTTTTACCTTTTCTTTTGCTAGCTTTTTCCCCTCAGCAACTGCTAGGGGGAAAGATGGATGCTGGGGAAGTTTTCTAGGGAAAGATGGATGCTGGGTTCACTTGTCCTCAGAGGGAGGTTTATCTCCTAGTTGTGGGAATCCTTAGTAATACTGGGGAATGTTCAGGGATTGTTAACTCCAGTTTTAAAACCCCGTCACCGCTTCCCTCCCCTCACATCCCTGAACCTCATTTCTTACCACGAGGGATGTGGGAAACGGATCCCCACCAAGTGCGCCAAGTCTCTCTGATGCATCCCTGTCTCCTCTGTCCCCTTGCCAGGACAGTAGTGGTGATGCTGTCTTGGATTCTCCCCTAACCCTTTTTCCTATGCCCACCCAGTTCTATCATCCCCCCTGGTTAAGTCCCAAGATGGCTCTGGCTGAATGGCCCCCCACCATGTTGTCTTCTCCACTTTCAAGTTCATGCGCTCCTGCACCAGCCTCATGCCATAAAAATGGCGTTGGCCACGTGGTCCCTCAAGATGGCTTCGACCGCATGGACCCCCGCGACCCCCATCCACCTCTCCCCTCACACATCATCACACCCAGCCCTTCCCTTGCAGTGTCATATGAGTCTGTGTCGAGCCCCTCCCCCATGTCGATGGGTGTAACCACAGCAAGTCCTCCCCTCTCCACTGGGAACCCTCTTCCTGCTGCAAACCCCACCTCCTCTTCCCTTACCCCCACCCCTTCTACCATGGACTCCACCTATGAGAACCAATCCACTGCTGGTTCCCATGCTGCTGGGACGGAGGTGGCCATGGTGGTGACCATGTGGGAAGTCGCCATCTTGGTGTCTGCTGCTGCTCAACACCAGGCAGCACCGGCCAGACCCTCCCCGTCCTTTTTAGAGGAGGAAAGCAGTGACTCCTCAAACTCCGAGTCTGGAGATCACTGGGCTGAGGTGTGGGAGGGGGCGGCAGAAAACTCTGGGCAGGAGTCTCCTTCCAGACCGTGCTAGAAGTGGCACCATGCGGGTCTTGCCCACTGCTGGCTCCGGCCACACATTGGTAGTGCAGGAGAAGCTGCTGAGAAGCCACCACTGCCTCTCCCTTGAGAGCACTGAACTGCGGCAATGGAGGTAGCTGGGGTGAAGCAATCACCAGCACCATCAATGTCCATCGCCACTGGCACCTGGGACCGGCTGGCAGCGCAGCGCCAAGTGTAAGTCTGGGCCGAGTCCACATTCCCCCTACGTTATTTTAAACGGTATCTGCCCACAGAACTGTGCCAGAAAGTTCCCCTTTCCTCAGTACCCCCTCCCCGCCGGTGCCCTCCCCGCCCCACCCCCATTGGCCCCTGTTATGTCAATCACCTTGTCTCCACCCTCTAGCCCTCAGACTATTGGTTATTGATGCTCTGCCCACTCTTTATACTCCTCAGGATAAAACTAAGCAATTTCCTTTGTTCTTGGTTCTTTTGCCTCTGCCCCCCCTCCAAGGGGTTTGTTCTCATTCCGTGCTGCGGATCCAATAAACTCCTTGGAATTGCAAGCAAGAGGCCCTTCCCACCTCTTCATCTCCTGGGACGCTCCAGACTGTGAGTGGCTGCCTGTGCCCACCCGCAGGGTTGGACTGTGTTTGTGTGGGTGCTAGGGCTGCACCCCAAAGTGACTCCATGAGGGACACTGTGGGAAAAACTCGGCATTGGTCTATTGACCCCTCACACCGCATCACATAATCCTTCCAAGAGTTAAAGCAGCAGCTGGGGCTGATATTTCTATCTTACATCCGATTATCCTGAGTAATTTACTTGGACATGATGCTAAACGACTGTGCTAAAAGCAAGGAGAGAAGGTGGTTTGGGAATACAGCTTTCCTTGGCAGCCTAAGCTGGTATGTGATCAGACAGGAATCATATCAGGAAATGCAAAGCCTAGTTCACCATCTGTCCACTGCAGCCTCAGAATGCATCTGACCCCTGCAAACCTGCTCAGGGCTGGCACCAACAGGGTGTGGGGGGGGAGCCGAGGCAGCAGCTCCATGCAGGGCTCTGCAGGTGCTCTGCAGGTCCAGACTGCCACCTCCAGGCACACGGAGCTCACAGAGCCTCACTTCCTAATGACACAGCCCAATCGGGCCCGGCAGCTGCAAAGGAAATGCTTCTGAGATGAGTTACTGGAAGCCTGGGGTAATGCTGGGTGTGAGTAGAAAAGAAGCTGTTTTACCAGGGAAAGACCAGCTCCCAGGGGTGCAAGATGGGATAAATTCTCATGGGGGACATTTAAGTAGGTGTGAAAATCCTGAGGGGTCTTTTGGTAGAGGAAGGGGTTTATTTGCTGTCACATATGAACCAGGGTGTCCATCACTGTTCCTTTGGTGGAAGACTTTGCCTCTTGACCAGCCCTTTCCCCAGGATCCTCTTCCCAAGGGGTTTCCTGCTGAGCCAGTTCCTCTCTCGGCCATCAGGATCCTTGGGAGCCAGCCCTGGCCCCAGCCTGGCCAGATGGGAGTGCAGGAGATCTGAAAACATGGCTCTGTGTCCTGGAGAAGTGTCCCCAGTGATGGGCCTTTGCCAGGACTGCAATTTCAAGGCAATTTCTTTTAAAATGACACAACCGTGCCTCATGTTCCTGAGGCTGTAAGCAGGGTGATGCCCTGGGTGTGATGTTCACAGGCCTTGGCAAAGTGATGTGTAGTGGCTGTGGGCCCCTTCCCACACAAAGCCACACACAGCAGCCTGGCTGAGTGCCCCTTCCCCTGTCCCTGCCTGGGGAAGGAGCCAGGCATCAGCATTGTCCATCCTTCTAAATGTTTGGTCTAAGAAATGTAAGAAAACGTTGTGCGTTTCACACAGTGTGGACACTGACTTTATTAATAACTGAAATAAAGAAGTGAAATGTGTGTCCTCAGTGAGCAGTAGCAGCTCCCTGCATGCCCAGACTCTCCTGCTGTGCTCAGGGCCAGCACTGAACCATGAGCAAGGTATGATGCAGTTGCTGTCCCCGTCTGCATGATGTGACAAGGGTCTGAGCAGAAGCTGCACAGGTGTGTGCACTGCACAGGCACCTGCAGGGGTGGGATGAGGTGACCTTCAGAGATTCCTTCTAGACTTGTTTATCACAGAATGGTTTGGGCTGGAAGGGACCTTAAGGCCCATCTTATTCCTCACCCCTGCCACGACCAAGGTCACCTTCCACTATCCCAGGTTGCTCCAAGCCTCATCCAGCCTGGCCTGGAACACTTCCAGGGATAGGGCAGCCACAGCTTCTCTGAATAAAGGAGAAAGGTCTGGGAGAGAGTCAGGGTTGTAGTGGTGGGACATGTCTATACAGAAATGGCGTAGGTGAAGGGGAATGCAGAGCACAGGACTTGTAAGCTCAGCCCTCAGCACAGGGGACACTGACCAGGAGCAGCTTGACCAGCCTGGGGGCCAGTGATTCATAAAGGGGCTCTGGAGAGAGTGGTGTGAGGGGGGGACGATGAGGAAGGAAGCTGTGGATGGGCTGCCAAGATAACCTGACAGGGTGCAGGCAGGCTGGGGTAGGACAGAGCCCTGGACAGCCAGGCTGGCATTTCCTCATGTCCAGGATGGGGAGCAGGGCTGGGGCCAGTGAAGGGTCACCTCCATCCTTGAAGTGTGGCAAAGGCTGGGAGCATTTGAGCAGGCAGTGACAGGTTCAGAGCCAACCTCACCCTGTGCTGTGGGGCCCTTTTGCTTTCACAGGGGATTTCCTGAAAATGGTGCTTTCTTTGTCCTGCAACTCATTTGCTGGTAAATCCTTCTCTGAAGGGCAGCTGGAACACAGCTAAACACCCGCAGGAAGAGTTTTGCAACCCACCTAAAGATACTTCAGCTCAGACTTCAGGAGATGAGGGCTGAGATTTTATTCGTTTGGGTTTTGGTATTAATTTTTCTTCTTTAAAAAAAATAATTCTGCACAAGATATCCTGCATGAGATGCTCCTACACAGCATTGACTTGGTCATTTTGGGGAATCCTCCCCCAGCCCACAGTACCCCTCCCATGGGAGCCTACAAACATCCTCTTGGCTCTTCCCTGTCCCTGTGGGCCCATCCCATGGATACTCCTGTGTTGCAGGGAAGCAGCCTTCACATGTGGGAGGCTTTCTGAAGCAAGGGAGGTGGTGACTGGCTGAGCATTCCAGTGCTGCCCCCCTGAAGCAGCTGGGGTGTCCCCTATTCTCATTGCAAGTGGTGACAGCTCTGTGCAGCCCCGTGACAATAATAGGCAAGGAGATGGATCACAGAAAGAGGGATTTTTATTGTCTGGGAGGAAGTGCACACTCTGAACATAAAAGGCAAACCCTGCCCCGCCACCCCCACAGCCAGGAGCAGCCCAGTGACCCCACGCTGCAGGATCTGACTCATGAACCACCTGGAAAGGGGCCATCTGGCAGCTCCCAGCCTCAGATCCTGCAGCCCACCTGACTGGGGTTGCCCAGCAAACCCCAAAAACGCAGGTGTGGCATTGCTCTGACCTCTGCTCTCACCAGTGTGTCCCTGATGGAGTCCCAAATGTTGGGAAGAGAGGATGGGGCCAGCACCCAGCCCCCTGTGCTGCAGGGCTTGGCTGAGCTCTGTCACCTGCTGGCTGTGGGGAGGGAGTGTGCCATGGATGAGGGCAGGACGCAGAGTGCAATACAAATGAAACAACACATTGCATCTGTCCCCCTTACAAAAAGCTTCCATAGGAAGAAGTAAAGTGCCCGCCATAGTCAGAGAATCCATCAGGACAACAAGTACCCTGCATGGAAAGCCAAGCCAGCCCTGGAAAGGCTGGCTCAGCCAGGATTATTGCAGCTGAAAAATGGCTTTAACCCACCCCCCACCCCCTCTGTGCCCAGACAGGCCTGGCAGGAGCAGCCCACAGGCCACATCCCACCAGCACCTGCATTGCAGTGACGCTGGGGTTGCTGTGCCTGCGTGAAGGACATGGTGCTGTGGGCCAGGCTGGACCCTGGCAGGGAGAGAGGCTCCCCTCCTGTCACCCACCACTCCAGCCATGCTCCCAGCAGATTTTTGTTTGCAGTGAGTTCAGCCCCCCAACTGAGGCTTCTGTGCTTTGAGACCATCTTGTGTACTTAACATCCTACTTCAGTAAACTATTTTCAGTTCCCAAACTCATAGAAAATTGTATTTACACCAAAAGGAGTCTCCCAGCCCACAGCCTGCCCTACTCTCCAGTTCATCTGCACCTCTGCACCCAGCTCAGCCTCTTGGACCAGCTCCACATATCTTTGGAGGCCACTGCTCAGCACCGGGCAAGCTCACCCAGAGAGGTGCTCCTGTGGAGCACAGACCACCCTCCCAGACACTGGGGTCATCAGCAGAGAAATCCTCTGTGCCCAGAGCCCCTGACCGAGCCTCAGGATGCCATGAATGCAGCTGGAAGTACTGTCAGACCTCTGCAGGTGACCCAGCTGCCTGGCACAGCTCTTGGGTTTCTCTAGGACAATATAAGAACAAAGAGTTGTTTCCCTGTCCCTCCGTCATGTGAGGTGGGACCACACTTTCCCATCACTCTCTGTTCTGGAAGAGGCCAGGAAAATTCTGCTGGCAGAGAAACCTGAGCTGGTGGCCCAAGAAAATATGCCTGGGCTGCCTGGAGGGCTGTGCTGGACCCATGGAGGACTAGCACTGGTCAAGAGGTGGAGATTGTCCTGCAGCACTACAGGGCTCCTTGAGGCTCCATGTAGAAGGCCCTGGACAACTCTCTTCCAAGCTAGGAGGTGTGGTCTGAAGGCAGAGCCAGCTGTTCCTGGCACTGCCACCTTGTACTCTGTCCCCTGCCCTCCTGCTCTCGGTAGAGGTGGACCATGAAGTCACCTTCAGGCTGGTGCAGGTCAGGAGGTCCAGGCTGGGAGGTACAGAAAGCAGGGCTGTCTCTGTGTGCAGCACGTGGAGTCCTGCTCAGTTCAGAGGTCCAAGGAGCTGCCCAGCTGCCGGATCCAAAGGAGCAGTGTGCCACGGCAAGCCCAGCCCAGCTCCTGGTTATTGCTGATGTGTCTGATGCCCCTCCATCTGCAGGAGCAGCTGGACCATCCCCCTGGGTGAAGGGCTTGCCTCCTGTCCTGCAGAGCTGCATGGAGACCCCTGTCCCACGGGGACATAGGAGAGTCATGATGTGTCCTTTTGGAAGGCTGCTCCCACCTTCAGGTGGGGGAAGGAGGCAACAGGGCCACCAAGGTATCTGGAATACCATGTTTCCACCAGTGCTGAAATCAGAGATGCTGGCAGGGCACCAGCTCCTGGTGCCCCTGTTCCTGCTCACCACCCTGCTGCCCCTTTGCCAGGGTGAGTGTTAAGGAATGCCTGATGCAGCTCTGCAGAGCTTGTGATCAGAGATGCCTCCTGGGGCCATTTGTGTTCATCAGCTGGGATCTCATAGCCTGGATGCTGCTCAAGATCTTCTTCTGGTGGCCCATCATGGTGATGCCCAGACTCCGAACGTCCCTGGAGAACAAAGACACTGTCAAAGACACCTGTGCCAGGCCCCAGGGAAACAACTGCACCCCATGGACCAGCCCAGGAACCTGTGCCTGGCTCTCCTCCACTTGCCCAACAGCAGAAGGCTGGTTCTGCCGAGGGTCCATGGGCATCCCAGGGACAGAGAGGCTGCCATTCCCTTGGGCATGTCTCCTGACAAGGCCACTGTGACAGCCCTGTGGGGAGCAGGAGCAGGATCACTCCTGACAGGTGGTAGGTGACACGATCGATGCTGCGAAATTGGATTCAGTTTTAGTGAGATGCCCTTAGATAACCCAGTCAGAAAGACGGATGGATGATGAGCCTTCCCCATTCAAAAGATTGTCTGATGCATGAGAAATAAGGATCACTATCAGCTCAAACCCAGAGCAAAGGCCCCCTGTACAGCCCCAATCAATGCACACGACAACCCTCTGTCTGTGTCTCTCTGTGTTCCCTTTCACTGCCACAGGAACCTCTGCCCAGCAGCTCTATCCCTTTGGACATGGAACAAGGCTCCTTAGAGGCTGAACAGGTTGTCACCAGCCCTGTCACTGGTGGTAACAGCAAGGGATGGGGATGTAAGCAGGTATAAGGGCAGAGCAGGCCTGCTTTTCTGATACCACTTGGATTCTCCACCTTGGAAACCCCCTAGACAGGTGGGAGATCAAGTTCCTTACAGCTGGAAGGTGGTGAGACAGATCTTCTCCAGCTCTCCTTACTTAACCCACCCTTGGTCATGTGTTAATGACCTTGCAGTGGTCCTGGCTGCACCAAGAAGGAGCCAGTCTTGTGCACAGGGGTCTGAAAAAGCTCCAAGGTACAATTGTTTCCCAGTGATCCTAGAGAAGCTGTGCAGGGCAGCACAGCCACACTCTGCTCCAGAGAAGCCTTTTGCAGAGGAGACAAAGATGAGAAGCACAAGAAGACAGCAATCTCCTGCCTGACCCTGCTGGGACAAGGAGGTTGGGTTAGGTGACCTCCTGGAGCACCTTGCAACCTGAATGGTGACACTGGAGAGCCACCACAAGAGCACTGGAGGTGACTTGGTGCTCACAGCCTCTCAATACACCTCCCACAGCCTCCTTGGACACTGTCCTAAGTCTCAACACCGTTTGCCTAGAGATACATCTCTGGCACCAGGGACCAACTAGAAGGAGGCAGCTGAGGCAGGATAGTCACTGTTTGGGGCTAGCTGGTAGGTGCAGGGACAGCCAGCCAGCGCTGTTTGCTCCCTGCTACTCACTCGATGTTCATGCGCATCACCATGCCCAGGGAGGAGTACCCAGCCATGGCAAAGTTGTCCCGGTAGTGCCCCAGTCGGATGGAGTCCAGCCAGTCCTCCACAGTCAAGCAGCTGGTCAGGTCGAGGAGCTCCCTCTCCAAGCGTGTCTGGGTGAACCTGGGAGCAGGACAGAAGGGGTTAGACCAGAAAGGTTGGTCCAAGGTGACCAGGCTGTGAGGGCCACCTGAATGTACCTATAGAATCAGGAAAACATTAAGGTTGGAAAAGCCCTCTAAAATCATCGACTCCAAGTGTTGACTCAGCACTGCCATGGCTACTCCTAAATCATGTCCCCAAGTGCCACATCCACACCTCCAGGGATGGTGACTTCACCACTGCCATGGGCAGCCTATGCCAGGGCCTGACCACCCTTTTAATGAATCATTTTCCCTAATATCAAATCTAAACCTCCAATGGCACAACTTGAGGCCATTTCCTCTCATCCTGTCCCTCATTCCCTGAGACCAGAGGCCAACTGCTTCCTGGCTGCACCCTCCTGTCAGGGAATTGTGCAGAGCCAGAAGGTCCCCCTCAGTCTCCTTTTCTCCAGGCTGAGCCCTCCCAGCTCCCTCAGCCTGGTGCTCCAGACCCTTCCCCAGCTCTGTTCCCTTCTTTGGACACACTCCAGCCCCTCCATTTTTGTCTTGTCATGAAGAGGCCAGAACTGACCTCAGGATTCAAAGTGGGGCCTCACCAGTGTCCAGCACAGTGGGGCAATCACTGCCCTCGTCCTGCTGGCCACACTACTCCTGATCCAGGCCAGATGCCATTGGCCTCTTGCTCACCTGGGCACACAGATGTGACCCTGCAGACCCTGCAGAGTAGCACAGAGAGCCCTCGCAGGCAGGTAAAGGCAGGGATGCTGCTGCATGGACACTGCTGCACTTCTTGGCCTTGGCATGGGGATGCCATGGTGGGAGCAAGGGGGTGAAGTGCAGAAGTTCCTCATTACCCACCACAACCTCTGCCCACGGGCCCTGTGCATATCCATGCTCCCAAGGGCAGCCATTGGCGCTACAGCCAGCCAGAAATATCCCTTATTCCTGCCACCCACATGCTCTGCCCAGTATCAGTCGGGGCTCAGGAAGGCCTCACCTGTTGATGGTGCCTGTGCACTTGAGATTGTCAGGGCTGCGGATCAGCTTGTCCAGGATGCTGACGATCTGGGAGAAGCGAGGCCTCTCGCTGCGCTCCTTCTGCCAGCAGTCCAGCATCAGCTGGTGCAGGGTGCTGGGGCAGCCCATGGGGGCAGGCAGGCGGTAGCCTTCCTCCACTGAGTTAATGACCTGGAAGGAAGCCACAGCCACCGTGGAGCTGCACCCCCATGCTGCTGCCAGCTCCCAGGAGAGCTGCTGGGGCCACAGGATGGGGAGCAGGGGCTGTGCACAAGCTTTGTGCTGAACAAGTGAATGGCTGCATGCAGGCTCTGTGCAGAGCTGCCAGCAGGCTGGACACCACACACATTGAGGAAATCAGTGCTGTGACGGCAGAGTTATTGAGCAGTCCAGTGCCCTAAAATACTGCAGCTTCCCTCCAGCAGATAAGCCATGAGAGTGACCAGTGCCATGCCCTGACTGTAGAACAACTGTGAGTTGTTCTACAGTCAGGGCATGGCACTGGTCAGCAAGGCTGGAGGAAACAAGGCTTGAAGGAAATGTGTGGAGGAGGTAGTGTAAGCCACTGCATTCATGCCCTGCTGTCACCAAAGCCACCACAAAGTAAAAAAAAACCTAGGAAGAGAGGGGACTCCCAGTGCAGGGGGAGATTCATAGTACTCATAGATTAAAAAAAGAGTCCTGTGGTTTTGAAGAGCCAAATATTCATTTTACTGCCTCCTTTTTGAATTTTTGCCCTCAGGTTGTGATGAGGATTATAACCTACATTTCTCTTCAGATTTTATGCTACTCTTGAGGTTAGAGGGGCTCCACACAACTCCGACAAGCCCAAAGCCTACAGCTGGGTGGTGCTAGCCTGAGGCTCTCAGCAACCTCACCTGGGAAGTGGAAGGGATGGACACCCAGCATTGGGACTGGCAGGCTGGTGCAGTGGGGCTGCAGTGATCCCAGAGAAGCCCTGACCCCTTCCAGGGACTGGCAATGTGGCACAACATGTGCTGAACCTCTCCAGCCAGCAGAAAGCCAGGGCTGGGGACAGCCAGAGTGCACACAGCCAGCATGGCAGTTTGTACAGGGGACCTAAGTCAGCATCCCTAGGAACGGGGCAGGATCGGGAAGGGCCAGCAGGCTGGTCAGTATATGAGCTCTGGTCACTCCTGGGAGCCACGGGACTGCGAAGGCAAAGGCTGTGCAGTGCAGGGATGGACTGCTGTCCCCACAGAGGGGACATACCCCTGTGCCCAGCCCTGTGGGGATGTGAGGACAGGCAAGAGCTGATCCCTGGGTCCCTGTTCCCAGCACCCTGGCTGGCCTGGGAGGGCAGCAGGAGGGGAGGTTTGGCAGCACTCACGTCCCGGTTGGTCATGTTCCAGTAGGGCCGCTCTCCGTAGGCCAGCACCTCCCACATGACAATCCCATAGCTCCACACGTCGCTGGCCGAGGAGAACTTGCGGTACGCGATGGCCTCGGGAGCCGTCCAGCGGATGGGGATCTTCCCCCCCCTGCAAATGGGAGAGAGGAGCTCAGAGCAAGCAGGGCTCAGCATCCCTGCTCTGCAGCTGGGACAGCTGTTAGACAGTGATAAACCGGGGTGGCATCTTCTGGGAAGGACTGAGGAGGTGATCTGCATCAAGGTAAGCCCAGAGGTGCACGTGAAGGACGACTTCAGGGTGTTTCCAGCAGAGCGAGGAGAACACTGTGCTCTTTTACAAGGTCTTCATGCACTATTTGGTCCCCCAGTGCTCAAGAGACAAGGTTTTCAAAGTGATGAAGAGGAGCCCTGGGCTACCAGAGCACACAAGCACAGAGCTGACCCTGGGTGCAGGCAGAGAGCCTGACTTGAGCAGGCAGAGAGAGTGATGGGATGTGCTCCCTGTCCTTTTCTGCTTTGACAGGCAAGTACTGAAAAGGCAGATGCATTCAATTAAAGGACCATGCTGACAAAAATCAGCAATGTATGGACTAAGAATGCTTTCAAGCTGGAAATGTGGTATTCAGCCATCTGAGGAGCAAAGCTGCAGTGTAGGGGACATTGGGTGGGCCTCCCAGAGCATCTGGGGCAGGAATGGTGTGCCTGGGATCACCTTTGAGGGAAACCCATATAGGGAGAGTCACCTCTACCCAGCTGAGTCCTGCCTGCTCTGGCACATGCCCCGATAAAGACTGAAGATGAACAATGTGTTTTTGGCAGAGCTGCTTGAAGGAAGCACTCTACTTAGCACACAGGAGGAACACAAGTTCCTGAACACAAAAGAAACCTCATTTGCAGGGTACCCTGACTCTGTCACTGCATCCTTGTGATTCAGATTCTCTACCCATACTATGCACTATCCAAGCTTCCTCCAGAGCAACCAGCTCAGGTGAGTTTCACTGCACCAAGGTACTTCAAAGCAGCAGAAAACATGCAGCAGGAACTTTCCCCAAAGTTAAATTATTTGGAATGCCATGCTATTTATTGAGATACCAGAGGGAGCAGATGAATGCATAGACACACATACACAGTAAGCTCCTCTGGCTCAGCTTCTCCACATTGCTGAAGCCGAGCACAGACCATGAAGGCCACATTTTTGAGGCTGGGTCTCAGTGCACTCATCCCTCAGAGCTGCACTGCTACCCCAAAGGAACCTGAAACTCTTTCTGCTTCTGTAGTCTTGGTGTTTCTGAGAAATGATGCTCAGACTCCTCAGCTACAGCTCTAAACTGGCCTCCATCAGAAGCAGTCTGTCCACCTTCTTTTGTGCCATCTTCTTTTCATGGCCAAAGAAGAGCTCTTTTTGTTTAATGTATTCTATGTATTTCATGAAAATGTATTTAATGAAAATGTATTCCATTTTGTTTCTGATGACCTCCCATGCAGGAGGACATCAAGATCCAGAGCTGCCAGGTTGGCCAGAAAAATCTCAACCCAGCTTCACAGACAAAAGTGTCCTGCACAAAATAAAACCACAGATTGCAAAACCAATTCCAAACTTTTCCACATCCATGAATGAGGCAAAGTCACATGGAAAAATCTGTGTGTGGCCACAATGCTGAAGGGTGGACCAGAACACCCCCCTATGTATTGATGGCTCTAGGACAACTGAGGGCTGGATGGAGATACATAGGCTAGGGAGGAACTCCAGTGGGGACACCGGTGCCACACACGCCCATGGGAGCAGTTGGCTGGGGATGTTTGACAACTCCCTGCCCTCCTATCCTGCTGCTCTTTGCTCACTGCACACTCAGTTCTGGGATGTCCCTGTGTGAAGGGCAATGCACTAAAGCCTCGGGACCTCTTTGGGTTTGAGCTCTTGGCTCAGATATCAGCAGGGAGTGGCATCACCATTCCTACCCTACTTGATATCTACCAGGAAGTGCTGAGGAGGGTGGTTGGCACAGTACACGGATTTGCTCTGGGGGCACCCACATGTCCTGGAGCCATGGCAAAGCTCAGAGCACTCTGATCAATCCTCTTGGCATTCTGGTGTGGGAAGGGGGGAGCAAGCCCAGCTTGTGTTTTTTGTCTTCACTGACCAGGTGGTACCTGGAGGTAGCAGATGTTACCTGTGGGCCACCTGTTCTGGAAGAGCTTTAACTTAGCACTGGTTTATTTGCTCTCCTTGCCTCCCTCCCGGGTGCATCCTCTGAGTCAGGAGCATTGGGTGATGGAGAGGACTTGCAAACCCTAAGTGCCTCCTTGTGTTCTGTCCTCTGACTTTTCCATGTGTCAGTGGCCTTGGACTGATGCCTTTTTCCTGGTGTTATGAAAATGAAGCTAGACATGGTTAGAGGGTTGGGGGACGTTACCTCAGTATTTTAATCAGGATCCTGTTTGATGCGTCCACTTCACCCAGGTGACAGCGTGGCAATGCACACACCCCATCAGTCACGTACACAAGTAATAGACCTTACACAGTAGCAGATCCAACAAGGGAGCCCAATAATGGGGCTGGGGTGGGCTCACCTCGAGTTTACAGAATCTTTCCTACTAGGAGACCTTGGCTTCCTAAGATAGTAGGATGTTTGGTGTCCCTGGCTCTGCAGTTCTGGGGTGTTCAGTCTCAGAGCCTGCAGGACACTTAAAAAATACTAAGCACTGAACTAAGTGAAGGGTTACAAGTGTGCATGCTGATACTTGTGGATACACAGAACTGTGTAAAAGGTATATAAAAGAAAAGGAAAAAATAATTCAGGCATCAGGACAACAACCAGGAGTAGGGACCAGCACTGTGAGCCACCCACCGTGGTGGTGTATGCAGCATCAGGGTCGTCCTCCAGGATGCGGGAGAGGCCAAAGTCAGACACCTTGCACACCAGGTTGCTGTTGACCAGGATGTTGCGGGCAGCCAGGTCCCGGTGCACGTAGCCCAGGTCGGACAGGTACCTCATGCCTGCCCCAATGCCCCGCAGCATCCCCACCAGCTGGATGATGGTGAATTGCCCATCATGTTTCTGGAAAGGAAATAACCCAGAGCTCATTTGTGGTGCTGCTGTCATTAAACCATCTCATCTTTGGCTTAGTACCTCCTCTGAACCCAGTGCCTCCAGCTTGTGTCCCTGCCCACCTCCTGCCCTCTCAGTGTCTCTGACATGTGCTCAGGCACTTGTCTTTGCCTTTGCAGTGTTACTCCAGGGAGCCAGACATGATGCCCAGAGCCTGTGTCTGCTGGAGAGGTGAGAGCCCAGCATCCACAGCTCTCTCTAACCCTGGGGTTTCAGTGGCTGTGAGGCTGAGGAGCCAGAACCAGCCTCAGAGGATGTGCAGTGAATGAAAATACAACCTCGCTCCTTACCCTGAGGAAGGTGTCTAGCGAGCCGTTCTCCATGTATTCAGTAACAATCATTACCAATTTGCCTGCAGAAGACAAAGGAGGTCAAGTTAGCAGAGAAGTCACCTTCCTCTGGGAAGCCCAGTGCCAGGTTTTTACTGGGAGACACATTAATCCAGGCCTGTGGGTCTTCTGCAGCCCCTCAGACTGGTGTCCCTCCTGCACTGGGCAGGACTGGCCCAACAATGGGGATATGGCAACAACCCAGACAGGTACCCCTCTCTCCAGGTGCTGTTGATATGGCTGGGTCAGCTTTGTTACCCTGCTGAAATTTGCATGCCATTAGTGTAAGGCTTTGCATCAGAATGTGCCTTTTTGGAGGAAGACTTCAAATTATGATTCAATACAGGCAGCCTTTAAAACAAATGCCTTTGAGTAGGACATCTCCCAAAGCAAAAACAATCTGGTTCACACTGCAGAGCAAGGCGTGGAACTGCCACGAGGAAGTTTGTCCTGGAAGAGAAGGTAAGGGGGCGGCTGTTCCAGGGAAATGCATAAATCTGAAAAGCCAGTGGGGCAGTGAAGGATGGAGTGCACCCAAAGTGAGCTCTGACCCCCATCTCCCACTCTGCCCACTGGCAGATACATCCCAGCTCTGCCCCACCATGCACTCCCCGTCCTGCCAGCCACCTACTCCTGGTGACCACCCCCTCCAGGTGGATGACATTGGGGTGGTCGAACTGTGCCATGATGCTGGCCTCACTCAGGAAGTCCCGCCTCTGCTTCTCTGTGTAGCCTGCCTTCAGAGCTTTGATGGCCACGGGAATCTCCCTCTTCCCTGGCAGCTTCAGGCGGCCGTAGCACACCTCTCCAGACTCCCCTGCAAGGCAAGGAAAAGTGGGGCATGGAGCTTCTTGCACTCACCCACCAACACCATGAACCATGCAGTCTGTCAGCATACTCACAGCATGCCCCAGCCCCTCTGGGTTTCAGTCTGGATTTCAATCCTCTTCCACCCCTCCAGGATTCAATCCTCTGAAAGGACTGCTCAGCTCTGGCTTCCACCTGTCTCTAGTGCCTTTCACTGATGGCAATGGGCCAAGGGCAGTGATTACAGTGGCACTTGTTTTATTGCTTTTAATGAACAAATTTGAGAGTCTTAGAGCAGCCAGGATGACCCTCATCATTCCTCTGAGTTAAGCCCTTGAGGGTGCTGCTGGTGACATTCCAGTTCCAGCTCTGCACTGAGCTTCCCTGAAAGCCCCTGTTCCTATGCAAAATTCCCTTTTGTTCTGAAAATGTACCGTTTCACTTGCAATTTCATTTGCATCTTGTCACCCCAGGTTTTTTCATGGGTGCATGTTGGGACACCCATGGGGACAGGCTGAGCCATCTGCTGTGTCGGCCTGAGCTGCTGGTGCCACACCTGCTGATGGGCACCCAGCTGCTCCAAAAGGTTTATTTCGCTCCCCCAAACCCCCACTCTGTCCAAGGTTTTGATCTCACAAGGATAAGGAGCAGATGAAGCCCTGCTGAGCACGGCTCTGATCCCAGCAGGCCAGGGGCACGGCACAACTTCAGATCATGGATTTCCCCAAGCAGACGTGATGCAAAGAGGCAGCTGGGCCCCAGGACTCACCAGACCCAATGACCTTCTCAATCTTGATCCGGGAGGCCTCTATTTCACGGGTGAACTCATGCACAGCTTGGCAGGGGTCCTCGTATGTGTGGGGGTCCACGTAGAACTTGGACTCGGGGAACTTCACTGCCAGGTTTCAAAGTGGAGAGAGGAAATCAGAACTACCTGGCAGCCCTGATGGAAGGAGGGACACCCCGCAGCAGGGCAGAGGATGGGCAGGGGCAGGACAGGCTGAGGAGCCACAGAGATGCAGCACAAGGAAACCTAAGTCTCTGTTTTGCCCAGCAGTGTCCTCAGAGCTGTTCAGGACCTGGCTGTCCAAGTGTTCTCCACATGATTGTCCCACTCCATCACACCCCACCCTGCCCCTGGCCTGCTTCCCTCTGGGATGATCCTGCTGCACTCTCAGTGCACACTGTTCAACCTTTCAACCCCGTTACCAGGATGCCCCTGATATCAGAGCACCCTCTCAAGTCTCCTAAGACACATTCCCAGAAGGAACCAAGATACAAAACCCTTCCTCCAGGAAACCACAGCAGTTTTGGGGGTAGCAGTCCAGCTCTGCCCATCCGTGGGGCTGGGGTCCTTCCCAGAGACTGTCCTACCTTGCCCATTCTGATAATGCATCTTCTCCTCATCAGAGTCCTGGAAAGCCTTGCTGTACCCGCAGTGCCTGCCACGGGGGGGACAAGGGTCAGAACAGGAGCTCCCATCCCTCCCTCCCACAAGCATTCCAAAAGCAGGGTGGAAGGCAGTGCATGCCAGGGCTGTGGGCAGCCAGAGTAAACACTTTGGCATCCACCAGCTGCATCCCTGCATCTCACTGGACTGATACTTTGGTCTGGATCAAAGAGCTCTCCAAGTGCTCTCCAAGGCATGGCAGTGCTAAAAGCATGTGTGCTCCACACATGCCTGGCTCAGCCACGCTCATGCAGAGCACACAGTCTCTCTTGGATCTGTCTGATGTAGGAAAGATCTCTCCACTTCTGACCTACCCACAATCCATCCAGCCAGCCCTGGTACTGGTAGTAGTTCTGGTACTGGTCTTGCTATTGCTCGTGCTACTGATATTCCATATATTATATATTATAGTGTATATACTGATATATTATTATTCAGCTTGCTGGCATGAGGGGAAGATCTGGAGACTGGCTCTGCCTCAGGGAAAGCTGTGACTCTTAAACCGAGTCTCTTGGTTGCTTATTAACCCCTGACCTATGGATGCTCTGGACAAACTGAAAGAAGAAAAGTTTTGCCCAAGTTCTCCCATCCCTACTGCCCTGTTGGAGACCTCCAGAAAACCCCACTGGCCTCCAGAAAACCCTTACCTCTTCTTGCAGATCAGAACCACCAGCAAGGTGACGAGGCCAGTGATGAGTGTCAGGCATATCCAGACAATCGTCATCGTGTCATACCGGAGAGACACTGGGAGAAGCAGGGTGGGAAGGGGGTGAGCTGGAGTGGGGAATGCACTGCTGACCTCAGGAACGGACCTATCCCACAGTCTCCAAAGATAAAGCCTTGAGCTGACAGTGGGGTCATGGTCTTCAAAGATTAAGCACTTTCCCACCTATTTCCAGTTTTCAGGGACCCTCTCCCAGTGTTCAGAGACCATTTACATGTGGGGAAATCAAGGACAGATCTGAGAATGCAACGGTGACACAGCAAACCAGTACAGAGAGGAGACTGGAGCCTCAGGACCTCTCCAGGTCTTCCCTGCCCTATGTGCTATATCCTTCCTCCTTCTTCTTTCTAATGCATAAGCATAGGATCATGGAATCATTAAGGCTGGAAAAGACCCCTAAGATTCCTGAGTCCAATCATTAATGCAGCACAGCCAAGGCCATCACTTAACCATGTCCCCAAGTGCCACATCAACAGATTCATCGAGCACTTTCAGGCATGGTGACTCCACCACTGTCCTGGGCAACCTGTTCCAGTATCTTATTTCAGTGAATAAATATTTCCTATTATCCAACCTAAGCCCTGTTTTAACTTGGGTCTGTTTCCTCTTGTCCCAAACATCTCAAGAGGGCAGCCTCAAGCAACCCCCGCAGGCTGAAACAGCAGTGATGTGCCTCCAGGCCCCCTCCCCATGTGGCAGAGGAGCAGTGCCATGGACAGGGCATCACCAGGCTCTGTTCTCCCTGCCCCACATTTCCCACACCCCACACCTGCAGACAACTCACCTGGCTTCCCTGTTTCCACCTCCACAGTCTGGCTGAACCTCCCGCAGCCAGCAGAGGTGCGAGCCCGCACCTGGAAAATGTAGCGGGTGGCAGGCTTGAGCCCAGAGATGGTGGCAGTGGTGCTCTTGGATTTCAGAGTCGAGTAGCTCTGCATTTCCTTGTCCTGGGGAAAATCAACAACAAAACCTTCTCTGCATCAGCACAACCACTACAAAGCCTTCCAAAGAAGCCCCTTGTGCAAGGCTGGCTGGTGGCAAGGGCCTCTCTGAGAAACAAGCTGGATGTTACCTTTTGGTAGTACTTGATCTCGTACTCCAGGATGATGCCGTTGGGCTGGTCTGGCTCTTGCCACAGCAGGGTGACACTGTTCTGGCCTGTGCTCTCCTGATGCACAACCACCACCTGTGACGGGGCTGGGGACCAGACACAGGGGGTTAGGTGCCTGCTGAGGGGGGCAGCAGGAGACAGCAGCAGGTTTAATTAAAGCCTTGTGGAGATGAATGCTGTGATGGGGATTGCAAACAGGCTTTTCCTTGCTTTGGCTGCATCAGTCTCTTTCCCATGGAATAAAGCAGCTCTGAGAAGATGAGAGGGGAGGGCACTGTCCCAGCACAGGCAGGAGGGGATAACAGTGATCTGCTGTGATCTGGAGCCAGAAAAGACCAGTGGGGCTGCAGGTCATGGAGACCCCTAACAGCACTCTGCCCCTTTTCTTCTATCTGGGGTAAAGGGTGAGGGACAGGGGAAGAGGGAAAGGGGAGATGATAAGTGTGGTCAAGGTCTGAGCACCAGTCTGAAAGGGCCCCGGGGGTGCTCAACTGCCCTGGCATATTTGTCATCTTCCCAGGCCTGAGCTGGGAGCTTGTGAATCAGTTCTTGTACCTGTAGCCATACCTGAACTGTAGCTGTCACAGCTGGAGAAACCAACTTACCAGCCTCTTTTCCTACTGGGAAAATACCCACTGGAAGTGTCCCAGTGTGAAGTGGGTGCTGTGATGGCCAGGGGTAGCCACTGGATCTGGCTCATGGAAAGGGTTCAGGCCCCACTTGTGAGCTTCACTGTCAGGTGAAAAATGGGATGTGGCAGCTCCAGGAAAGAGAGAGCTGCTGTGGCCATGGCTGCAGTGCAGGGGCATCACTGGAGCAGCACAGAGACCAAAAGAGGCCACAGGGGCTGCAGCAGCCGTGGAGCCCCAGGGACCGAAAGGCAGCAGTTTTAGCTCTTGGGGCTGGCTCCTCTGAGAAGCAGAAATTGCTGCAGAGCACCCTGGGGAGATAGGACAGGGTGGGATGGTGGGAATCAGTTAAACATCATGAGCATGGGCAATGCCTTGGCTCCAAAGAGCCCAGGGAATTGTGCAGCATCTGCCTCAGCCACTGAGGCTGGGGGGACCAGCACCCAGGAGGTGCCCCCATGCAGTGTTGGGGTCTCTCAGTCCCCTGGAGGGTAGGGGGCTCTGTCACATGCAGCAGCTGGAACACAGTAGCTCCAAATTCCCAATCCTGCTGCATTCACAGCACCTGCTCAGAATCCATTTTGCAGCTGAGTGGTCAAAATGCGAATATTCAGCACTTCCTGAGAGCATCTTCATCTGAGGCATCAGACTGAGGCAGCTCATCAGCACTTGGAGGGATTGTGAGGGATCAAGCCAGCAGGGGTGAGCCATTTCCACGTGCTGCAAGCTGGTGTTAGTTACAAAGGGACCTGTTCTCATGTCAGCCATGAGCTATCCAGCAAGGCTTCCCAAGTTTTCCTGCTGGTACCCCTGCCACGAGAGCACAAGGAGCTCAGCATCACGGGGAGTTCTTGTGGGCTCATTTCAAACTGGGAGGACTGGAAAGCAGGATCAGTCCCTGCCCTGATCTCTCTGCCCACAGTGTGCTCCAGTGTGGAAAAGTGCCATGGAGCAAAGTCCTGTCCCACCTGTTCTAGAGCACTGCTCAGAGGAATTTCCTGGGGAAAGAGCATTTTGCAGTGAGGAATTTGCAAAGGTGAAACAGGTGTGGAAGAGACTTTTCCCAGCAAACATTGCTGTCACTTGCTGGGGCCTGGCATCGGTGTGAGCTAAAAGCAGAGTATGAGTGGCTGCCTGGCCCCTTGGGAAGGGACAACAGGCTGGAGGATCAGCCTGAAACATTCGTGCTCCACTTAGTGCTCCTGTCAATAAACAGGTGTTCTCTGTGTCCCCTGTGTCCTGCAAAGGAGCCTGCAACAGCAGCTGCAGGTTGAAGTGAGGGGAAAGGAGGAGAGAAAAGGATACCGTGAAGCAGAAGCAGAGAGGGGAGGAGTTACCTTGGGCAGCAACTTGTTCCAAGCCCATCCCAGCTCCAGCAGCAGAGAGAACAGGGGTCCCAGCTCTCAGCCATCACCAAACCAGCCCTTTACTGCTGGCTTCTGGCTCCCACAGCAACACTGGAGCAACATCAGCATCATCCCACAGCCCAAGCCTGGAGGGTGGGACTGCTCCTCCTACCTGCCTGGTTCGTCGTGATGTTGGCGACCGCGGCTCTCCTGGACTCCAGGCTGAGGTCGGACACACCGTTGACAGCCTCCACCCAGAAGGAGTAGTTGGTGTGTGCCAGGAGGTTGGTGACAGTCAGAGCTCCCTGCACCAGGCTCATCTGCTGGGGCACGAAGCGGATGCCGCTGCCGCAGGCCTCGCACGGCCCCGCGGCCCCCGAGCAGCGCCGGCACAGCACGTTGTACACCACGTCCACTCGGCCACCCTTGTCCAGGGGTGGGCCCCACTCCAGGGTCACAGAGGTCCCGTTCACGCTGGAGATCAGGTTCACGGGAGCAGAGGGGGGCCCTGGAAGAGAGGCGGGGATTCAGGCAGAGTGAGAGCTGATGGAAAGCTGGAAATGGTGGAATGTGGGCCCAGTGGAGATGTGCCTTGGGCAGCAGGACCTGAGTGCACAAACGCTGCTGCAAGGGACACACAGCTGCCTAGAGCACAGAATGGGCTGGGCACAAGAAGCACAGACACGGGCAGGGCTTGGGGTGAAATGCCTTGGAGGCAAAATGGTCTGGATCAGGATGCCAAATGGCAGACAGAGCTGATGTTAGTTCTGGGGGAAGCAGGAAGCAATGGTGAAGCATGAAGAGCCACATGGGGGAAGAGCCACAGTTGATGAGCTGGATATGCTCACCCAAAAGGAAAGGTAAACCCACATTTCCTTGGTGGATTAATAAACTTGGGTGGAGATTCCTTAGAGAAACACAGTCAGATGCTGCTGACTCCTCTTTCACCCTGGCCTCAGCTAGCAATGCCACACTTGTCTGTCCTCCTGGACCAACTGCAGAAAGAAGGACTCCCTCTGGGATGTCATTGTCCCCTTTTAATAGCACTGGGCCCCTCAAAGCAGTCTATTGCAAAGCTTAGCTGAGACCATACGACGAACCCTGGTGTCACTGTCCACCCACAGAGGAGGAGAGCACAGTAACGCTTGCACTGACCCCATGGCTGCCCAGGGGTGTCTGACCACCCAGCGCACTTCTGGGAAAGGAAAGCTGGGGTGAGGGTCAATCACTCCTCCCAGGTAATAAGTGACAGGACCAGAGGAAATGGCCTCACGTTGTGCCATGAGAGGGTTAGATTGGGTATTAGAGAAAATTGCCTCACAGAAAGGATGGTCAGACACTGCAATAGGTTGTCCAGGGAAATGGTGGAGTTTCCAGCCTTGAAAGTGTTCAAAAAAATGTGTGGATGGGGCACCTGGGGGCATGGTTTAGTGGTGAACATGGTGGTGCTGGGCTGATGGACAGACCTGATGGACACAGAGGATTTTCCAACCTTAATGATTGTGTGACTCTGACTCTGGTCAGTGGTGTTTGGAGAGCAGCAGGACAGGGGTGACACACAGGCAGTGAGGGAGCACAGCCAAGGGGGGCTCTCAGCTCACATGCCAGACAGAGATTCAGGGTTGTAGGGCTGGTGGAGCACCTTGGGCAGCAGGCACAGGGCCAGGGGAGAACGCTGGGCTCAGCCAAGAGCAGCATCTCAGCCAAGAGATGTGGCACCTGCCCCAGTGCAGCACACCTGGGCACAGGGGTACTCAGGGGGTACTCAGGGGATATGTAGGGGATACCCAGGGGATACTCAGAGGATACTTAGGGGGTACTCAGGGGATACTCAGGGGTACTTAGGGGATGCTCAGAGGATACTCAGGTGGTACTCAGGTGGTACTCAGGGGATAGCCAGGGGATACTCAGGGGGTACTCAGGGGATACTCAGGAGATACTTAGGGGATACCCAAGAGATATCCAGGGGATACTTAAGGGGTACTCAGAGAATACTCAGGGGATACTCATGGGCTATTCAGGGGATACTCAGAAGATACTCAGGGTATACTCAAGGGATATTCAGGGGATACGTAGGGGGTACTCAGGGGATACTTAGGGGACAACCAGGGGCTACTCAGGGGGTACTTAGGGGATACTCAGGGGATATTCAAGGGATAGCCAGGGGATATTCAGGGGCTACTCAGGGGATATTCAGGGGGTACTCAGGCGATACTCAGGGGGTACTCACGTGTGCAGGCGGCCGAGGGGGGGTCCTGCACAGCACGGTAGAAGCTGCTGTCACAGCGGCACACTCGAGCTGCCCGGCTCTCCGAGTGGCTGTGCAGGGGACACTTGGCACACAGCTGGTCCCCAGGGGCTGATTTGTAAAATCCCAACTGGCAGGCTGAAGAGAGAAGGGCACAGGTCAGAGGAATGTGCCTGGATGAGGATCATCCCACAGCTCAGAGGATCCCACCAGCACAAAGCCAGGCTGTGCTCTCACAAAGTGCATGGGAAACCACCCTGCACCTCAGTGAGTCCCCTCCAGCTGCTCACCTGGAAACTCCAGCTCTGTGGAAACCTCTGTCTGTTCCCCCAGCTGCCCTTCCTGCCATCCTGACACCCATTCCCCCCTGCTTCACAGGCAAGCTCGGGTGCCTCTGTTGCACAGGAGCTGCCTGCAAAGCTCCAGCTTTTCTTGGGTCTGTGCCCTCAGGCCAGAGAGCACTGCAAGGATCAAACCATTCAGCACTGGAAATCTATTGGCAACTATTCCAAAATACCATTTATGGGGCAAATTTACACCACAGTCCTCACTTCCTTGTGGTTGCCACAAACTCTGGCTGTGCCCAGGTTCCCAAAAGCATCCATGTGTGAAGTTTCGGACATTAAATCTCCACACCTGGGACATGGTACATGTCCCTTTGCAGGACCCTGGGGTGCTGCCACACAGAGCAACAGGTTCCCTTGCGCAAAACAACAGAAAAGGAGCCTCTCTTATTCCATGGTACAGCAAAAAGGCACTGCAGGCCCACTGCCCTCTCTCTAGAGGTGGAAGAACATTCAGGCCAAATGAGACAGCCTTGAAAAAAAGGGTTTTTTCTGACAACACAACCTGCCTGCAGTTCCTCTGCCCCCTCCTGATGCAAGAACTCATCCCATGCCAGGTCTGGCATCGCTCTGCTCCATCCTTCCCCCCCTCTCCCAGCAGCCCCTTGGGTGGATCATTTGTCACACACACCAACAGCTCATCTCTCATTAGGAAAATCTATCTGTTCAAGAGTCACATGTGGCATGTCAGGTACCTGTCTGGGGCTGGAAGGATCTGCCCTCTCTTGCAGACTTAGATTCCAAATGAGGGAAAGCAGGCTCTGTCTGGGTCCCTGTACTCATGAGGTACTTTTAAGACCAGTTTCAGTGATTCAAGGATTATTCCTGACTCTGACTCATCTCTGTTTTTTTCCCACTGAGGTAGTAATACCTTCATTTTCTCATCTTTACCTCCAGTGGCCATATCTGCATACAGCCTCAATCTTTGCTTTCAGGCATCTAAAAGGGTTTTGTTTGTGATCCAGCATCCTCAGTGGGCTGGGTCCCTCCATGCTGTTTGTTTTGTTTCAAGGTGCTGATTTGTTTTCTTATTAATAACACTCCTTTCCTTGCCACAGAGCTCCCTGCACTGATGCTACCAGCATATTCCACTATCACACACTGCACAGAGACACAAGGGCCTTTTTATTACTGAGCTACTCTAGCAATGGCAGCTGAAGACAATGCTCCAAACACATGTCCCTGCTGTGGGGACCACTTGCTGGTCCCTCTCCAGGCTCTGTCACCTGTTTCTGTGGCACTTTTGCACCAAATGCTCTGTTAACAGCAAGGGAATAATGCCATTGGCAGGACAGACACGTGCCGCACATGCCAGACGAGGTGTCACGGGCTGGTGTCACAGGCTGGTGTCACATCTTGGTACAGCAAAGGCCAGCAGTTCCAGACTTTGTTCCTAAGCTCCTGCTCCTCCACTCCTCAAAAGGCATCAGGGGAAGGAGCAGAAATGCCCAGACTTGGGGATGCAAGGGAAGGCAGGTGTGAAATTGCATCAGCTTGGGACTGGTTTTGTTCCCCAGCTCTTCTGGCACCTTTCACCTCTTTAAGGGCATCAGGAGAGCAGAGGAGAGAACACAGGGGACGCAGATTTCAGAGGAGGTTTGCTATCCATTGCCAGCTGCACCAAGGACAGCCTGAGACATTTGGCAGGCTCTGGTGCTGACTGGTCCTGATGACACTGAGAGATTCAGGGACTCTGCCCTTGCCAAGTGCCCCCTGATGCAGCAACCTCCAGTCTGCAGCTGTTGGGTTTGGGTTTCAGAGGGAGATGAGCACAGACACACCCTGTTCTCAGGTGGGGACAAATCTGGGAGGCAGCCAGCTGGTGAAAAAAAGCCCCAACCAAATTCCAAAATAAATCAGAAGAAGGAAAATTTCCCAGTTTTTTCTGTGTGGGAAAGGATGAAGACACTGCATGAGCAGGGATGGGAGTTGAGCAGTGGGACAGCCCCAGTCAGTGCTGGGCTGGTGCAGGTCAGGAATTGCTGCCTTTAATTTGTGAGAACGTCTTTTGGACCTGCAAACCACCATCATCTCTACCCATGCAGCAACCAGGGAGTTGTGATTCCAGAGGCACTGGAGTGGTTTCTTCTGCCACTATTTAATTAAGGGCAGAGAAATCACTGCTACCTCAGGTATGGAGAGACAGGCAGCAGGAAGGATGGGAACACGAAGCACAGCAGATTTGCACGAAGCAATTGTAATCACTTAGCATTTAATGCTGTAAAAAACCCATTAATTACCTGTAGCAATGAGTCACAATTATTTTAGATGCACTCAAGGGGAAAATTATACTAAATGACAAATTACAGGTGAATTTGTGCACCAGGGCAGAGCCATCGGGAGCCAGCTCCTGGCACTTGGACAGCACGAACCCACAGGGAGGGCTGGGGAGCCCTGGGGCTGGGACAGGCACTGCTCAGGGGATCAGGCACCTCTGGGTGTCTCAGTGCCCTCTTTAGAAGAAACAGGACACACATGCAAAGCCTTTCAAAACATGAGAGAGGGCACCAGCTTGAACCTGCAAAAGGTATGAAATACCTCCAGTACAGGATGCCAGGCATGTCCTGCTCTGGACTGAACTCTCTCTGCCATGCCAGTGGCATGTGGAAGACCAGGACCTCCCAGGTTAGCTCTGGGAAGCAGAGAAGTACACAGCAGGAAAAATTCAACCAAATGCACCAGGTCCAAAACACACTGGGCTCCACAGCCATGGTTGTGGCACACACAGAAGCCTCTCAAATCTGCCACCACTCAGCTTCAAGGCAGTCAACTAGAGCCACCTTCCAGAAGTGCCCTCCCTGGAACCCTGGGGAAGGTGGGGTTTCTTTTATTCCCATTATTTTATGTAATTGACACCCTTGCTCTGAGTCTGAGGATCTCAGGTGCTGCCTCTTTGTGAGCCACCAGAAGTGCTGCTATGCCCCCACCAGCCCTGGTGGCAGCCAGCCCTGGCTGCCTGTCCCTGCAGTTTGATCTCACGTGTACAGGGTGGCTTTGCAGTGCACGTGGCACAGCAGCAGCCCTTCACCTGCCACTCAGCTCAAGACCTGCACACCTACATTCTTCCTGCAGCTCAGACACCTGGGGGATCCCGATGTCACCAGTAGAGCATACAAAACCAGCACTGCACCTGTGCTTGGCAGAGCACATCTCCAGCCCTGTATTGCACAGGTGAGCCCCCAGGGATCACCTAGAACTGACTGGGTCTATCCCATGGGTGTTCCACTGATCCCCACCCTGCACTGCACCCTGCCTGTTCTCCCAGCCCAGCAGCTCCCCTCTCATGCATTGCCTGCCCAAAGGACCCTGGAGCAGCAGGTTTGTCCCAGGAACAGTGAATGTGGAGGGATCTGCCAGCCATCTGGAGTTCGGTCCATTTGTTTCACTCCCTCTCCATCCTCTGGGGACAGGACAACATCTGCTAATAAGCTGGAAGAGCTCAAGAGATGATGGATGGACCTGTCAAGGATACGCTAGCAGGGAATGAGCTGCTCCTCTCCCTCTCAAGTGGCTGCCTGGAGCAGTGCTCTGCAGGTGGCCCTGGTGGGACCACCAAGGGCTGCTCCAGTGGGGCTGCAAATGCAAGCTCTGCCCCCATCTCCCTCCCTCTTGGCTCTGTGCTCAGCCCAGGGGATCTTGGCAGGGGGAGGGTATGGCTGAGAGAGTGACACGGGGCAGCTCCGTGACACTGGTGCCACCAATTGCCCCTCTTGCTGACCCTTCAACAGATCTGGGCATCTGCCAGCACCAGAAGAGCAGCCATGCACCTCCCTTTGGCCATGCTGGGAAGAGCTAGAGATGGAAATAAAGGTGTCACAGCCTCTGTGACAGCCAGAGACAGGCACCAGTCCCAGAGCACCCCCAGGCAGCACAAGCCAGCACAGAAAATCGCAGCTCCTTTCAATCCAGTTTCAGCATGATGCCTCAAATCTCAGCTCCCATATGACACAGACACTGAAACAGAAGCAGGTTATTATCAGTCATGTCTTAAAATGTGGCATCTGCCTCGTTGCCCAAAATATTCTGTTTTAGCAGGGCCGTGCTCCCCTTTCCCTGCAATCCCAGGTCAGCCCAGACTCTGGGCTGTTCAGTGGCCTGCAGGAAGTTTGAGGGTCTGACTGGGCTGGTGCTCTCAGTAACTCCCTGGTGCTGAGCTCATGTCTCACCCCACGGCCCTGCTGGTGTCACACACCCTCCTTGTGCTGCTTGTCCCTGCTCTGCCTCAGCCGTGGTCACCTCTGGCCCCTGAGCACCACCTTAGCCTGTCCACAGCCCCACTCCCACCGTGCAGCCTCTTTGCACAGCTCACAGCTCTTCCCACCCCAGTACAACCCATCTCACCCCTACACACCCTGAAAATGTCTCCTATCACCCCAGACTCCAGCGGACATCACTTCCCTGCTGCTTGGCCCTTCTTCCCACAATTAATCCATGTCATACCCCACTGTACCCTTGAGTCTTTCAGAGGAGGGACAGGAGGAGTTTTTTACCCATGAAGGCTTTGCAAAAGCAGCAGAACTCTGTGCTTGAGGCTCCCAGCAAATGACACACACAGCAAAGGACACCCTGCATCCTCCTTGGTAACTCCCAGATTTCACTGCCACCACAACAAGTTGTATTTAGGAGGGTCCTGCCCTTCCAAGTGGAGTAATTCCACTTGTAGTGCTGGGAAAACAGGAACCACAGTTGTACAGAGTGGCTGCATCCCAAACTGGAAACCTTCATGACGCTGCCACAGAAAAATCAGCAGGTCATAGAGTCACAGAATCACTCAGAATCACACCTTTAACCTAAGAATTCCAGAATCCCAGAATGGTTTGGTTTGGAAAGGACCCCAAGTATCAGCCAGATCCCCTGCCCTGCCATGGGCAGGGACACCTTCCACAAGACCAGATTACTCACATCCCCACTCAGCCTGATTTCAGTTCTGTTGGAAACACACCCAACTCTCTTCTGCCACTTCTTAAAAGAAATAAAAATAAAAGCAGGAAACACCCAAATCCCAGTTTGCTACAAGTGCTGCTCTGCTGCCTGGTGCAGACATTCTTCTGTGGGAGTGGAGGTGATGCTGTGCAGACTTGTGTAGGTGAGACAGCCTGGCACACTCAGAGCAAAGGCTTTTCTATAAAGCTTATCCAGGGAAAGCTACAGCTTGCTGGAGTAGGATGAAAACAGGCAGCCTAGTGCCAGAATTAGAAAAAAAGCTGTTCCCCAAACTCAGTCTTGTCACAGTTTCAGACAGAAGTATCCAAAGCTTCTGAAAAAAAACCCCACAGATTTCACCAAACCAAAACTAAACCCGGAAAATGCAGTCTGAAGGAAGGGGTGGGGCTGAATGGGACACCCCTGAAGGTGACAGTGATGGAGGTAACCCTGTGTCCCTGAACGAGGAAAGGACATGCAAAACACCAAGGACTTCATTCTCTGGCAGGAGCTGGAATGCCGTTTGGGGGGGCCTGTGAGCCCTCTCAGCACATCCATACGGCTGTGGCTGTGTAGAGGGGCTGAGCTGTAAAATGAGAGTGCCCAGACATCCCAGGGCCAGCAGAGCCCTCGCCCCCGCACAGCTGAGCTCCACCAGGATTCTTTTCTCCTTCCTGGAGAAGTGGCAGCAGCAGCAGCTTGTTTTCAGAAGGGGAAGAAGTCATCACACAAACAGTGACATGGGTGGCACTGGAGCTCCTGCCAAGGGCAGAACAAGTTTCTGGCAGGGCCCTGCTGCTGTGTGGGATAAGGAGCATCTTCTCCATGCAAGGCAATCTCACCAAGGTCTGAATGTGCTGGTGGGGACTCTGAGATCCCTGTCCCCCACTGTCAAACTATCCCCAAACTCCCCAACAACAGCTTCCCAGGCACCTGAACCCAGGAAATCCAGAGCAACAACCTGTGTTCACCACCCAAATGCAGCCAAACTTTGTGGAAGAGTTCAAAACAATAATCCCCAAATGAAAAAAAAAACCAACAAAAAAAACCCATATTCCCAAACTGGTAACTGTCTTTATCCATCACAGCCCAGCTACTCTTCACTACTTCTCAGAGGGCCACAGAGACCTACTAAGCACAAATAAAATTTGATTAATCCCCATCACTACCCTGAACTCCAGCTTAGTATCATTCTCACCCTTCATTTCTGTCAGCACTGAAACACAGAAAACTCAAAGGAAAAGTGGAACGCAAAATATTCAGCCAAGGACAAACCTCATATTGTCTTAGTGGGACATGGTGGTGCTCTGCAGGCACCTCCATCCTTTTTGTTTGTTCCTTAGCAGAGAAATAAATAAATAAATGGGTTTAGGTGGTGGGGTGCTGCTTTGTTTTGTTTTCCGAGTGAATGCAATTAGCCACTGGATTTTAGAGGAGGGAGAAATGCTGGAGATACTGGGATCACCCTGTCCTGCCTCCTGCCTTCTCCAGCGATCTCACTGGGCTGAATTAACCACACACACTCAGCCCAGCAACCCTGGGTCCAAGCCTGGCAGCCAGGTCTGTGTCAGAGCTGCAGGTCCTGCTATGAGACAGGGTGAATCCAAGGATCCCACCCCAGGGCTGGATAAGCATCTAGGGAAAGAGGTCTTTGCTAATGAAAAAGGAAAGAGGGCAGTTTTAGATGGAATATTGGGAGAATTCTTCCCTGTGAGGGTGCTGAGGCCCTGGCACAGGGTGCCCAGAGAAGTTGTGGCTGCCCCTCCCTGGAAGTGTCCAAAGCCAGGCTGAACAGGGCTTGGAGCAGCCTGGGACAGTGGAAGGTGTTCCTGACCATGGGAGGGGGTAGAAGGAGATGAGCTTTAAGGTCCTTTCTAGCCCAAATCTTTCTATGATTCCATATTCCTCAATAGTCACAGCTTATGTGTCTTGGAAAATGAACTGTTTTTCTCTTTCTTTCTTATTTTGGGAGGATGCAGAGATTTGGGATAACCAGGAGGGGACATGGTCTCACCAGGCAATACTCCTGGTATTTTACAGAGCACCTGATGGCCTTGCAAACCACAAGGAAAATCTTGTGAGCCACCAACATTTTTTGATTCCTTCGTCTGGTGTCACAGAAAGGACTTTTGCATAACTCCCATGGCAACACTTAGGAACTGTTTCTGCTCCTGCCCTTGGAAGCTTTGGTTTGGAACACTCATGGCAGAATCCCTCTGGGGGGGGACACCTATGTCACTGGTGCCACCAGCTCTGAGTGTGCCAGCCTGGTACCCAGACAGCAGGCAGAGGATGCTGCAGGCAGGTAAGGCTGTGGCTTGGGCCTGCCGTGTGTGTGCTGGGACTTGCTCAAAAATTCCTCTTGAAATCCACACCAAGAAAAGGTAAACACCTTCCAAGATGTTTGCTTGGAGTGGCAATAACAGGGTATTCTCACAGAATCATGGAATCACCAAATGGTTGAGATTGGAAGGGACCTTAAAGCCCATCTCATTCCACCTGTGGCAGGGACACCTTCCACTAGATCAGGTTGCTCCAAGCCCCATCCAGTGGCTTCACCTGGGACATTTTTCCCCAGGTGTTTCCAGGGCTTTCCCTGCCCCTGTGCCAGGCTGTGCCTCCAGCACAGTACATGGGGTGCAGCTGGATGGGCTTTCCCCTCCTCTCACACAGCTCTGCTTCCCTCCTGCCAGCTGTGGGACTTTCTTCATAGACGACCATGGATACAAAACTGTATTCACAAGCACACAATTACCAAGCTGGGTATTTTCTCCTCTTAATTAGCAATGCTGTGGTGCTTTAATTGCTCGATTAAAGTTGCCCACAAGGAAGGTTTAAGGTACATTAAATCTGCTGATTGGTTCATCAGCATGAATCCCACCAACTGGAAAAAATTAACTGGCTTCCAGATTGCTAACCAGACTCTCCAGATCCATTTCCACCAGCTGTGTTCCACAGGAGGCACGAGAGAGCCCAGCAGTTCTTTCTCTATTCCCAGCTCCCCTTCACTCTGAGGCTGGAGGGGAAAGGGTCCCAGCAGTGGCAGTGTCCCTCTCTTCTCTTGTCCAAGGGAAAAAGGCAATTTTTTCACTGAAGTAGAGCTGGATAAAGTCTAACTCAGGGTCAGACCCTCGTTCAGCCACCCACAGCAGACCTGTGTCTGGTGGCCGTTCTCACTCAGGCTCCAAACACCCATCCTCGTGTGCAAATGGGCTGCTGGAGCAGGAATTGGGAATTGCTCACTTCCTGCTCCTTCATCACCGTTTTCCACCAAAAGGGAACAGCCAAGCTGAAGGTCCCAAGACCAGTGCAGGGAAAGCAGCCAGAGTATCCAGAACACCCACAGGATAAAATGCCTGTTCCCAGCCTTCAGAGAGAAATGTTTGAGGGGCTCCTGAAAGCCATGGATATTCAATAAAGAAGCTCTCTGGGAGTGGCATTTCTGCCAAAGGCTCAACAACACTTGTTTAATAAAGAAATCCCTCCCTAGGAGATTCTGTGCTTCTGGGTGTCCCCCAAGGCTGGATGCTGGATGGGTTTGTATCAGCTCCCAGAGAGCAGCACCATGATCCAGAGCCTTGGCACTGCTGCTGATGCTCCAAACTAACTCCCTCTGGATGTACAACCTCTAAGCAGCTGAACAGATTTTAGTACAACTTGGAAGTTTTGCTCAATGATAGCTGGTGAGAGATGCAGCCCCTGAAATAACACAGACTTAACTCAAAAGGGGATCCCTGCTGCAAGGATCATGGATTTACACGGTTCAAGGATCATCCATCAAGGGCCACCATCAAACCCAAGGTCTTGGTGGCTCAGGACCTGGCAGCCTCCCCAAAGAGAGGCTGACCTGGGCTCATAGGAGGGATGTGGTTGAAGAGCCACTGTCCTCACCTACCTGAGCCTCCGTGTCCACCTTTCCATCCACCCACACACAGGACAGGGTACTGGTGTCCCAGCTCTCAGCCTTTGGGGAGGTGGGTTATGGGCCCTTCCCTGCCCACAGGACCACATCCCTTTTTCCCATCCCTCTAATCGCACTGACCTTATTGAAATGGGTCTCTATTTGTCCTGCACAGCAGTTGCATATCAATAAGGTGAATTATGCTGATTGTCTCCTTGTCTGATAAACTGCAGGGACAGATCCTTTTCCCTCCTGCTCCGGCTGTTTCTGCTGTTTAGGCAGAGCAGTTGCTATTTGCTGTGTGTAAGAGGTGTTAATGTGTCATGTGTGACTGTTGCATTTCAAGGAGGAAAGAGTAGACCGAGGCTGTGGGTGAGGGTGTGAGGGAAGAAAAGTCCTTCAGAACCTTGAAAGCAGAGGACAAAACAAGTGGGCTGTGCTGTCCCAGGAGGGGTTTCATCCTTGGGGTGTCTGTGGCAAAAGATGCCACGGGACTAAATGCTGGGAATGTCAGGAGCTGGCAGACCCCAGGATGCCATCAGCAGATGTGGGAATTCCGGCTCAAATCCCTTTTCTGCCCAATAAGGTACTGTAGAACACGTGCCCAGTCCCAGCTGGAGAATGGGGCTCTCTGGAGAGGAATCTGGCAGAGGCATTAGGCACAGATATGGGACAAATGTCTGGTGTAGGGGGGCTGTTACTTATCCAGTGCCAAGCCAGCTGACACCTTCAGATGGTCTTGATCCCAGTGCCCCTGTCTGAGATCTGGCCCCTCAATCCCATGGGAACAGCCCCTCACATTCTTATTGCAAACAGCAGGACAACAAAGCAAGGTGAAACATGTGGATTCTGCTGGGGTGAGTGCAGGAGTCAGAGATTCCAGCCACCACGCTCCTGCCACAAAAAAAGGGCAGCAAAGCATCCAACATGATGGATGATGGCAAAGCCCCATCCCTGGAAGTGTCCCAGGCCAGGTTGGACAGGGCTTGGAGCAACCTGGTCAGGTGGAAGGTGTCCCTGCCCACGGCAGAGGGTGGAATGGGATGAGCTTTAAGATCCCTTTCAACCCAAACCAATCTGGGATTCTACAACTCTGCAATGGGAATGAGAGGCAAAGCAGTTCCTGATGTTCCTACACATCTTTCACCACGTCCCACCTCACCCCTTCCTTCCCAGGTCTGTGGCATTACCTTACTTCTCTTCTGAAGGGCTGGGAACAGCTCTGGCTATGTCTGGTTTCCTGAGCTGTCTTCCATCACTCTGGCAGGCCCTTAGAAAAATGAATGTTAAAGAGGAGGGGGAGAAACCTCCACTGTTCAAATATCTTTAGCTTTGACAAATAAGGCGTCCGGCTGTGAAAGGCAGAAGGAAATTAATTTGGAATAATATTTTAAACACTGCCATAGAGGCAAAGTATCTTCTCTAATTTCTCCCCCTCCACACCTCCTTTCCCCAAGCAAAAAATGAATTTCCCTGATATTTATAGAAAGATTATTAGGGCCACAAGGAGTGATTTATATCATCTCATCCCTGTGACTGAGAATGAAAAATTGCTGGGGTGACAGCCACTGGAATCCTGCTTTTGTCCACCTGACAATTAAAATGGCTAATTTCCAACTCCAACAGATCCACTGGGCTTATAAATCATCCCCAAAAGGCACTTTTCAGCCTGAAAAATGAACTCTGCCCCAATCAGGCACAAGATCAGAGATTTGCATCTGTTTGCCTTCATTTGTAAATATATGTCCTGCTGCCCCACCAAAGGAGATGCAGGAAGGGAGGTGCTGCCCCTGTTCACTTGGTGTCAGGTCATCAAACTGTGCTGGAGCCAGAAAAATGGGACAGGGAAAGCAGGACAGTGAGACAATGCTGAGGTCAGAGAAAGTCCAGGGACATTTCTGTCCTGTTTCTGATGCCACAAGGCTTGGAGAGTTTCACCAGAGAGCATTGCTGGGTCTGAATCCATCTGCCAGGCCACTGGGGACACATGCTGGACCACAATTTCTCCTGTGCCAGGCCTGTGGTAGGTGCAATCCCAGCAGAAACGGGCAGGAGGGCAGAGAAGGGGCTCTACCACAGTTCTGGTGCCAGGAGACAGCAAACCTGTCCAAGGAATCCCACGGAAATGAGGCAGGCAGAGGGAGCACCAATGCCAGGGCCTCCCTCAGCCTCCTGCCTTTGGGGTGGGGATGTCCTGGGGCAGAGTGTGAAGTATGGAACTGCTGGAGGAGATGAGAAGGAAGGGCTGTTTGGTCCACTTTGCAGTGGTGGGGCTGGCACAGCCAGCCAGGAGGCTCATGCCAGTGCCCCCTCCTGCAGGAGCACATACCTGGCCCCAATATACATCTTGCACCCACCCTTTAACATGATTGAAGACCTTTTCTGAATTACTAGATCTATCCCAGGAAAACTTTCACATCGACTGTCAGAGATGGGGAGTTTCGAATAAAAGCATTCATTCTGCCCATCCTTCCTTCTCTGTAGCTGGAGACCTGCAGGAGCCAGCGTGGATCCCAGCAGCCCCAGGATCCATTCCAGCCTGGTGTTGGACATCCTAACCTTGAGTCAAGTCTCCCTAAGACAAATGCTCCACTTGACATTGCCACGAAACTCAAACAAAGGCCCCGCACTCGTATTTGTGCTGCTCCCCCTCACCACATCCCACGAAGAAATAGAGAGCAAACAAATCTGTGTGGAGGGCTCTCCCGGGGAGCCTGGGCTCTGTACACACACATCCCTGAGCCTGCTGCTGGTCACCCCACTTCCTTATCACAGTTTGTTCAGTCGGCAGCCTGAGGCTGCCCAGTGGCACTGAGAGCCCCTGGGAAGGCTCCCCACACCCCGGATGAGGGGCTCTGCAGCAGCCCCAGGTGAGGGATGGACACAACGACCTTGTTCCATGAAAGCTCAGTGTTTTCCCTTTTTTCTTCTTCCCTTTTAAACCCCTGCCAGTGGTGGGTGTTTTGGAAAGGCCAAGCAGTGCCTTGCTGGAGCACACCAGAGATCTCAACACCAATCAGAGCTGCTGGGGACACTGAGCTGGGATCTCTGGGCCAGTGATGCATGGTAGGGAAAGATGGAGCCAGAGCAGGCCCTGTCCTGATGCCAGCCAGTCCCCATCCCAAAGCCATGCCCTGTGCACCAGAACCTGTCAGAGCCACAGGAACTCCCAGGGAGTTTGCCAGAGCTACCAGGCACACACTGTGGAAGCTTGAAGCCAGCCAGCAAAGGCATGGACAGCCCTGGGCCTCCACAGAGACTGTCCCAGTTTCTGTGAGCAGGTTTCTGACCTCAGCCCTTCCCCAAAGAGGCAAGAGCCCCTTGCAGCCACGGCTCCCCTTGCAGGCACTGCAGGCAAGCAGTGGGGACTCACCCATGCAGGAATCCCGCTGCTCCTCATAGCCAGCACTGCACACGCACTTCCCGATGGGCACCAACCACTCTCCCTCGGCACTGCAGTACATTTTGGGGGTGTCCCTCTCCTCCGAATGGCCCACGCATTCTCCCCGCACTTCCACCAAGGAGGACGAGTCTGCCCCAGTCACGGCCTCGGAGAAGGACGCCAGGTTCCTCACTGTGGCCGGGCACTTCTTGTAGTACACCCGCACAGAGACGATGGCAATGCAGGCGCCGATGTCCTGGAAGGCCAGGTAGAACCCCCTCTTGCTCAGCGGCCCCACACCCCGCACCTCCGTGTTCAGCTTCAGGCGCCGCACGCCCAGGTCCACGTTGGTGAAGCTCTCGTCTGCCGCGATCGTGTCGATCTTCAGGAACTGGCTCTCGCGGGTGCTGGTGCCCAGGTCCCGGTCGGATTCCATGTAGTAGAGGTTGAAGGTCTCCTTGCAGGTGCCCAGCACACCTGGCATGCTGTTACAGTCCCTCAGTGTGAATTTGATCTCTGCATAGACCCGCCGTGCCCCATCCCGCTGCATCCAGTTGGTCCGGAGCCAGTTGTTCTGGTTGGGGGTCATGACATTGCACACCTGGTAGGTGTGGATGGGGCTGAAAAACTCATCCATCTCATTGATCGAATCCCACTGCGGGATAGAGAAAACAGGGTCACTCCAAATGCTTCCAACCCCTGGGGGAGCAGGGGTCATGCAGGAGTGTGGGCCATCTCCCACCCCTCTGCTCCTGTGCCTGGATGGGAGGTCACTGGATGGGAGGTCACTGCTGGCACATAGCAAAAGGAAATGAAGAGCAGTCCTTAGCCACACTAATTTGGGCAGTGACACCTGGTTGCAGCACTGCAAGAAGATGGGAACACCTTGCTGATGTCCTGGCAGAAGCTGATGGCAATGTGTGTTTTCGGGAGGGCTCTAAACCCTCCAGGTCATGTCTGGGAGTCCCTTTTCTTGGTGCTCAGCCTGTCATTTGCAGCAGCAGCAGGAACCACCTGTGTGGTTCTCACCTGGGCCTCCTTTGGCTCATGCATGAACTAAACTGAGTGTTTTCCATCTGGAGAAGGAGTTTCAGGGTGGATACCAGGGTGAAGGGGAAGCGTGTATTGAGCACAGGACTGTCAACAAGAAATGTGGACCCATGGAGGCTCAAAAGTCCCTTCTTCCCTGCCAGTGTGGCTCCTAGGTGTGAACCCACAGTGCCCAACCCAGGCACTGGATCAGGGCTGGCTCTGGGAACCTGGATGTTCATGGAGTGGCAGTTCAGGGGTGAAAATTCCATTTACCTGTGGCTGCAGGGGGAGCCTGGGGAGGAGATGCTGGCAAAAGCAGGTTGCAGCAAGCAGGATTGCAATGGAGGGTGGTGGGTGTCACACAAGAGGGGATGTTAAGTGGGTTTAAGTGATAGGAAGTGAGAAGAACAAGTGATATTTTGGATATGAGTTCCATAGGTGAGGGACAAGTAGAACTTAGCTGTTGGGGGCTACATGACACTTCTGGAGACTCAGTCTTTCCTCACGTCTTCCTCTCCACTCTCATCAAATGCCTCACCAGGACTCACAGACTTTGAGCTTTCCAGCACCTCTTCAGCTCACATTTCTGCTCAAACCAGGTACTCCAATTACACACCCATGGGTCTGGGACCCCTGAATTCTTATGAGAGAAGGGGAGGAGGAAGAGGAGCAGAAGAGAATCTCAAACCATCTAGCTTTTCCCTAAACTTAGAAATGGGCTTTGAAGTCCCACCCCCATGCCCAAGTCCAGGTGTAAGGGACAGCCCCAGATGCAGGGCTGCAGAAACTGGGGAAGGCACTCCTGCTCCTCTGCCTTCCAAATCATCACCACCTTCCTCACTCCAGCCCCAGCATCCCCCTTTCCTGGGGTCCTGGCTCTGCCTGGAAGCTGTCAGGGAGCAGCCCCCCCCTCAGTATCTGTGTGTACCCATCTGTCAGTGGGGGTTGGGGGAGCCAAGTAAATCTCCAGCCGTGCTGCACAGAGCAGGAAAACAAATCTTTTAGGCAGCATTATAAGGACATTAAAATGAACCTCTAGGCTTGCTCTGACAGGGCAAAAATGGTGTTTTCTTATGCGAGTGGTGACTTGTGTTTCATTAGGCACAAAAGCAACAGCAGTCCTGGGAGAGGATGCTCAGCTGAAAGGAGGTGAGGCTGCAGCCTTCACCCCAGTGATGGGGGAGCTGACAAGGATGCAGATCCCTGGGACAGGCACCTGCAGCCTCGCTGGGTGGCTGCCAGCAGTGCAGGGACAGGGCACAGCTAGGAGAGGGCAGCACACCTCGTGAGATACAGGAAAGAGGAATCAGTGACATTTTTAACAGCCCACTCCCTTTTCCCCTCTCAGATGGGAATGTCCTTCCTCGTTTGGCGTTTGGCCCCTGGGGAGGGGTTGTGGTGCCTTCTGCTCGTGGGAGGGTGATCAGAGCAGTCACTGCAGGCATGTACATCTTCACTTCTCTCCAGCATCTCCAGTTTTCTCCTGCATTTAGGAGAGAACTGTGCCTCTCTGTCTTAAGGAGCTTAAACCAACCTGGAAAAGGCAGCAGCTCCATGTGCAAACTACAATGGAAGCTCATTTTAAGGGGAATATGCTGGCAAAGAGTCAAAGTCAAAACACTCCCAGGGAAGAAAAAGATTTTGCAAAGCATTTTAAAAAATTGTCTTCTGAATTCCAGAAATGCCCAGGTTTGTCCTGGGATCACTGGGAACATGCCCTGCACTCCAGTGCTCAGGTGGACAATGTGGAAAGGGGCCAGGCTACAGGTGTGCTTGGCTGGAGGGATGAGGGCAGAACCCTCAGCTTCCCAAGCCCAGGCACGAGCCTGTCGAAGGTGCTGTGACAGCCAGGACCTGTCCTGCTGCTTGGGCAGGGGCACAGGGCTGGGAATCACAGCCCAGCCCCTGCTGGCACAGAGCAGAGCAGCTCCCTGCTCCCACCCCACTGGTGCTCACGCTGCTGCCGTGCTTCCAAGGGGGTGGAAGTGGCTGTCGAAATTAATCGAGCACAAATTAACACAACATCTGTTTCCTGACTTCTCCCTGCTGAGTTTCCCGGGGAAAGTGAAGCAGAGCTGTGCACGGGAGGAGACGCACGGGCGAGGGCAGAGCTGGGGGGTTGAGCAGGGATCTCCCCCTCAATGCACAGCCTGCTCCCCTCTGTGGGGTCAGGGCTCTCCACGAGGATCTGTCAAGGGAAAGATGAGGTTATTATGCATGCCAAAATGCTTTGGCTCCAGCTCATCTGGTTGATTTTGGTCTTCAGACATTCACTTCCCTCTGAAATCCGTCCCCACACGCTTGTGGCACTGCCAGACCTGGCAGCATCCTCCCTGCTGACAGAGCAGGAGATAAATGCCCAGCTCCAAGCACCAGCAGCAGTCGGAATCAGCCACACCTTCCCCCCCTGGGATTTGGAGAGTTCATTTGCACCGTCAGTCTTTCAAACTTGGTGCTTTTTTGCACAGCAGCTGCACTGTCACTTCTGTCCCAGGGTGCCTTGGGATCCCAGTCTGAGACCAGCCCAAAACACCTCACTTGGCATGCAGGGAAAGTGCTCCAAGAATGGGGCAGGCAGGCGACCTGAGCTCATGGCTCAGATGCCACAGATTCATCTTCCCAGCATGTCACAAGGCAACCAAGGTCCCACAGGCTCTGCCAGGTCCCAGGAGCTGCAGGGCATTTAGGATAACAGAATCTGAGAATGGTTTGGGTTGGAAGGGACCATCTTGTTCCAACTCCCTGCCATGGCCAGGGACACCTTCCACTGTCCCAGGTTGCTCCAAGCCCCGTCCAAGCTGGCCTTGGACACTTCCAAGGATGGGGCAGCCACAGCTTCTCTGGGCACCCTGTGCCAGGGCCTCATCACCCTCACAGGAAAGAATTTTTTCCCAATATCCAATTACGAATATACCCTCCTTCAGCTTAAAGCCATTCCCCTTTATTCTGTCACTGCTTAACCTTGCAAAAAGTCCCTCTCCAACCTTCCTGTAGGCCCTTTTAGGTACCAGAAGGGGGATGGAAGGACTTGCTTCAGGAATCCCCATGACTGGAGGGGGTTTTCTGTTTCACCGTAGTTCCAGGCTCTGTGGGCAGGAAGGGACATCTGTGTCACTGGGTACCACTGGTTCAAGAACACCATGCCTGCCCCAGGCACTGCTGGCTCTCAGCTCATAGGCTGAAGTGGTTTTATGAACCAAAGCTCAGTTCAGCCCCACCAGTGTGATAAGATCCCCCAGCAAGATGGAAATGAGGACATCATAATTAACGTGGTAAGCGCACGCGCTGGGGGATGATGTGATTGCATCTGCATTCAGGAGTTTGCCTAACAGTTTAAATTAAAGTCAACACCAGTTATAAAAAATTTGCCAGATTATGAAAGGCAAGAGATGCAAACACCAGATATCTGGGCAGCTGAGTAAGGTCTTATAAATCTCCCAGGGCCTGTGTTGCACAGCAGAGGAGAAGGAGGAGGAGCAGAGGAGAGGCTGTGTCCCCCTGGGGCAGCAGCTCAGCCTCCTACCATCCTTGCAGTGCAAAGGAAGAAGTGTCCCCAGCCCTGGGACAGCTTCCAGGAGGGATGCCAGGTCTGCCTGGCATAGCAGAGCTTTTGTGGCCACTGAGACATTCAGCATTTCCTTCCCAGCAGCCATGGCACCTCCTCGCACCATTGTCACTGGGAGAGGGAAAAAAGAGAAGGCTGTTATAGTAGCTATAAATCATTAGATGGGAGGCCTCAATGGAGATAATCCCCATGAAATCAGTCACTGCTGTGGCTAAGGAGGGATTTGTCAGGCAGTTAACTACCCTGAGCTTCGCTGCAGGTGATTAACTCCTGGTAGTGACCAGCATCTGGGGAATTAGCAATAACCCAGCATTTACTGAACAAGCGCTGGGAGATGAGCTTTTAACTCAATTACCAGTCTAAATCTTTATTTTCCAATGCTCCGTACCTACACTTTTTTTTTTTTTATACAAAGAAAATTAATTTCACCACAGCTTGAGCTGTAATTTGCTAGGATCCAGGTAGAGGCTCCAGTTTGGAAGGGAAACAAAAGAAATACGAGGACATCAAAGTGAGGGGGAGCAGAGACATGGCCTAGGCACATGGGAGAGCCTCGATACCTCTTGGTGCTCTGAGAAGAAGAGATGAACCTGAAGGGGGGTTGAATATCAAGGACACAGCACAGCTCAGACTGGGTGGGTTTGGGGCAAAGGGAGACCCTGCTCCATGACAGATGTGGCTCATCCCAGCCATGAACTGGCTGTTGGCTGCAGGACCAGACCCAGGCAAAAAAAGTCCCCTGGTGTGTAGCCATGGCTCTGCAAATATCTCAGCCCAGGGCTGAAATCCCCATTCGTGGTGCCAGACACTGCTGGGAGACCATCCCGTGGTCATGTCTGTGCCTTCTGCAGGAAGTTCCAGCAGTTCTGGTGCTTTTCTGACCGTGTTCTCTCTGGCTACTGTAGGATGAGGGAGGAGCACCCTTGGCTAATTGTGCCCCGGGGCCTTTGGCCCTTTCTGAGGAGCAAAGGGGCAGGAATGGGGAGCTCCAACCCTTCTGAAGATCTTTCCTGGTTCCCACCAGCAAAGCCAACATGGAGCATGTCAGGGAAGATTGCTGGGGATTGTACAGGGCCAGGAGTTGGACTCGATGACCTCTGTGGGTCCGTCCATCTCAGGACATTCTGTGACTCTGATGGATGTTGGGGCAGCTGCCTGGGTGGCAATGCCCAGCAGCCCCCTGGGCTGACCCCAGCCCCTGCAGCAAGGGGGAAGCTGTGGGGCCACCACAGAAGGTGCTGGTGGGGGTGGATGGGGAGGTCGTGGGCAGCATGGGGGGCCTTCCCCCAGCACTCAAGGTGTGCCCATTCTAATTAGCTTTTGCAAGGCATCATTCAAGCTCCTTAGATACCCTGTGTCTGAAAAAATAATTTCCTGTTTGACTTTGTAAATCAAAGTAGATGATACAATAATTATTAATAATATGTTGACTTATCTCATCAGTGTTTTAATTAGTCAGTAGAAAGGCAATTTGCAAAGGGGCCAATCAGGCTCCCTCTGATCCAGCAGGTCACGTGCGGAGCAAGGAGAGGGGAGAGAAGGGCACTGGGGCACTGGGGCGTTTTGCTGGGGAGAACTGGGATACAGCAGGCATGGCAAAGAAAGGGGTTGACTGCACTGATAAGAGTTTAATTTTCAATGCAAAGGGAATTGTTCTGGGAAAGGAGTGAGCTGCAAGGCTCCTGGGAGCCCTTTGAAGTTATAATTGAGAGGAGCCGCAGCCTGCAGGACAGGGATGCTCCCGGTGACCCTTCCGCTTCCTGCACGTGTCTCTGGGGTGGAGGTGAGGGGGGGGGATGCAATTAAACCCCTGAGCAGCAATTACAGCCAATTACCCCTCAGTTAATTGTCTGGCAAGAGAAAATGTCAAAACAGGCCAGGCATGGCTCCCTGATGGCCTGACACTTCCCAGGGCCCACAGCACTGCTGACCCTCACCGTGCCCACTGCTCCCAGCTCCTGCTCCTCTGCTCTTGCTGGCCATGGCAAGCCCAGAGAGGGAAGCAACCTTCCAGTGAAGGTAAGTTCACCTTGCCCACAGGTGTGATGAAAACATCAGGACTTAGCAAGTGGTTCCTGTCCAGTTTTGCAGTGCTGATGCTTTGGACAGTGGCCTTGGCTGTGCAGGCAGCTCTGGGGTCTCTCAGTCAGAGGAAGAGCTTCTGTGGCTGCTTCCTTTCCTCTGAATACCCAGATATGACAGGACCTGCAGCCACAGGACACTGGGCAGTGAGCCAGCAGTCACAAGTTCCCTTCTGAAGCTCCTCAGACTGGAGACCAAGGCTCTGTGCTTCTTAGTGCCATGAAAAGTCAAATGCAGAGCTCCCCACCTCCTACTGTCACTCATGGTGTGGCCCTGGGAGCAACGGAGATGTGGGAACAGCAAACAAACACGGCTTCAGCCAGCAGTGCTGGCCCTTGGCAGAAGGATGCTGTGTCTGCCCATGGATGGAGCAGATACACTGTGGGGAAATCCTGCACTGTGGTCCATGCAGGACAGCTGGCAGGCAGCAGGGATGGGGGGCACTGCCACCAGGCTTTCAGCCAGAGTATATAAATTAAGGAAATGGCAGCAAAAAAAATTACCTTGATGAAAATCTGGCTTAACAGTGCAGTGCCTCTATAAAACCCCAGCCCAGGCCTTCCAAAGATACAGCATGGGGCAGGAGGCAGGGACAGCCCCAGGGACATCAAAGTACCGGGCACTGATGTGACCAGCAAACAGAGTCCCTTTCTTAGAGCAGGGATCACACCAGATGTCCCACAGCTGAGCCTGAGCTGCACTGTAGGGGCTGCTCAGGAGGCACCTGCTCAGAGCCAAACCATGGGCACTGAGAGTGAGTATTCTACCCCACCTTCCCTCAGCACCATTTGGGCAAAAGCACAGGGTAAGTGCACAGTGGAGTTACCCCACAACTCACTAAGGTCCTGTAGAACTCAGCTGCATTGTCAAGAGGCGGCTCTGGCTTTGGGCGTTACATAGCACCTAATGCTGGGAGCTTTTCTGGCTTTCTTTTACTTTTTCAGCATCCAGTATTATAATTTATTTTTATTCTTTATTTTATCTTTATTTAATATACTTATTAATTTAATTTATTATATATTATTTAATTATACAGATTGTTTATTACATTATTATTTATTTTTAATAAACATCCCCAACAAGATGGAGAAGTCAGATGTACTAGAGTTCAAGAGCTGCTGCTGAAGGACTGCTGGGCATCTGCTGTAGAGAGCCCTGAGATTCAGCCCCAGCCCCTGACAATCACAGCTGACAGTCCAAATGGGTTGGGACTGTGGATTCATCTCTGGATTGGGGAATGTCCAGTACAGGATGCCAGAAATCTCTGATGTGGTGAGAATGAGGCTCCTGTAGGCTCAATGCTTTTGTCTGCTTTGGGAGTGCAAAGCCCTGCCCAGCACAGCTGGCTCAGCTGGATCCATCCTCACCCAAGTCACCTCAGAGCTGCCTCCTGCACCCCTGACAGGGAGCAAGGGCCTGGGCATGGGGTCATCCAGAAGGAGAGTCTTGGGCAGTCTGCAAGCAGTGGATAGTGTGACTATGGGGAGGAATTGCCTGGGGAGGGATTAAGGACAGAATACTGGATGTGGACAATGGAAAATAGCCCTGATTCCCAGAAAATCCCAGAAACATTCTCCCTCGCAGGGGAGCAGAGGAAGCCCTGGTCCCTGATTTCCTAAATCAGTGTCAGGCTCCTCCAGGATGCCAGGATTTGGCAGCAGGGCTGGGATGAGATGACAGCTGATTAGTGACAGGACAGCAGTGACAGCCAAGGTCAGCCATGAGGAGGACAACATCTTCCTCACCCAGGCAGTGGCAGAAAAAAGTCCCCTGGCTGGAGACCAGAGCCAGGCAAACCCTCATAGCATTGGGTTTTTAACAGGGGCTCGTTAACAGCATCGCCACAGGACCTGGAGGATTTATCAGCACCAGCAATTTTGCAGCCAAGGATATTTTTTCCTCAAAGCTGGGCTGCTCTGAGACTGAATGAATTGACAGGTCTGAAGGCCCGTATTTATGCAGGAGATCACATCACATTAGTTCCACGGTCCCCTCTGACCTTGTGCCTCTCAATCTCTTACATTCCCAGGATACTCATCATTGCAACAACTAACTGCTAAAATTAGAGCTGAGTTAGCGATTTATTATATTTACATACATGATAAAGTCTGATAGAAATCTGATCATCGGTATTATTTTGAATTCACTGTTCTGATCACTTCTGCTCAAGCAGTGCAGGGACTGAAAGTCTCAAGCAACAGATCAATGAAAATTATTAGAGGCCTGGGAAGATTTCTGTGGGAGGTGGAATTGAAAAGATTAGTACCGTTTAGTTCAGAGAGAGGATGAAAAAGAATGGACATGAAAAATCAACACAATAGGAACATCCAGGTAGGCACCCCAATTTTGAACGTTTTGTGCCTGCAGAAAGCCCCACTGTGCCTTGCAGTTGGTCCCGTGGGTGTTTATGGGATTGTTTCTGTTCGTTAAATGAATGAGCAAAATCCTTCCAGGTCACCCTGACATCTGAAACTCACGATTTCCAGAAAGCTACTGGGGTGGGAAAACCTGGGCATGGAAATGAAGTGAAGGGAGCAAGTGGAGAAGATCCAGCCAGTGGAGATGGCAGGGATCACCACCCTGCCATCCCTCCTGGACACGTCCCAGGGCTGTGAGTTTGCATCCCCGTTCCCTGGAAGCTGCAATCCACAGGGGAGGCTCCCCTGCCCCTCTTGCCCAGTTCCCATAGAAACTCCTCAGATTTCAGGTGCTTGGGAGCTTCCTGATCATTTGGGGCTGCACCCAGTGCAGTGAGGAATGAGACACTTCTTAGTGTGTCCAAGCTCTTGAGTCCCCTCCAAGTTCAGGACCTGGTGAGAGCTTGGTCCCTGTCAGGGGACGTGGAGGGTTAAATGGCATTTCCAAAACAGCTGCATCCATCTGCCAGTCTGTCAGGCTGGCATTTTCCCAACAGACATGGTCTGTTTGCCTCATCAAACAGCACTGACTTGTGGCTGAGATGTCCATTCCCTATGCAGTCCCTGACCACTGCCAGAGCCACCCACGGTGACCCCTGTGCCATGAGTGCCATGAGTCACTTCATACTCACCCCATGCGAGGGATAAGTCATCCAGCCCCAGTCTCCCGGGATTGTTGATGTGTCCAGCAAGTTCACTGGAAAACACAGGAGCAAAAGCTGTGTTAGAAAGCTCTGTCCCCATCCCCAAGGAGTGAAGAACAGAGCCACCATGAAGAAGCCCACCTCAAGTGCCACTTCCTTGAAAATGTGCCCCACCCATCAATCTTTCACCAGCGACTGCCTGGCTGGATATGAAGCAGGTATGGAGTTTTGGGATGGCAACAAGTAATGCTGCCCAGAGCTGGTGGTTCAGGATAGAGTTGAGTCCTGGCCCTAGCACTGAGAGCAGTGTGACCTTTTGTAGGAGAGGAGGCTGCAAACAGCAGGTTGGAGGGAATCTAAAGCAAGGAAGGTCTGTGGAAACAAACTCCCAGCATCAGGTTGTCCACCAGTCCCACCGTGGGCCAAGACTGATGCAACTGGAGCATCATTCCTTGGCTGGATTCTTCTCCTCTGGAAGCCCTTTAGGCTCAGCTGTCTCCCAGCATCAGTGGTTTGAAGTCTGCACTCCAGCAGCTGCTGTAATTGCACACTGCAGTGCCCAGCTCCAGCACACAGAGGCTCCCCGTGGTCCTGGCTGACACCCCACTGGAGATGTCCATAAAAGCCAACCCCTCCAAATCCCTGCCTCCATCAGGAGCCCAGCTTAAAGAGGAGACAGAGGCAAACTGGAGGAGGAGGGGAGCAGATTGTGTGGGGGGAGAGGCGAGGATGCCTTCCAATGTGCTCAGGAGCTTCCTGTGGAAACCTGTGCAGTGGCAGCAGTGGAGGAGAGCAGGATGCCATGGCACTGCTGCCTCTGAGCCATCTGAGCCCCACGCCCAGATCCCACAGTGCCAGGCAGAGGAGAGTCTTGCCTTGCCTGAAAACCCTGACTTGCTGAGCACCTGGGGAAGGAGCCCAAGCCCCAGCTCCATGGTGCAGATCCAGAGGGATGGAGGCTTGGGGGAGGGTGCCAGCAAGATGCCCTGACCCTCAGGAATGAGTGCAGAGGGCACCAGCACCCCGATGCCTCAACAACCCCCAACAGCACCAGGCTCACCCAGGGACCCCCACTACCTCCAGCTTTCCCCACTTCCTTTTCCTGAAGCCACCCAGTGAGGCTTCATCCTTGCTGGCTGCCTTTTCTCACCACTGAGGAGCACCAAACTGGACCTGGAGGTACTTTGTCACAGCATCCCTCTGCAGCACCAGGCTGGGCTGCTCCCTGGGCTCGAGAGGGACACGGTCTTGTTGCCAGGACGAGCTTGTCACAGCAGGGACAGGGCATATCAGGACAGCAGCTCCAGTGCTGGCAGAGCCTGGGCTCAGCGTGAGGCTGGTCCCTGTAGCCCCTGGAACGGGTGCCACTTTCATTTACTATTACCAGGCAGGGAAGGAGAGGGGGGAGAGAGGAGCAGAGACGTGAGCTGGCTGTGAAACACCCGGACGTCATGCTCCTGACAGAGCAGATTAGGAGCTTTTGAGGCATTTATTAATGTTAGCAGAACAATTTGAAAGAATTTCCAGGGTTTCTTGTGTGATTCCATTGGCCCAACAGCAGGCCAAGCCCCTCCACTCCTTGCGCGGCGTTGCTCCCACTGCTAAAGAGGCCCCTTGCCCTCAGCACAGAGTAATTACCTCGGAGATCTCAAATCCATTTTTATTTGTTATTGTTAATCTGAAGATTTTCTGCCTATTTTCCCTGGGTAATTCACCCAGCAGGAGCCCAGGCTTGGGAGTTTCCCTGCGCACAGTGCAGGAGCACAGTCCCGGTGACCCTCAGCAGGCAGGTTGCAGGGAGGGGACAGCTTTGGCAGACCCTCTCTCTCCCCACCATGGTCTCTGCACCCTCTTTCCCACGCTGGGATGCTCAGCAATGGATGTGGCTGCCTCCCACTGCTCTGCAGGCAGCAGGAGGAGCCTGCATGGACCGCGGTCCAACAGGAGCATTGCGTGGTGAGGAATGATGCTCAGAGCACACAGTGGGCTCTACTTGTCTGCCAACTGTGTGTGGGACCTGGAGCCAGCTTGCTGCACCCCATCCCACCACCCTGACCATGTGGTTGTCACCCGGTCTCACTGAGTTGTCATCACAACCCAAAGGAGTCTTTGCTTTTGGTTGCTTTGCTTCCCAGACAACCTACACCAGCTTGCATCCCACCCATGGTCAGATTCCTCTTTGCAGGAAGAGGGATAAGTTTATTTTATTCCCTTACTTTGGCCAAGTGCACAGAGCCCTGTGTTTTAAGCCCACACGGCAGGCACTGCACAAACACAAAGGCACTGCATGTCTGAGAACTCCTGTTAACTCATGGGACAGCACACGTGCCTGTGGATCCCAGTGCTCATCCAGCAGCACTGCAACAGCTCTGATCTGGGGACACCAACACTCTCCCAAATCCCAGCTGGTTACAGCCCAGATTACAGCTCTGAATGAACCTGCCACACCTGATGTGACAAGTCCAGCCCCTTGCAGGTGAGCTCCTGGCTCATCCAAGGGTGCTGCTCAGAGCCCGCCCTCGATGCTGCAGGGTAAGCAAGACCACCACAAAGGACCCCTTTCAGCTGAAACAATTTTTGCAAAAAATGTGCCAGTTTGGGAGACCTCTCTCCTACAGCTGGGCAATTCTGTTTGATGCTATGGACTGTCTGCACGTATCAGCCTCAAACCGAGAGCTCCATTTTGTTTCCCTTAGCACCATTTTGTCGTTTCCCTATTCTGTGCCTTGGCCTTGCCTCGGCATATTGAGCCAAAACACCAGGAGGTGTCAGGGGAAATTCTTACCCTGGTGGAAAAGCTGTCAAGCCTGATTGCCCGTTCAAATGGAAGCACCTAGGAGCAAGCAGGTCGTTCCCCTGCACAACTGGGGTCTGCAGACAGAGTTACATAAGGCAGACCCTCTTGCTGCATAAAGTTGCATCATGTAGTGGTGCATGAGTATTGCACATTGCAGCATCACAGATACAGACTAGGCAGGAGTCAAACTGTGTGAATCAGTACATGCTGTATGTGTATATTCCATTTATACCTATATCTCTATTTTTGGATCAATATCTGCACCCACTTCCACACCCATATCTACCAAAATCTAAACACTGCTTGGGATGAGTGAGGGAGCTGAGACTGGGACTATCATCCAGAGGATTTGCATTTTTCTTGGGACCAGATATATCTTGTCATATATCTATATATATATCTGTATCTGTATATCTCTATCCTATATCTATATATATAAATAAGTATATGTATATATAAAAATATCTATATTTATACCTATATAATCTATATCTATATCATCTATAAAGACTGAGTGCTCAGATACCCTTCCCAACACTTGTGCTGGCGGCCACAGCCCCTGCAGGGATGTTCTGCATCCCTACAAACAGAGATGGGGCACCTTGGGGTCTCACATCCAAGCATCCCAGGCTCTGGAACAGGCTCATGGTATCTAGGAGAGCCTGTGCATCCTCAGCCTGGGTTCATGGTAGGGTGGTGGAACAAGCCTGGGGTGACACACCAGAGGATGCACTGAGTCCCAGCCTCTGGAAGAACAATGGGGGACCAAAGAGGGCTCTGAGCACCCTCGCTAATTGTTAACCCACTGCGGTCCTCCCTCTAATTACTCCAGCATCTCCCTCTTAGGCAGGGGCTTTGTAGCGCAGGCGTGGGGAGGAAGGGTCAGTGGGAGCAGCCATGTTCCCCTGGGCTTCAGTTCCTCTCTATCACAACTTCAAAGGCCTCCCAAGATTCACAGCAAGGCTCCCCCCCCATGCAACAACGCCTTTTGCATCGATAATTAAACTCTTATCAGCGCAGTTTGGCTGCTCCCTGCTACCCACAGACCAGCAGGCTCTGCTCCACAGCCCCAAGCAGGTCTGCACTCCCCACAGCCACCCCACAGCCCAGCCCCTCTTCATGGGGAATGACACAGGGAGGGTGATCCCCAGTGGGAGCACAGTCTGGGAAAGGGGCAGCGAGAGGCTCCCTGAGAGGAGGGGAACAAGAGCCAGTGGCATTCATTTCCTGTAATCTGGGGCAGAACTTGGAAGGGGCAGGTGGGGCCAGGGTGGGTCAGCTATTTGTGTCCAACCGTTTAATCCAAGGGCCAGCTGAAAAGGCAGCTGTGACCTTTCCCACTCAGGAGGCAAAGCTGAGACACAAAGTCACGTCTTACTGGCCTTGGAACACGGTGAGAGGACAGGATGGGAAGCTTCACTTTCAGCCTCCTGATCCCTGAGATGATATTTATCTTTAAGGAGTGAAAAACAGCCATTTATTCCCCAACACGAGGCCAGTTGTTGGGGTTCAGAGGGAGGAGCAGCACGCCTGGAGGGCAGGTCACCTCTCCCGATTCGGGAGCTGTGTGCAGGGGTGTTCCCCACAGATCCAGGTCAGCCGTGGGGTGCTGCTCTGCCAGACCAGCAGCCAGACCCAGGCAGGGTTTGTCCAGCAGCTGCTCATCCACAAGGCTGCACATGCTAAGGACACAGCAGGGATGGAGCTGCCCTCGGCACCCACCGGCCTTGGCTGCCCAGGGAAGGAGTTTAGAAAAGCACTGCAGGTAGCTCCAGGAAAAATCATCAAATCTGGCAGGAATTTTGGATTTCCACAGTTCTGGAAATGCCAGAATCAGGCTGGAAAACAAAACAAAACAAAATAAAACAAACAAAAAAAAAGGGGGAAAAAAGCAGAGAAGAAAAATGCCAACCAATTTAAAAAGCCCAGTCACCTCCCCCCCAAAAAAACTAAAACCAAAACCAAAACAAAAAAACTACCACCAACAAAAAAACAAAACCCAAGCTACAAAGAAATATTTTCAAACAAAAGCAGTGCTGCTTTTTAGCTGTGCCCTAATTCCCATTTCAGGATTTCTTCTCAGACCTCCAGATTGTTGCTGTGAACTTCGTGTATTTAATTTTATATCATTTTGTAATGCATTCAGGAGCGGCAATGCCCATACGGACTGCCCAGAGGGTCACCCCTTTTCACTATACCCAGAGCAGGAGATACTTTGATGTAGGAAGAAAGCTTGTTTGTTCAATCAGTGCTAACAAAAAGCCTCAGTTCAGGTTTTAAAAATAAAATTATCAACCTGATCCTTCCAGCCTCTGCATGATATCATGTAAGATAATGCGCAGCGCAAGAGCATAACCTGTGGTAGGACTGAGGTGTTGTGAAATAATGCAAAAAATGAAACAAAACAAAACAAAACACCCTGAATAAAGTATTTCTAAGGCTAAAAACCTTGAAATTATAGGGCAGGTTTTTTTCTTCGCAGGAAAAAAAAAAAGCACATCAAAAGCCAAACAACAAAAAGATGTTCCCTCTCAAAACTACAGGTGAGAAAACAGAGATGTAAAATGGTCTTGTTTCCTGCTTGCTTTGAGACTCCCAGTGGTGTGTGCAGTGGGACAGACAGGGAGAACTGGGAATGCTGTAGTGGGAGACCCAAATTAAACACTCTGCCCACCACTGGGCAGGGGGCTACAGTACTGGGGTATGTCCTGGTGTTGGGTATGCACCCCTGGTACTGGGGTATGTCCCTGTATTGGTGTGTTTGTCCCTGTACTGGGATATGTCCTTGTACTGGTTTATGTCCTGTACTGGTTTATGTCCCTGGTACTGGTTTATGTCCCTGTACTGGGGTATGTCCTGTACTGGTGTTTGCCCCTGGTATTGGGATATGTTCCTGTACTGGGTATGTCCCAGTACTGGGATATGTCTCTGTACCGGGATATGTCCCTGTACTGGTGTATGTCCCTGGTACTGGTGTATGTCCCTGTACTGGTGTGTGTCACTGGTACTGGTGTATGTCCCTGGTACTGGTGTGTGTTCCTGTACTGGAGTGCATGCCTCTGGTACTGGTGTGAATGCACCCATCCCCAGTACAGGTGTGCAGCCCCACACTGTGGCACTCACTGGTTCCAGTGCAAACGGGAAATGTTAGAACTGGGCTGTGCCAAGGCTCAGGGATGAATGTGTGGGGCTGGATGGGGCTCAGAGTCAGGGTGAACCCACTCTTCCATGTCCCTGGTCCAAGAGCCAGTGGGAAAGGAACTATTTCAAGCTCTAGGAGTGACTGGGCTCGTTGTAATTCAGGGCAGAAGCCAGAGAAGGAGGTGGGAAGGCTCTGGGGATGGGGGGTGAGAAAGGTCAGGGAGGCACGGAATTCCATGGAAACATACAGTGTGAGCAGGGGAAGGAGCGAGAGTGCGGCGAGGCCAGGGAAGGTGCACTGGGGTCCCTGGGGGAAGCACAACTTGTGCCCCAGGTCTGGATTTCACCATCTGGGAGTCACACGAGTCCTTCCGAGCACAATGTCCCCAGCCTGAGGGACGGCACAACATGGCCCTGTCCATCAGCAGAGAGGAGCCCATGCCTGGCACAGCCACCCCGTGACATCTCACCTGGCTAAAGCCCTGTGAGAACTGACCATTCAACTCCCACACCACCAAAGGGTGGCTCCTGGCATCCTGAGCACTGTCTCCAAAACCAGAAGCTTGAGGAACAGGTAATGAACCTGCACCTGAACTAGGACTTCACACCTCCCACTGAGCTGCAGTCCAGGAATAGGGACAGCCTAAACACCTCACTGTGCCAGTAATGCAATATCAAGACAGCCTTTAAAAATGACACAGGAAGTTTTCTAACACAAAATAAATGTCTCTGCTTGCAATCAACAACGCCTCTGTGGTGCAGACTCCAAGAAAAGGGAGCTGTGTCCGGAGGGGTTTGTCCCAGTGTCCTCACACTAGTGCTGACTCCCTCTTCTATTTTCTCACGTCTGATAGGTATAATAAATTAGAAACAAATGCATTTTCAGCTTTAGTCACCAAGGTTTCCAACCTCTGCTGCATTTCTTTGGGCATTGAAGCTCATGCCAGGTAAGATGCAAACACTGTCCCAAGTCCTTTTCCCAGAGCATCTCCCTCCCCACACATAAGCTGCGTGCCCACTCCGTTATCTCCTGCCTTTTTGGGATTTGGAAGATTTCTTACCCCACACTGCCACTTCCCATGTCACCCACAGTGACTCAGACAGAGCTGGCACTGCAGATCTGTGCCTGTATCAGAGCCAGGGCAAACCTTGCAGTGCCCTGAAAATGCCACTCTGCCCTTCACAATCGAACCCTGTGTCCCAGCAAAGCTTTGAGTGTTATCCTCTTTGGAAACCTCACTAGGGAAACATGGGTTTTACAAATGTGCTCGCTTATCTGGATTATCTGGAAGGGCTTTGCATGGCAGTTTTTCAGCCTGTCATATGCTTTTTCCCTAATTTCTCTGAGGACATATTTGCCCTCACACCATTTGGCCACCCTAAACTGTGCTGAGCTGTTTGTACCCCGGTGACATTTTTAAAGCAATATAATTTCTTTTAAAGGCTTTTGCCTTTTCTCTCTTAAAATTAGCTTTCTAAAATGGAACATTCTCACAGACAAAAATACCAATGCTAACTGCATTTGAGGGGACAGGCTGAACATCTCATACTACTGGTAATTAAATATCACAGAAGTTCTTAATAATTGCGTGGAAGGTGCATAACACAGATGGTATTTCAGCAAGGAAAGACTGAGAACTTGTGGCATTGTTGATGCTGGGATGGAGCTGGGATGGAACTCATCTATCCAGCTGCAGCCAGCACTGTTGCCACTCACTAATGTGGTTAAATAAGCATTTTAAATATGAGAAACTTGACACAGAGCAGAAGATACCATAGGTATAACCATGATAACCTGGGCTGGAGGTAAAGAAAAATCACAGAAGGGAACCTGTAAGAGCCCAATCTGACCGTGCCCACAAGGGCTGCGAGGTGCCCACGTTGCTTTTAGCACTCACAGCTGAAAAAATATGGGCTCTATAATCCTGCAGGAAAAGCCTAACAAGAACAAAAAGCTGGAAGGTGAAGCCAGGAAAATTTGTCTTAGGGAAAGAGGGGGCCGATTTTTAAAGGTTGGGGCTGATGAGCCCTTGGAAGGAATTATGAAAAGCAGCGCTGCCTTTGCCAATGTCTTCAGATAAACGGAGAATACCTTTCCAGACACTCTCCCTGGGCCAAACACACTTCATTAGGCTTCACTGGTGTCCCTGGATCAGATCCATTAACGAGTTACCTCCTTTACACGGTTGTTTATGACACCAACACGGGAAGGACAGGACATTTTGTTTCATTTGAAGGTGACACAAGTGCACCCAAGGGGTCTGACCACTCCCTTTGTGACCGGAAAGGCTGAAGGGGTTAATCAGAATCATTTCGAGTGTTGGCCAGGCTGGGTCAGGAGAATGAACTATCAAAAACTGTCAGGGTATGAATAGAGTTATCATATGAATGGATGTCCCCCTGGAGATAAAGGCAGCACCGAGGGCTGCCAGTGAGGCCAGCAGGGACAGGCAAAACACAGGACCCGACCAGAACAAAGAGTGGAGGTGTCGGGATGGCTCCGTGAAACCACCGGGACCCGGCACCGGCACCGGGATGTGCAGGATGAGCTCCCGCCCTTCCTGAGCATCTCTGGGGGCTGCAGTTCACTGCTGGTTTCTTGGGGGGTTTTTTTTGAGTAAAATATTTAGCTGACCGTCTTTCAGCGGTCGAAAAATAAGGAATTCTTTCCTCCCTGAAGCAATTCATTGGGTTTTCAGTTGTACTTAAATTTGGTGTCGTCAGATTCATTTTCGCCATCACCAAAATGGGCGCTCATTTATTGTCACTGAAAACAACCCCTTGCAATTCCAGGAAACAAGAATTCAAGGAGAAGGAAAAAACCTCCCAATGTAGGTGCGTGTGTACACATATATGTTATTTTTCTGCAAATTTTAGAGATTGATTTTCCAGAAGTTTTATTCAGCTATTAATACAAGAGGGATGAAAAGGAAGATGGCACCAGAAACATATCCCGTAATCTCACCTAAAATTATGCAAATATTTGCTTTATTATCAGCATTTTGGGAGCAATCCAAAAATTAAACATTCCCATTTTTTTTCATTAATGTAGCCTAAATCAGCTCCTAATTTATTGTCACTGAAAACAACTCCTTGCAATTCCAGGAAACGGAAATTCGAGGAGAAGGAAAAAACCTCCCAATATAGGTGTGTGTGTACACATATATGCTATTTTTCTGCAAATTTTGGAGATTGATTTCCCAGACGTTTTATCAGCTATTATTACAAGAGGGATGAAAATGAAGATGGCACCAGAAACATATCCCCGTAAGCTTACATTAAAATTATACAAATATTTGCTTTATTATCAGCATTTTGGGAGCAATCAAAAAATTAAACACCCCAATTTTTTTTTTTTCATTAATGTAGCCTAAATCAGCTCCTAATTTATTGTCACTGAAAACAACCCCTTGCAATTTCAGGAAACAAGAATTCAAGGAGAAGGAAAAAACCTCCCAGTGTAGGTGTGTTTTGTGCACAGGTATATTATTTTTCTGCAAATTTTGGAGGTTGATTTTCCAGAAGTTTTATCAGCTATTATTAAAAGTGGGATGAAAATGAAGATGGCACCAGAAACGTATCCCTGTAAGCTCACCTAAAATCACACAAATATTTGCTTTATTACCAACATTTTGGGAGCAATCAAAAAATTAAACACCCCAATTTTTTTTCATTAATGTAGCCTAAATCAGCTCCCTGTTTTAAACCAATGCTTTTCCTTCCCCCATCACCACAAGTCCATAAGCTTAAATGCTCTTGTTTCCTATCCTTACAGAGGATCACACACCCCCACAGCCTGTTTAGAACGGAAAAGGCAATTTCCTCTCCCTTTCAGTGCCTTGCTTTTCCCGCAGCCCCGACTTTGGAATTGCTGCAGAGGAGTAGGAAAGAAGCGCTGAATAAACATGCAGATTAGTTTTTACCTTTTTTTCTGTTTGAGCAGAGGGGCAATTAATGAGATTACAATGAGAGATTAGCGGGGGAGACCCCCTGAACCCTTCCTGTGGCCCCTGTTTCAGCAGTGGAGAAGGCAGATGGGTTTTCCCAAGGATGCTGGTGCTTTCCCACACCCCAACCCTGTTGAGTGGAGGAATAAAACCCCATCACCGTGGTACAAGGAAGGGATGAGCATCCCCTCATCGGCGCTGTATCTTCCCCCGTACATCTCCCCATCTCCATCAGCTGCTGTTTGCCTCAGCCAGCCCGATGTGGCCCAAAATGATGGAGAGATGTCCCCAAATCCCCCTTCCCTGCTTCATCAGGTCCCCACAAGGATCCTCCAAGCTCACCTGCGGGCCATGGGGTCCGTGCTGTGATGGGGAGAAAGGTCTCCCATCTCATGGACAGCGGGACATCACCTGGCAGGGAGCAGACCCCAAGCCCCAGTATTTGAAGTGTCATTTTTTTGGCAGAAAATACAATTTTGTTATCCCCCAAAATGTTATCCAAGCCCTAAATGTAGTAATTTCTTCTCTTCTGATTTTCTTTAAATATAACAAAGATATTTTAAATTTTATTATTTTACTTCAGTTTGTGCTATAATATAAAATACCCGCTTTAATATTTTCACCTATGCAACTCAGTGTGCAATAGTGTAAATATTTTAGTCTCTCATACTTCATATTATTGAAAATAACTTTTCCACCTCCCTGCTCTAAAGCAATTTAATAATTTCAGACAATTCTTTTTTCAGTGCACCAAATAAAAATCTTCCACATCCCGCAAATTTTTACCCCTCTTTTAAAATAATCTGAGTTTTGGCTTTCAATGCATTTCGCAATGGCTGCCGTGCTGAAAGTGGGATTTCCCACGGAATGGCGATTCCCTTTTCCTCCTATTTCTCGGGCATGCCTGCACACAAAACTGAAAGGAATAAAAAATATAAGCTTAAAACTTCTTGGAACAAATATGTCAGGAAAGAGAAAGGCACTGGGAGCTCTTGGAAATAAAAAAACCGAGGATTGAATATGTTTTTTTGGTTAATATGGGTTTTTATACACCAATTGCCTCCCAATACGTGCATGCAGAGTGTAGCACACCCTGGCCTGAAATTTGCGTTGCGGTTGTCATTTTCTACCCTGCAGTTCCCAAACCAGCAGTGGGTTTGCTCGGGAGCACGGCCAGAGATGCAGGGCACGGAGAGGCTGTGGGAGCAGGCAGAGGAGATGGGCAGCAGGGCTACACCCTCACACCTTGCCCACACTTGTCACACTCTGGGAATGGGGCGGCCAAGCCTGGCACAACTGGAGGGTGGCACAATCCAGGGCTGGGCTGTGCTCTCTGCCATCTCCCGCATTTCCAGTGCCATCCCGTGCCAGGGCGTTCAGTGACCGGCACCACAGCCCATCCCAGCATGGATGCTGCTCCCAGCCCATCCTGGGGCACTGGGATCTGGCAGAGCCCACAGCCACATCCCAGCTCCAGTGCTTGTGTTGGGGATCGGGCTGGCACTGAGTGCCCCAAGCCAGGGCACAGCAGAGCATCCTCAGGGCCATGAGCATCGTTGGGGCGGTGGATGGAGCACCACCAGCTTTGTGCAGCCTCCGACACCTCTTCTTGATGCCACTCACTACTTAATGTCTGGTCTAATCAAGATCCAGCCCACTTGGTCTGCCCCAGTGCCTGGCACATCCCCAGCCCTGTCCTGACCAAGGCTGTGATTGAGGAGAGCTTTCTTTTCCAACAAGTCTTGCGGAAAATCCAGGTCTCTCCCAGCTGGCAGTGGGCAGACAGCAGTCCATGGCCTGGCTGTCCATGCAGACACCATAAAACCCAACCCAGCATCCAACGATCTCCTCAGTAGAGGACAGCAAGAGGCCCTTGCCTGGCTTGGCAATGCCCAGGACGTGCCAGGTCCAGGCAGGGCTGTTTGACTTTGCGGGGCTGCAGCACTGACAGCTCGGCACAGCACAGGCAGCATCCTCCACTTCCCTGCCTGGGGCACGGGGCAAAGGCAGCTGCTGCATCCCAGAGCAAAGACCAAGCAAGGCTGGGAGTGCTGGGGCACTGGGACCCCATTCTGCACTCTCACAGCCCATCCCCAGCAGTGAGACCCCAATGCATCCCCCAGCACCGTCAGCAAAGCGGATGGGAAAAGGAGCAGGAAGAGGGCCAGGAAGCAGGCATTGAGCAGAAAACAGGGCTAGGACCAGCAAATAGCTGGAAATTGGGAACAGAAGCGAGGAAGATGCTGGTGGGTGTTCGACGATGGCAGCGAGCACAAGGACCCAGCCCAGCAGGGCGATGCAAAGCGCACGAGGCGCAGCCCTTGGGCCCGAGCGTGCTGGAAGGATGGCAGAGATGCAGGGGCAGGAGAAGGGAGACGCCACCACCTCCACGAGGCAGGGACACCGGGCCGGGGCTCGCTGCAGAGCCTGTGCCGTGCTGGCCATGGCTCTCAAGCACAGCAGAAGGCAGGAAGGATGCTGCTGCCGGTGCCAAGGACACACTCGAGAGCGGGAACAGCAGATCTCTGGCGATGAAGATCAGCAGACCTGGGAAGCAGCCGTGCCGCCGCTGCCAGCTCAGAGGGAGACAGGCGAGCGGGTGGGTGGCAGGAGCAGGAGCAGCACTGCCGAAACCCAGGGGGGCCTGAGACAGCGGAGCAGGGACGGGGACAGGGCCAGGGATGGGGGCAGCCGGCAGCCGGGCAGAGCGGCCGGGCGGAGAGAGCAGGCCTGATGTGGCTGACACCAAGATGTCGGGAGAGGACCCTCAGCTGCATCCCTGCTTCCTACTTCAGAAGTTTCCAGCCCGTTCTCTCACGAGAAGTTTCCCACCTGAGTACCCTTTCCAGCTCCCCTCATCCTCCGCACACCTTCCTGTGCCCATCACAGCCCACGCTGCTCGGCCAACGCGCTCGGCCCCGCGCTGCTGCCACTCCCGGTGATGGGGATCGCCACGGCTGAGCTGGAGCCGGTGTCCCTGTCCCCTCTGCAGCCACCCCTGCATGCTGCAGCACAGCCCGGGCAGGGGAGGGAGGCAGAGCTGCCGGCATTGCTGCAGAATCAGGTTCTCCTGGCCAGCTCCGAAGTTTTGACTCCGATGCAAAAGCTCCAGGATTAGCAAACTCAGGCAGGCAGGAACCTGGAGCTGCGCTCCCCTGGGAGCACCAGAAGCCAAGCCCGGCAGGATGTGCCCATGTGGACACATCCAAACAGCCACAGCGATCCCGTGGGTGCCTCCGGCACTGCCCCGTCACTCCAGGGCCACCCCGGTTCCTACCTTCGCTGGTGGTGGCGGAGAGGCAGGCAGCCAAGGTGATGACGATGGAGAGCGAGGATGTCAGATCCCCCTGTGCCCATGCCATGGTCCGGCGGGGGCCACCAGGCGCAGGACGGGGCCACCTCTGTTGTGCCAGCACCTCTGCGAGCGATCTACCTCTGCCCAGAGCTACGGCACTCGCCGGCTAATGCAAAGGCACTTTGCGCACATTGCTCGCAGCCACACAGGCGAGCGAGCAGGGAGGGAGCAGCCTGCCCGTCACCGCTCGCAAGCCAATGGGCTGGGTGGGCTCTGCAGAGAGCCCCCCTTTCCGCACCACACGCGCTCGCTGTACCCAGACCCAGCATCTGGACTCCGGCTCCCACTCTCCGCTTCTCCCCAGCCCCCCGCCCTCGGGAAGCTCAGCATCCCCCCCGCATCTTGTGCCCCACATCTCGCTGCACTGTTCTCGCTGGCCGCGGCCAGAGACAAACTTGCAGTCCTGCGGGGAGCTCTGAACTCGGTCGGGGTCAGGTGCGAAGGGGATGGGGTTACCCGTCCCTCCCGGAGTGCACGGAGTGGAAAACCCCTTGTAACTGCTCTCCTTGCATGTCTGAAGGACACAGCAGAACACCCCCATCCCGATGCCACACCGTGCTGGGAGAGACACTCCGCTCACAACTGACCTGTGGCAGTGGGAGCAGGGGACAGCACAGCCCGGGCTCACAGCGCCCTGTTTACTGCCACGCTGGTCACCTGAGAGAGGGGCAACCCTTTCCAAAGCAGTTTGGGAAGACGCAGCAGTTGTGCCAAAGCAGAAAGGCTGGGCACTGGGCAAGGGTGTCCTGTCACAGGGGCCTGAGGCTACCTGGGGGACACAAAGCATCCTTCCCCCAGTCTCTGCATCCTCCTGCTTGGAGCCACCAGAATCGCCGAGCCAGGTGAGTGCCTTGCTCAGCATAAACACTCGACATCTGTCAACAGACCCCCTACAGCCACGACTGCTTCCCCATCTAAATGCTGAACCATCATTAATACCTGCCTGTGGTAACCACGGATGCTGATCCCGGCTACACCACGTGCCGTGGGTGATTTGCTCCTTCCTGCACTCATGGCCAGTCCATTGTGACTGCAGCTCGACCCTGCCCCAGGAACTGCCCCTGGACAAGGCACACGGGGCAGGATGGGCATCTGTCTTTGTTGTCTGTCAGGCCATCCCTTGGAAAAAGCTCATCCCAGACTTGCTCAGTGGGGACAGGGAGGGAGAGGGGGTGTTGCACACCCTGCATTCCACTCTGTGTGCCCTGTGTGCTCCCTGGAGCTGCCAGGCCCCATGCTGGGGCACTCCATGGTGCTACCAGCAGCTTCCTGTGTGGAGGGGTGAGAGCAGCTCCGTGCCCGACTCCCAGCACATAGTGGCAACAATTCCTCATTGAGAACAGATGAGGACTGTACCTGCAGGGCCACGTCTGCACCACTCATCACCAGGACCTGGGAACAGCACAGAGCCTCGGGTCCCTCCAGGTCTTTTTCCCTGCCTGCCTGGGAAGCCGTCCATCCAGAGACAGTGCTGGAGAGATCCTGTCATCAGCGGTGTCACGGGATGTGCCTGCAGAGCGGCTCAGGCAGGGACACAGCTCAGGAAGATGTGAGACATTCCCAAGGCAGCTGGCAGAGGCCGAGCAGTGCTGTAGGGCAGGGGGTGCAGCTACAGGTGGCCTTTGCAGTGGGCCTTGAAACAAAGGGGTCAGGGCTGATGGTCTCCAAAATCACAGCAAGCCACCAGGAAGCCCCAGGTGATGCCACAGGAGTTGCACTCCTGCAGCAGGTGGGAAAGCAAATTTTCTGCGAGCTATCACGTTGCTATTCTGACACAGACATCTCCATTTGTTGAAAGGGCTTGTCACAGCTCAGTGCTGGATCCTTCAGCTCTCTGTCCCCCCGTGCCCAAGCAGAGCCAGGATTCCAGAGGGACCCTGTTGACACCAGCACCATCTTCTGCTTGGCTCTTGTGAAACTCCCCTGCAGAGGTACCTCCAGCTCTGGGGTCCCCAGCATTAGAAGGACATGGACACATCGGAGCAAGTCCAGAGGACACCACAGAGATACCCCAAGGGCTGGAGCCAGGCTGGCAGAGCTGGGGTGTTCATCTGGCAAAAAGAAGGCTCTGGGGCCACCTTAGAGCCCCTTTCAGGGCCTAAAGGGGATCCTGGAGAATTGGAGAGGGACTTTGGACCAGTGATGGAGAGACAAGATAAGGCGGAATGGCTTCACACTCATACAGGGCAGGGATAGATGGGATATTGGAAAGAAATTCCTCCCTGTGAGGGTGGTGAGGCCTTGGCAGAGGTTGCCCAGAGAAGCTGTGGCTGCCCCATCCCTGGAAGTGTTCAAAGCCAGGCTGGGTAGGACTTGGAGCAACCTGGTCTGTTGGATATGGGGTGGAACAAGATGGTCTTTGAGGTCCCTTCCAGCACAAAAAATTCTATGATTTCGTGATCTCAAACTCTGGAAGAAGCTCTGGGGAGGCAGAGCAAGCTTTGGCTTTCCAGCACCAAGTGATTCCACTCCCAGTGCCATGTCCCTAACCCTGCAGACCTTCAACACATTCCAGATCACATGGGCTCTCCAGTCCCCTGGTGCCATCCCAGCTCCATGTGTGACATGTGGGCCCTCTGGGTCTTGCAAAGGTGCCATGAGCTGCCAGCTACTGCACATCCCCACAGGTTTTGACTTTGCTGTGCTGCAGGATCCCAGAGCAGCTCTGCTGGCTGAGCACTGTTACTCTTTGTAAGGCAGCTTTGCAGGAGTCAAGACACAGCCACTCCAGAAATGCCCCCCAAATCCCTTCCAGGGAATAGGAGGCCTCTCAGATACACTGTCAGCTCTGGGGAGAGGGGATGGGGTGCAATGGGATGCCTGCAAGCAGTGGTGGATGCAGCAGGATGCAGGGTCAGTGTGAACTCTGTACCACAATAAAATGCACACACACTGGGCACAGAAGGGCTGTGGGGGTAGGGGCGGACACACAGGTTTCCCTGGACACTTGGTTTTGTGGTCAGGATGTGCCTTGAGTGCATAATCACTGCATGTCCGTGGAGGCTGGGCACTGTCAGGGCTGTTGGAGCTCGTACAGCACTTCTGGGATGCTCCTGGCTGGGAATGCAGACCCCTTCTGAACCAGGATCCATGTGCAGCCACAGACGGGGTCACAAGGCATCCCAGGAAGCCCAAAGAGACCAGGAAACAGAAGCATGGAGGGCATCACAGCAGCACCCCTGGCCCTCTCCCCACACTCCCATTCAGCTCTCCCTGGCCTCAGCCCAGCTGCCTCCCCCTTCTTGCTGAGTGCCACTGCCTCTGCTCCTTGGTGAGTCTCCTGCCATGACCTGGCTGTCACCGAGATGGGGAGGGTGTTTATGGATGCAGCAGAGAGGAGAGCACAGCTCAAGAGGGAAGCAAGCCTGGGTTTACCCCTTTTTAGCAGCATCCAGGTCACTGTGCATTTAGCAGGGAGGCCACAGCCTCCTCACTAAACCAGTAGCTCAAACCTGAGTAGTTTTTGCCCTTTGCACCCAGGGGTTGCCCAATGCAGCCCTGAAGGAGCAAATCTGTTCCTGGACTGAGGAGGGCAACCCTCTCTCTGGCGTCCCAGCACATCCCCAGCACACCCAGGCACTTCTGCTCTGCTGTAGCATCTGCAGGGCCATGTGCCTCAGGGTCAAGGCTGGAGGAGGCACCACAGGTGGCAGCCATCAAGGGAATATCATTCTGCTGGGACAGGAGGAGAGCCAGGACTCCCTGCTCCAACCCCTGCAGAGAAGGAGATGCTCAGGGCAGGGACAGTGCAGGCCTCTGTAACCCCTGACACAGGTTCATCCATCTGTCCCCTACTGTACAGCCCTTTCCCAGGAGGAGGAGACAGGATGGGACATGGGTGCCCTCTCCCAAGACCAGTGTTCTTCTCTGCCACATTTCCTGTGGCTGTGTGAGAAGTTTGCATTTGGTGCCCCAGCCTGAGCTGTCAGCAGGAATTCTCAAGGAGCTCCAGAGTGCCCACATAAGGATACCTGTGGACAGCCCTTTAATCTGGCATCTGCTACATAAACACACTGACAAGTTACCTGCATCCATATAACAATTCACCTGGAGCAATCTGGGTGCTAAACCACTGTAATTCCTTGTGCTGTGTCAGGGCTGAGACAGATTGCTCAGCTGCAAGGCTGAGGATCACTGGGACCACGTCTCACCTCCTCCCTGCCTCCTGGGCAGCCTGACAGGCTATTTTTCTTCTGCAGTGCCCTGAGGTTGTTCTTTTCCTAACATGTCAAGACCCTTTGTCAGCCACACACCTTCCCTGCTTGCCCAGCCCTCCCTGGGGCTCACCAGTACCCCATCATTGCCTGGGCTCTTGCCCAGATGAGCAGCCATCAGCCAGGATCTTTCAAGAGATGCCAAGGCTGAGGATATTCTCCAGTCCTTCCACACGGCCAGGTGGAGGGTGCTGCTCCCTCCTCATGATCACAAGCAGGTGCCCAGGTTAATGCCAGCAGAGCCAACCAGCCCTTGGCATCACTGGTGATGAGGTGTGACTGTGGGAACCACAGGCCAGCAGAGCAATCAGCACTCAATTAATTCAGGTCAAGGCTGGGGAGGCTGAGCATGCCTCTACTCCTTGTCATTATCAGAAATGCTGTGTATTAATATCCTTTATATTAAAAAAATAATCTTATCATAATTTTTCCTCATTGAAAGAGACAGTTTGGAATTGGAATTGAGACAAACACAAGCCAGGAGAACTGGCTGCAGAAGGGGAGAGTTTAAGAAAGGTCTTTTGGTAATATCCATCGTTCCCTTATCAGTGAGGATATTAAATGTATTGAAATGCTAAGCAGCTCTTTAAGGGCTGTCTCTGATTTTCATTAAACAAGCAGGGGATGAGCAGGAGGGAAGGGGATGCAGCACTGTTCTCTCTCTAAGAAATTCTGATTGCTGGATATTAACAGCATTAATGTCCTTTTATCCAAGAGTGCCAGGGCTGCGCTTGCCTTCTTGCCTATTTTGTGTCTTGCTGAAGTGGAACGAAGTCTCTGCTGCCTAGCATAAGCACACAGTGGCTGTGGAACTCTTAGGGACCAGGGCTGTACAGAGATGCACAACAAGAGTCTCTCAGGGACCATGAGCTGGGTCCCTGTATCTCCCAGCCCCACCACGTTCCTGCTGCCCAAAGGGAGATGTTAGCTCATGCCTTGGCAGGGCAGTCTGGTCCTGAGAGGAGATGGAGATGAGCAGTCAGAGTTTAAACCAAGTGAAATCACCCCAACAGCCCCAGGCCCAAGCTTCTCCTGAGAGCTGGTGAGGAAATGGGCTACACTCTTGAAATGTAGCATTGAGTCCTGGTGATCCCCAGGCATCTCCAAGCATGGAGAAAAGCCCCCTGCCTGAAGGGAGGCCTGGGGAGCACCTCTGCCCCACTCTGGGGAACACAAAAGGCTGTAGTGGCTTCAGGAGCCATCCCTCAGCTTCCCAAATGGAGACATTGCTGTGGCAATGTTGGAGGGAGCCACCACAGCACTCAGTGGTACAGCATGGGGGGACAGCAGGGCTGGGGCCACACAGGGTCACAGCAAAGGTTTGGGGTGCTCTGCAGAGGGTCAGCTGAACACTTGCAGGATCTCCTGCCCCTTCTCCAGCTCTGACACCCAGGCAGGGCTGTAACAGCCCCTGGATTTCTCTGCAGACAGCCCAAGCAAAGATGCTTTGCTGAAGGAAGAAGCAGAGGTGCAACACAGTCAAGTCCAACCACTTCAAAGACACATCACAAAGTCATGAATTAGGTGCTAAAATGGCACAAGAGCCACAAATACACCTCAGTGCTCTTAAATCTCTCCTTTGCCTTCCAGTTTCTAACCTTGGTGTGCCCCTGGCTCTGCTGTGTTTTGTCATAGAGGCCGAAGGCTCTGCTGCTATAACCACAGGCCTCCAGGAGCCAGGGCTTGAAAGCACCTGGAAATAACAAGGTTGCCCATGGCATTTGTGATTATCAGTAACTGTGTAGGAAGGCAGGCAACCCCCATGCAGTGCACATGCATTTGGAAAAGAAAGGGACACAGGGATAGCCCCAGAGCTCTCGAGGGAAGGGCTGGTACAAACAAACAGAGATTAGATGGAGCTAATAAAACAGGGGCTGCCACAACCCAGGCAGCACAGCATGTGTTTAACCCCAGTCTCCAGAGCCTAGCAGCTCCAGTATTGCTGAAGGGAATGGCTTTGTGGGCTAAGCAGGTGGTTTGAAACGCTCAGATTTTGGGAAAACACAAGGTCCCTGCAGGACAGCTGAGTGTGCAGCCCAGCTCACTGCCCCTCCCACACAGGACCCTGGCATCACCCTGCTCTGGGCCATCCCTCTTGTGGCTTTGGACCCAGCTTATGCTTCTTCCCTCCCAATTTATTCCACGTTCTTTTTCTCCACTCCCTTCTGTCCTTGCTCTTTCCTTTCTTGTGCATGGTTTGTTCCGTGCTGTCTCTGGGGCTTCATCCCACATGGACAGATGAACAGCTTTGTGCCTGCCAGATGGCTGTGGCACCTCCGTCCCCATCCCCTGCCACCCATCACCGCCTCCTCTCTTCACAGAGCTGGTCACTGCTTCCAAAGAATCCCAGAATCCCAGAACAGTTTGGGTTGGGAGGGACCTTAAAGCTCCTCCTGTTCCAGTCCCCTGGATACCTTCCCCTAGACCAAGCTGCTCAGAGGTTGCTTTGCTCCCATCCCAAGCTCACCCTGCCCACACTACCAGGCTTCTCCAGCAGCAATGAGACAAGTGCTCTCCAAGGTACCCAAAACCTTTTGTGCTGTGGGACACAAACCTTCCACAGGATCTAACAGAGCACTTCTACAGCAGTTTCTTCTTGTGGTTTCTTGACCAAAATAATCAAGCCTGTCTTCAGACACTGTCATGAGAAGGAAAGGACAGCAGGACAACCACACCAGCCACCTCCCGAGTCCTGCAGCCTGCCTTGGAAGTTCATTACACCAGGAGTCACCTCCCTTTGGCATTCCCAGCCTCTGCCATCCCAAGCTAAAATCTCTGTTTGGCCCCAGATCACTGGTGCTAAGGGACAAAGACACAAGAGAGGCAGAAAACACCTCCAGCCCCATCTCAGGCAACCCTTGCACAGCCAAGAGATGCTCTGATGCTGTTGAAACTGTCAGCTTCACTTCAAGCACATTGTTTCTGCTGCAAGTGGAAATCTCAAAGAGACTTAATTACAGAGCTGGGCAGACCCAGACATAATCCTTTTGAAAGCTGACAATGAGATGCTGTCCAAAATTAATTTTGACGCTATAAAAATAACCAAACAAAGCTGCATTTAAAATGGATGAGTAATGGGGGAACAATAGCAAAACCTATGGGAACACCCACAGCCACTTCAGAGCCCAGGTAGAGGGAGGTTCTGCTCAGGCAGGAACTGCTCCCAGAGTGGCACCCAAGTCCTACTTACCTGAGCTATGCTTTCCCAGAGCCCTGTCTGTGCTGTCTGCCACTTTAGGGAATTTGGGAACAGGCCATCAGCGTGCAAAGGTGGGGCTGGCAATGGCAAAGGACAGTCCCAAGCCATGATCATCTCCTCTGGTTTTGGTTACACATCCTGGGATCCCCAGCTGCAGCTTCAGGCTTAATATTTGCTCTCTCTGATGACAAAGTTCAGCTGTAGCAGGGACCAGGCCACCAGCTGGGCCAATTTATTACCCAGCACAGGTCTCTGTGCACGCAGTGTGGAGCCAGCCTTCTGCCCAGTAGCATTCCTTTGTGTGAGATGTTGGATACAGGAATATTTAGGAAGAACTGGAGCTGTGCACCCAGCCCTGGCTATTGCAGAAAGTTATAAATAACCAGGTTACCTTGGGTAACCTTTCAGAATTGCAGCCTAATTTCCTCAAACATCCACCCCTCCGCCTTATGTCACTCAGATTTAACTCCCTGTGGGGTGTGAGGGGTCAGTGAAAAGCCCTTCATGAGTTCAAGGGTCAGAAGAAGATGAAAAAACAAATTGAAATTTCATAAAGGAAATGTACTCAATTAATACTGTCTCAGGAAAAAATTAACAGACTCACTTGGAATCCGTCCAGAATATAACCTATGTTTTAACAGAAGGTGGAAAAGGGTCAGGGAGGACACACGTATTTCACACAGAGAGGACTCAGGTCTGGGACTCAGATGTAGACAAAGCCCAGCCTTTGGCCTAGAGCTGAGGCTTTGCTGCCCCACAGAAGCACCGTGTGTGACCACAGTGTCACTGTGACCAGAGGCAGGGGAGAAGCCACACGTCTCTTCTGGAACCTTGCCTGCTCAGGGAGCTGAACGCTCCCAAAGGACACTGCAAGCAGTCCCAGCTGCACAGAGGAGCCAGGAGCTATTGAAAAATCACTGAGAAGCCAAGACTGGCAGCATCTGGCACCACCCACAGCCTCCTCACTGCTAAACCAGCCACCGTTGCTGGGTCATATCACAGCTCCAGGATGAGATACCAGCTCTGAGAGACTTCAGGGGCTTGACCAAACTGTGCTGCTGCCTGCTCAGCTGAGGACAGTGGGATCAGCAGCCAGGTCAGGAGCAAGGGGTCACATTGCCAGATTCTGGCAGCACTTTTCCCATGTTTTCGAACATCATGAGATTTTCCTAGCCTGCAGCACGGGGGAAGTTTATTTCTCCCCTGGTTTGGGGAATTTGGGCTAAATTGAAGTAAAGTGGCTTCAGATGAGAATGTTATTAAACTCCAAATACTGCAGGGCTTGAGATGAGTGCCCAGGAATAGGCAGGGCAGACACTCCCCAGTCATCTTCTTGTTCTGACTGACAGCAAGCTGTCTCTGATTTTTAAGTGTATACATTTTTTCCCCATTCTGTCTTTGAAAACAATCTCTGTATAAGGCAGAGTAAACAGAGCTCCAAGCAGAGTTGATTTACTCACTCCAGCTTTCCCATGGCTGTTCTCCTCTCCAACACCCCATCCCAAGGACACTGCAGCAAAGTTCCTCTCTCACTGCCAGCAGCCCTGGCACGGGCCCTGTTGTGATGTGAGAGGTCCATGGGGCACCAGGCACCAGCAAGAACCATCCAAAACCTAGCTCTGCCTACAAGGCAAGACTTTCTCCTGCTTAGGCACCGCAGCCCACCAAGGCAGCACCCCTAGGTCCATATCTTCTTTCTAAGCTCTCATTGAAAATACTTCTCAACAGCACAGAAATTCTTCTTCCCAATAGTGTGCCTGGGGTCTTGAGGTGACCTACTTTAGGCAATAGGCTCCCTTTGAAGGTAGCTCTGTACTTGTGACCATGTCATGGCCTGAGGGTCTCTCATCCCAATCTATCCACTGAAAGCTTTGCAGTGGGCTCCATATTTCTGTCACCTGACTAAGCAGGAGGACATTCCCTAACATCTTTCGTTCCTTTGGTCCTCCAGTCACAGCACTCAGGTGCTGATGTTAGCAGAAATAGGTTCTTATCTGGTCAGTGGCACACTCAGGTGGTGATCACACATAGCAGAGTCAAGTCTCTTCACCCCTCTCAGAGTCAGCTCCTTTTGTAGAGATACTTTCTGTTTTGCTTTCAAATATCTGTATTCAAAGTAAAGCAAGTTGCCTTGACCTGGATATTTAGAGTCCGTTTGCCTTCTGCAGCAGCTCTTTCCTTCACAGCTTTGAAGAGCTCATCTGAGCTAATAGCATGGGCGATTTCTTCTTTATCCTCCCCGTGCATCTGCTGGTGCTTGCATTTGCTGCCTCTCCCAACTGCGGGCGCTTTGCTTATCAGAGCCCATGCAGCATTCAGGGGCTGTGCTGGCCTCATCCCTGCTCTCAGATCTGCTCTCATCTCCGCCACGGGTCACTCTGGTGGTGTCAAGTGTTTTCAGCAGTTTATGAAGGCTCCACACTACTCACCCTTCAAAGGTGTCACTCTGGACAGGGTGACTTCTGCTGCCGGGCAAATTCTAATTGCTGTGCCCAGCATTAGCTCTGCAACCAGACCTTGCTCGCTGCCTCTGCCTCCCTCTCAGCTGCCTGTTCTCCAGCCACACATCAGTCACCAGCTCTTCTGAGATTTCCCTTTCTTTCAGTCCTCTTTGATTAAACCATGTCTTTTATATGTTTCATTTTTTTCCCATGGTGTTCCCACATGCCTCGGGTTTCTGTGCCACACTCCTGTAATTAGCTTCCTCAGCCTCAGTCAACTGAATGCTACCAGAGACATCAAATACTTAAGGACCAACCAGTGTCAAAAATAAGGGCTTGACACCTTTGTTTTTACCACAACTTACTACTTCCAGTGGCTGTGGGAAAGCTGCTTGAAGCTCTCTTCCCATGCCAGGGAGCTCCAGCATCCTCCCATAGGCCCCAGGAGGCAGAGGAGCAGGTCAGGAGAATAAACACTGCAGGCCTACAGCAGCACAGGAGACCAGAAAACTCACCTGGGCTGTGGGGCAGTCACACCTCCCTCTGCCCAAGAGGATTCAATCCCCACCTTTTTCCTCTCCAGGCTCTGCTCCAGCCTTTTGCAGATGGGGCATGGCTTGACCCCTCAGGGAGATGAGAGCCTTGAACACAGAGCCTCGTGCAGCAGCTCACCCTCTGCAGGGCTTGGAGAGACAGGTTTTGTCCCAGCAAGGTCCCTGGAGGGTTAGATGTGGAAACTAAACTCAGAAGATCACTCTGGAATTAGGATCACAATTGAGTTGGGCCCCAACCTCAGAAAGAGTAGAAATTTTGGTTTCTCAGCTTTTCCCAAGCTCCAGAAGACTTCAGCCTGTCTTGGTATTATTGCAGATGCCTTGGACTGGGAAGGTGTTGCACCAACCAGGCTGATTTTTTGGGGCCAAAATCCCATTAAAATGTTGCCTCCAGAGCTGAGGCACACGAGAGTGAACTGCACCAAGCTTTTACCAGTCAAGTAAAAATCTTATCTCCTTTCTTGGCTGGGAAGCTCAGTCTTGCACAGCAGACCATCCATTACATGACCAAGGCTGAAGATTTCCAGACCATGTTTTTCTTCTACCCAGAAGAAAAGGCTGCTGCTCAAGAAGTTATTAAATGGAATGACTGAAGAGGAGAGAAGGGGACAGAGAGGACAGGACTGCATTTGTACAGCAGATAGACACCTGGGTCCTGTTCTCTCCTTTCTTGCAGGTTTATTCCCCAGGTCTTGCCTTGCCTTAAAGCCCAGGCAGCAGATGGCCTGGCCAGGCTACCTCCTCTCAAGTTCTTCCACAGGCACATTACATGGAATGCCCTTGTCCTGCGCCATAGGGTTGGAAAATTATTTTATGCACTCTCAAAGACACTGTGAGCACTTCCTGTGCAGCAGAACAGAGGAGATGAGGACAGACTATGTCCAGCAGTGGTAGATGTCCTAAAAAATTGGCTCCAAGCAGGGTCTCCCACAAGGGGACAATTTCCTTAGTGGAGATGTCTGAGGGGACAAACCTAAACTTGAGCCAGAACATTTCTCCTGTCTAAATAATTTGGTGAATGTGGATAAGATATAACCAAGGGAAAGTTTCCAAAATCAATGGGTGAAGTTAAGGACTGGGCCAGGTACTTTCTGCAAGGCTCTGCTGGATCCACTGACCACATCTTCCCTGCATGAGAGCTGATGCCCCAGTTATCATCCCAGGCCAGCGTGAGGGCACTGCAGCAGGTACTGCTGTGCATGGGAACAGCAACACAGAGCAAACAGCTTTAGACTGGAGTCAGAATTGTGATTTGACATCAGAATTAATATCCCCGTAGCTTTGCTATCTTCAACCAGTCCCACTTTGGCACAAAGGCATTCCCCGCTCCAGCAGGTGGTGGGGAGTAAGGATTGGGGGCTCCTGGGGCTCTTTGGAGACACCTCCCAGATTTTCTGCACCCCTTGGAAAGCAGACAGCATCCCTGAAGCTCAGAGGAATGTGTTTTCAGAGAGTGGAGTTCCCTGGAGAGCGAAGGAGGCAATGCTGGGGCAGGGGGAGGCTGCTCAGGTCACTGTGGCTGATTCTGCTCAGGGTCTGCTTGATGATGTGCTTGAGCTCAGCTCTCAGCAGCCCCACAGACTCAGCCAGGGCGGTTGGACAGGAGTTTCAAGCACCGCAGTGAGATGCCACAGGCCCCCGTGGCCCTTGCCCTGGAGTGGCTGCCAGCCCTTCCCAGCACAGACTTGTCTAAGGCAGTCCCTGGGGCTGGGCTGGGCTGGGCACTGCAGTGGGCGTGGGGACAGACCCTTGGGTGGGTGCCAGCCCCATGCCAGGGCCACCAGCCTGTCCTTGCTGGACCCAGGGCTGGGAGCAGCACTGCCAGCAGCACCTCAAGCTGCAGCACTCGTGAAAAACAAGGTTCATCTAGTGCTGCAGAGGCAGGAGGTGCCTGCACAGGGGTGCCCAGTCCAACCCTACCTGTGGTGTGATGTCCCCTGCACCCACTCGCCCTCCCCATGTCCTTCCTCTCCTCACACACAGATGCTGAAGTTCAGCTCAGCACTCACCCACTGTCAGGTTTGCCCTGGGGCACTGCTGGAGCTGGGAAGCCTTTGTGGAGTGTTCCCTGGAAGATGATAGGTGTCCAGCTTGGGGTAGGGGATATCCTTTGTGCTCCTTGCTGCTCCACTCAGCAGTGAAGAAGTTTAACTGGGTTTAAACTGGGAGAGGAAGGGTTTGATTAGATAATGTGAAGAAATCCTCTCTTGAGAGGGTGCTGAGGCCCTGGCACAGGGTGCCCACAGAAGCTGTGACTGCCCCATCCCTGGAAGTGTCCAAGACCAGGTTGGATGGGGCTTGGAGCACCCTGGGATAGTGGAAGGTGTCCCTGGCTCTGGCAGGGGGTGGAACTGGATGGGCTTTTTGGTCCCTTCTATCCCAAACCACTCTGGAGTTCCATGATAATTCTAAGTGATAATTGATTCATTACTGCTTTACCTGTTTCCCCTGTCTTAGCCTGCTCCCCTGAGCTGGAAGACAGGGCCAGGGAGCAGAATGATGCCCCCACAATGAAAGGGTGAATGGTCAGCAAACTACTCCAGAGAGGTACACATGTCTGTGGAGTCAGGTGCAATCTGAGGGACTTGGTGGAAGCACTCACTGAGCCACTTTCCATCATTTGTCAGCAGTCCTGGCACACTTGGGAGGTCCAGCTGTCCCAAAGTTGTATCCCCCAGGGCTCAGTAGTGGGTCCAGTCCTGTCTAACATTCTTTATCAATGATTTGGATGAGGAGATTGAGTGCACCCTCAATAAGTTTGCAGCCAACACCAAGCTGGGTGGGAATGTGGGTCTGCTGAAGGACAGGAAGGCTCTGCAGAAGGATCAGGACAGGCTGGATTGATGGGCCAAGGCAAACTGCACAAGGTTCAACAAGGCCAAGTGCCAGATCCTGAACTTGGGTCTCATCAAACACAGTCAGTGCTCCAGGCATGCAGAAAGTCTGGAAAGCTGCTGGGCAGAAAAGGACCTGGGGTGCTGAATATGAGCCAGGCTGTGCAAGGTGGGCAAGGAATCAATGGCAAAACAGGACCAGCAGTGATTATTCCTCTGTGCTGGGCACTGGTGAGGCCCCACCTCAAATCCTGGGGTCAGTTCTGGGCTCCTCATGACAGAAAAGGCATTGAGGGGCTGGAGTGGGAATGGAGCTGGGAAAAGGTCTGGGGCACCAGGTACAGCTGAGGGAGCTCCTGGAGAAAACGGGGCTCAGGGGAACCTTCTGGGGGCAGCTGGGAGGGGGTCAGGCTCTGCTCCCAGGGAACAGGCACAGAATAAGATGAAATGGCCTCAAGTTGTGCCAGGGGAGTTTTAGATTGGGTATTAGGGACAATTTCTTCACTGAGAGTGTGTTCAGATTCCAGGCTGCCACAGCAGGGCTGGAGTCACCATCTCTGGGATTGTTAAATAATGTGTTGATGGGGCACTTGAGGACATGGTGGTGCTGGGTTGATGGTTGGACTCAATGATCTTAAAGATCTTTTCCAACCTAAACAATTCTATAATTCTAATTAGAAAACAAGGCACCGGCTGCCTGTCCTGGGTAGACTCTTTTCCAAAAGCAATGCCCACTGCAAAGCAGAAATGGAGCTGCAGGAGCACTGCCCTCCCAGTTCAGGGATGCAGGAATGAGGGGCTCTGGCTGACTCAGGGCATTCCTCAGCAGGGCAGTGCATCACAGAGGGGCATGGGAGGCACCACATTTATTGCAGAGGGCTCAGAGAATCCCAGAATGGTTTTTATTGGAAAGGACCTTAGAGTTCATCTCATTCTTTCCCCTGCCATGGGCAGGGACACTTTCCACTATCCCAGGTTGCTCCAAGCCCTGTCCAGCCTGGCCTTGGACACTTCCAGGGTGTGGTTATAGCCTCTCTGGGCACCCTGTGCCAGAGCATCCCTGCCCTCACAGTGAGGAACTTCCTCCTGACACCCAGTCTAAAACAGTCCTCAGTTAGTTTAAAACTGTCCCCCTTCATGTCCTGTCACTGCCTGCCTGTGCAAAAGTCTCTTGTCCTCCTTTTTATAAGCTCATTTTACCAAAGCTGCAGCTGCATTGAGATCAGCAGACAGGAGAGGCTGACACTGACCCTTCCCATCAGCAGCATGGTCAGTGCTGGCACAAGGGAGGCCCTGAGCCCCTGGGCCAGAGCAGGAAAGATGGAATTGATGTAGCAACCAGAGCCCATGGAGAATGGGATGGGATGGGATGGGATGGGATGGGATGGGATGGGATGGGAT
>JAHLSL010000203.1:1093642-1105677 GCA_025920805.1 Petroica traversi
TAGAATAGAATAGAATAGAATAGAATAGAATAGAATAGAATAGAATATCCTGAGGTGGGAGGGGTCCACAAGCATCAGGGCACTCTCCTGGCCCTGCACAAACAACCCTACCTCCCTCTCCCTGAAAAAGGAGCTGTTCCAAAGCAGTGATGCCTGGGGTCAATGCCAAGATTCCCTTCTCCTCCTCCTCCTCACCTCTTGCCTGCTCACCTGCAGGACAGCCCAGCAGGGGGAGGAAGAGGAGGGATGTCTGTTTGCAGCAGAGCATCGGGAGCAGGGCTCAGGGCTGAGGGCAGTGCCTGTGCCTGCAGCTTCCTGCCAGGCCACTGCAGTGGAGCTTGGCCTGCAGCAAAGCTGCACACAGCTGCCTGCACTGCCCGGCCTCCTGCTGGGCACCAATCTTCATCTCTTTGAAATCCACATTAAAATACATGAGCCACACTCTCTGGCCAGGGCTCCCAGCGCTGGATAATTGCCTTTTAAGTGCTTTCTAAATGCAAACTGCATGTCATTCTTACCACCATTGCTACCTCCCCTGCACCCAGTCTTTGATCTGCTACATGTCATGACAATATTGCAATTACCCTGTCAGTGTCGGGAAGTGCAGGCACTCCTGGATGGAAAGTAAGGGATGTGCTGGACACTGGAATCCTGCCCTACAGACAAGGGGCTGGCAGGAGTCCTGCACCCTGCCTGAGCCCCAGCCTTTGGTGGGTCCAGAGGAGCACGAGAGGGTCACCACTGGGAGCACTGGGACAAATCACCTCAGGTAAGGAGAGGACCTCCTGCAGGCTGAGGCTGGAAATGAAGTGGATCCACGATTCTGCAATGGATCCCTGATGATCTGATGAATCCCCTTGCAAGAACTGCTGAGTGCAACTTCCTGGCTCTGTGCTTTCCTTCCTCTCCAAGGCATCTGTGAAGTACATTGCTTTTAAAACTCAACCAGCTTACAGAGAATCACAGAATCACTGGGGTTGGGAAAGCTCTGTAAGATCTTCAAGTCCAATCCTTAACCCAGCACTGCCAGATCCACCATTAACCCATGTCCCTAAGTACCACACTGACACATTTTTTTATCCCTTCCAGAGACCTTTTTCTGATTCTGATTTGTGGAAAATGCTGAAAGAGAAAAAGAGGGGAAAAAAAAAAAAGAAAAAGAAAAAAAGAGGAAAAAGAAGCCAGTGCCATTCTGGACTGGTCCCAGGTGTTGATATAAAGGTGCTATTTCCAGATCTGGCAGCAAAGCTGAACTCTGACCCACCCACCACATCCTGGGAGGACACAGCTCTGAAGCAGAAGAAGACAGACTCCTCCACAGCTCACTCCAAATTCTGTGCCAGCATCCCAGCGCTGGGGGCTGCTGGTGGGACCTGCCCCTGCCACCACCTGCAGCTGCCCAGCCCTGCCATCCCCACCACAGCCAGACGTGGGACAGGACAGATCCTTTGTACAGAGCTGAGACAAGGCAGTGCTGCTCAGCAGTGCATGGCTGGAAAACCTTCAGGGATGCTGCGGGGATGCAGTGAGGAGCCCTGAGATCTTTTCCTTCCCCACCTGCTCCATCTGGCCCAAACAGGGATGGTGAGGCTTGGACACAGGTGGTCCCCAGCAGGGGACACTGGCTGGGATGGAAACACTGTGAAAAGAACCTCCCGGTGGCAGCAGAGCCTTTTGGACTGCAGGAGACCCAGGAAAAACACCCAAAATGATCCTAATGCAGCTCTGTGGGAACAATGTGCACCCTGTCACTGTCCTCAGCACCACCCCCCTGCTGTCACTGCCACTGGGCAGGGTCAGGGACACAGGACTGTGGACTGGCTCCCCCACCAGCTCCCAGTACACCCAGCGTAGCTGGCAGAGCCCCAGAGAGAGGGCACAGGGAGCTGGCACCTCCCCTCTCCACAGGGAAAGGACAGAGCAACTCCTCATCCATGGGAAGCCCCAGGAAGCACCTTGCTGTCTGTCCCTGGAGAAAGGGGACAAAAGGGACATACAAAGGATGGTATGAATGCTGCTTTCCTTCCCCACTCACTCTGGATGGGCAACTCACTTCTGACTGTTCCTAAATCCTACAGGGATCCTCTGAATATCAATTTCCACATCACACGCACCTCTGAGCCTCTGTGCAATGCAGCTCCCCCACAGATGGCCCTCTCTCACCCACCACCTTTACTCTGGAGTACCCAACTGCATCTCAGGCAGTATTTCTCAATTTCCAGAGCTCCTTGCCCAGTCACACATGCACTGAGTGGCCAGGACTCAGCAGGGAACTGTCTTGGAGCTCACCCCAAGTTGCATTCACTGCCTTGGGGTGCAACATTGCTGGGAATGTGCAGCTGGGCACCCCAATCCCCATGGATGTGCCCACTGTGTCTGCAGTACACAGTCATTTCAGAAGGCATTTGGTGCTCAGCACTGTCTGGGAGCTGCTGAATTTCATACCTGACTGGCTCACCTGCAACGTGCCAGGGCCCTGTGGTCACCACCACAGTCTTTGTGCCTATGAGTGCCACAGCCACATTCAGCTTGGTGTGACACCAGAGGGAAACACCACACAGGAGCTGCTGGGCATCTCTACAATTTGGGGAAGCAGACAGAGCAGAGCAGAGATCCTGCCTTGTTCAGTGCTGCTGGGAAGGTGGAGAGACATGGAGACATTGCAGGCAGAAATGAGCTGGTACTTTGTCCTCTGCTTCCTGCTGCCTTGGATCCCACAGGTCACTTGAACCCTGCCACCCCAGATCCCACAGACAGAGCACTTGAACCCCAAAAATGCTCTTTCCTGTATCCATTTGCAAGAAGGGCCCTTTCAGCTCCCCAGGCACCTCTTGCTTTGTTGAGGGTGGCTGGTGGATGCATCTCCCAATTCGTTATTCCATCCATCTCACTGTGTCCCCTTTCATTCATCCCTTCTCAAACTAAATAGCTCCTTTCTCCTCTCTTCTCATGTGGAAATTGCTCTCCACCCATTATCATTTTCATGATTTCACTTTCTGCTGTATCCATTGTGATGAGACATGAGGACGCAGCAGTTCTCAGTGCATCTCTGGGTGCGTGGAACATCTGCCTTCACGCTGGCCTGTCTTGTCTTAATGCATGTGGAAAAACTCATTTCCTCCCTTTTAGTGGTGATACCATCCCCCGGTGAGAGCTCATTGCTCTCTGCTCCCAGGCCCAGTGCAGGGGCATTGGAAACACTTCTGAGGGTCTTGTTCCCAGCTTCAGATGATCTCCCTCTCAGCTGCTGCACTGCTCTTTAATTTCCTTCTTTTCATCCTCTCGTCCTGCTATAGGAAGCTGCACCATGTTCCTCTCCATTATTCCTCACCAATTTGCTCCTGGATCTCAGGAGCGTGGCACCATGGCCATCCCTTCAGAGGGATGCAGTGGCTTGGAGGCATTTCCACCTGTGGGTCATGTGTGGGGTGGTCCTGTCCCAGCCATCAGAGAGCTGCCAGCACCGTGCAAGCAGCAGCCAGGCCAGGCTCACACTGCTCTGTTACACCCCCAGAGCAGTGCTGGGCCCCTCTGTCCCACCTGGGATCCAGCATCCAGCCCCCCCCAGCCTCTGCCAGCCTGGCCACTCCCAGAGCGAGTTGCTCAGAGGGATGAACAAACGCTTGGGCTGGTACATCCCTGATAAGGCTCTTTTTTATTCTGCAAAACAATGTCACACTTCTTATCTGACACAAATCCGCAGTGTTGCTTCAGTAGATCTCCAAAGCAGTAATTTAACCCCAAACACATTGGTGTGAACTTGGGTAATTATAGCTGGAGCTGCTTGCAGCTCTGCGAGGGCTGTGGGTGTTACAGGTGCTCTGTCTCAGCAAGGTGAGCAGGATTAGAGACATCATCTTCCCAGGAGATGGTAGCTCAGTCCTGGAATATAAATCAGCCTCTTTCTCAGGCTGATATGTCATTTTCCTGACCCCAGAGCGTGGTGCAATGCTTTATACCAGTTCCCCCGTGACCAACCAAGGCATCAGCAGCAATGGCAGCCGGGCTTTGAGGTCTGCCCATTCACGGCCAGGTGGTTTTTGTGTGTGCAGATGATGAGCAGGTGTCACACCAAGCCTGACCAGCTCCACCAGCAGAGCCTGGAATGGTGGGACTAAGGGTGGCTTCTCCTGCCACTCCCCTGCTTTCAGCAAAATTCAAGTCTGAAGCACAGGTGAAGCCTTTCCACCCTGACCCTTTCCTGTAGAGCCAGGACAGGCAAGGAAAGGCCACCACAGCTGACCAGCACAGAGAGGAAGTGCCAGCACTGAGGACAGCCCAGGGAGATGCTGCCCTGTCCGAGTGCTTGCCGGGCTTGGGGACTTTCTGAAGGGCAGACCTTACACTGGAGAGTGTCCTGGCCCTTCACAGGTGATCAGAGAGCCCAGTGCTCCTCCACAAGCTGGGAACAACCTTTGTGCTGTTTGTCCCCAGCTGTCCCCAATGCCTGAGGCTACAATCACCATGGGCAAGTTCCCTGGGCTGAGCATGGTGGGGAAGGGGAACAGATTCTCACCACGGTCCTTGGGATGAGCCATGGGGACAGTGACATCTGCAGGGACACCCGCGGTAGCACTGCCCACTTGGGTCCCAGCTTGAGACCCTGGGTGGCTGGAGTGGGGCTGCAGATGCTCTGCCCAGAGGCCACCTGGGCACTGGCTCCTGGTAGGGACAGCAGGGGACACGGCCAGCCTGGCAGAAAGGACAGAATGACCACAGTGCTGCAGTGACATTTGCAGCCTGATCCCAGGAATATTCTCAAAACCTGACATTTCCCATAGCCACTGTCTAGTGGCAGACCTTGCTGTTTGAGAGAAAACCCTCTCATCCCCCAGGCTGTGGGAGAAAAATGGGAATTTCCCAGGGTCGAGGACAAAAGGATGCATAAGGACCAGAGCATCAGCATTGTGCATACGGCTGGGACAAATTTCAGGTCTGATCTCTGCATGTCTAATGGAAGAGAAGCCTCCCTGCACAGGCTGTTCCACTGCAGCAGGGACAGGCTCAGATGCACGCCAAGGGAGGCACGCAGATGCCAGCATAATTAGCCACAAAATAGACTTTTCAGTATCACACAATGACAAAGGAAAATAAAAAAGCTCTGCGTGCTGATAATTCCTCAGTGCGCCTCCGTGACAAGGAACTGGGACAGACCTGAGCTTCCACTGAGCCAGAGGAAAAGGTATTTTTAAAAAGCAGATTATCTGGTTAAACAGAGGGCAGGGGGCTGAGCCGGGAGATAATGGGGGTGTCTGTGACAGCTTTATTAGGAAGTGCCTAACGTCGGAGTGATTTCACAGAGGCTTTCAGAGCAGAGGCTGACTCTGAGAGCTGGGTCCCCACCAGGGAGCCTTGGCAGCACTGTCACATGAGCTTAGATGGCAACTGGCCCCAGCTCTGTGCATCGGGGGACAATGGGAGTGGCAGGGATGTGCTGTAGGGGGTCCCCACCTGCACGTCCTCCTGGGGAGCCACCTGAGGGGTGCAGTGGGCGACTGCTGTATCCATGAGCCTCATCAGCAGGAGTAGCTCTGCTAAGCTGAAAGAGGGGAAAGCTCAGAAACACGGGGGAATGTCATTGCCTCCCCCATCAGGGCTGGCAGTCCTCATCCAGACACTCCCAGGCTCAACAGGGGCAGGACACAGCCCTTCCTTGGCCTTGCAGCTGCCACTCAGGACAGGCTCAGCTGCCTTTCCTCGTTGTGTCTGTCTCGTTCCTTGCTGTGTCATGTTCCCACATGATGCAAAAATCCCTCAAATCTGGCATTGCACTCCTGCAGCTGACCCCAGCTAAGAATGCCCCTCAAGGGTAGTGGGGCACTGCCCAGGCTCTCCAGAGAACAGGCACAGCCCCAAGGCTGCCAGGGCTCCAGGAGCATTTGGACAGCACTCTGAGGCAAGGACAGGATTATTGGGGTTTTCATGAAGGAGCAGAATTTGGACTCAATGACCTTTCTGGGTCCCTTCAGCCTCAGAATATTACATGATTCTGTGATTCTCATCACATCTCCAGCACTTACTGCATCCAGGGCCTGCAGAGAGTTACTGCCTCCAGCTCTCAGGGTCCTGCTGCCCACTGTGGCCGCACACCATGTCTCACACAGACACCCCCTGGCACTGACCCCTGTAGTGCTGGGCTCCCCGAGGTTTGGGACTGCACAGCTCCAGAGTGCATGGGCAATACATTGGTGGGATGGGTACACGGGAATGGGGCACATCCTTTCCTTCTCCAGACTCTTCTGTCAGGGCAGGGACCCAGCTGGGCATCAGGGCATCACCAGTGTGCACCAGCAGGATGCTCAGCACTGAGAAACCCGAGCTGTGATTATCCCATTCCCAGGGACCAGCCAACAATGCAGGGTACCAGAGAAAAACAAGGCTTTGCCAGCATGACTCCTGGCCTAGGTCTCTGGGAGCAGCTGTAACTGGGAACGGGGCACTGAACCTGTCTCTAATCCCAGATTTTACATGAGCTGAACAGGTCCTGCCCTTGCCTGGGGCTTTCCGTGGGATTGACAGCCACTCCCGTGCTGCCTGGGTGCCCTGGCCAGCCTGAGCTGCCCCGAGTGGCTCCCGTCATCCGGGCCAGGGCTTCCATGTGAGAGAAAGGCCAGCTCAGATGGTGGGACTGGCCCTGAACATGCCCGGCCATGGCTCTGTCCACAGGCATCAGAAGGAGGATGTAAATCCGGGTCCCCAGGAACAAAAGGCTGCAGAGCCTCTGCCCCCAAAGCTGCCAGCTCAGCGTGAGAGGACTCCCCAGGGCTCGGGGGAGCCAGCGATGAAGCTGTCTCTGACAAGGGAAGCTAAAGATGTAAGAGGCAGCATGAAATCACGGGTGACAACCATAACAGGCAGCTCCAGACATGGAAGGGGGAGCAGGAACTGTGCAGCATCCAGCCCGGAGGCACAGCCACCTTTGAGAGAGTGCTGCATGTGCTGTGGGGTGCAGATTTGGCTCAGCAGGAGATGGACACTGGTCCTGCACTGGCCCCATTGCCTGGTGAAGCTCTGTCCTGTCTCACCAGCACATAGGTTACCTGTTGTCCCAATGCTGGCCATGATTCCAGCTGCTGGATCTTGCTGTCCAATGCTGCAGCCCTGAATGAAATATCTTTAACACAAAGGAGATTGCAGCACCCAGGGTGCTTCACCTTGGCTGAGCTGCCAGCCTGAGAGCCCAGCTAGGACAGATCATTTCCTTGTGAAAGTCTTTCTGTTCCGTTACCAGTTTAACCCAGAATACCTGAGCCAGTGCACCTTCTTGTCAAAAACTGGAGCTGCAGAACACACTGCCTGTGCAGAGAGGGTGCTGCCTGTGCTGGGGTGTTGCCTATGCTGGGATGCTACCTGTTCTGGGGTGCTGTGTGTGCTGGGGTGTTACCTGTGCTGGGATGTTCCTGTGCTGGAATGTTACCTCTGCTAGAATGTTACCTGTGCTGGGATGTTCCTGTGCTGGGATGTTCCTGTGCTGGAATGTTCCTGTGCTAGGGTGTTACCTGTGCTGGAATGTTACCTGTGCTGGAATGTTCCCTGTGCTAAGATGTCACCTGTGCTGGGATGTTCCTGTGCTGGGCTGTTACCTGTGCTGGGCTGTTACCTGTGCTGGGGTGTTGCCTGTGCTGGGGTGTTGCCTGTGCTGGGGTGCTGCCTGTTGTGTCAGAGATGTTGCCCAACTGCCCCCACCACCTCCTCCCACCACCAGCTCCATAATTTCCCCTTTGTATGCCTCTGCACAAGGGCACCAGAATTTAGCCACCCTCTCTTTCAACTTTTCCCCTCTCTCCTTTCCCCCACTCTGTAACAAATCAGTGAAAAGAGGGAAGAGAAGAGGCTCCAATGACAGATGGAGCTGGCACTATCATCTCTCTTAACTGTCACGGAGAAAATCACACGGCAGCCACTGAAATTCAAATTAGAGTTTTGCTGAAGCTGCTAAAACTCATCAAAAGATATCTTTGAAGTCCACTGGCAGGCTGGTCATTTCTTTTAAATTAGTCCCTGTTGAAAATGAAATTGCAGGGAGTTGGTGTATTAGCATATTGGAGTGAGAGAGACAGCATAATGCTGCCTTTCCCGGGAGCAGAGGCAGTTTGCTCCCGCACAAAGCCCGCACTCAGCCCGGGCTCTCACTGCATTAGTTTAAACGAGCGAGTCATTTCAAAGCTCCCATCAAGGGGGCCGGGCTGGCGCTCACGGCAGGGCAGGGCAGGGCAGGGCTGTCCCCGTGTCCCTGCCCTCGGCTCCCAGCAATGCAAATGGGGAGCTGCCTCGTTGGCAGAGCAAAATTGGTGCCCAGGGGAGAGGGGCCCTCTCTGTCCCAGTCCAGGGACCGATGTGGTTCTCAGGACAGGCAGCTCATCACAGCCACAAAAGCAGGGACAGTCCCCTCCCCAGACTTCTTCCACTGTGCTTTATTCCAGCACCTTCCAGACAGACTGGAGTCAGCATCCTGCTGTGCCAGAGGAAGCTGAGCCCCAAGAAAGGGCCCTGGAGAAGCCCAGACCACCCTTGGAAAGCTACAGCAGCACCAGCAGGAGCCCCAGCCAGATCTCTGAAAATCTGGCTCTGAAAAAGAGGATCAGTCCCAGCAGTGGCTTCTCCTTACCTGAATCCCAGGGACCTTGCACCCCAAAGGTGCCTGTTGGAGGTGAGTGCAGGCATTCATGGTCCTTGTAAGCCACAGGTTGTGGTGGGACCCCCCTGAGACACTGGGAACCAGTGAACTGGACACAGGGGGATGGTGGGCAGCAGCCCCAAGAACAGCTGCACAATCTCTCATTAGCAGATATTTTCAACACAGAAAAAATCGGTCTGTCAGCCTGCTCCAGCTCAGTCCAACAAGGATTTGAAGCCCAGACATACTGGTTTTTAGGATAAGTACCAGCCCCTTTCTCCCAGGCCCTGCACCACATCACCCTCCCCTCTCCTGGGAGGCTGAGCACATTTCTGCTCCTCAGGAGGGACCCAGCCCCTGATCCTGCTTTTCCCAGCTCTGCTAGCCCAGGACACATCGTTTCCCTTGCCTGCCCTGAATCTCTGAGCAGAGGTTTCCCTGTCAGGCTGAATCTCAGGCAGACAGCTGCTGTTGGATAGAGCTGTTTCTTTCATTCCCGGGCTGATGTGATGGGATTTAGCGTGGCACTGGCCCGGTGTCTTGACACAGAATGTCTTCAAGCCAAGAGCTATCGGCTGCAGATTTCACAGGGCTCTGAGGAGGGCTGGGGCCAGGTCAGAGGCACAGAGTGTGGCCAATTCCCTCCTGAACTGCAGGAGACAGAGCAGAACTTGCCCCAGAGCGTGTAACCTGTGACATTTTCCTGAGTTAATGCAAATTGCACCACACCAGGCAGAGACCTGAGCTCCTGCCGTCCCCAGCACACTGAGCAGAGGCTTTTGTCAGAAAGGTCACACAGTCCAGGGCTGAGACTGTCCTCCAAATCGTTAGCTCCTTCCTGTGACTTTCCCTGGATTTCTGACAAAGCAGCACAAGGAGGCACAGATCCGATCTGGCAAATACACCATCGGGGTACACAGTGAGAAGGTTTTTCCCCACCACCATGGTTAATTCATGGCATTTAACTGCATTTCCCAGCATGGGCTGGGCTGAACACCAAAGTGTTGGATGGGTGGGGACTCTCAAGGTCGTGCAGCCCATGCTGTGGTACAGCCCAGCACCCCAAATCCCAGGCAGGAGCAGCAGGCAGGGAAGCCAGTGCCAGGGTTCTGAGTGCACGTTTCTGACATGAAACCCCAAATCCCCTGCATGGAGGAGGCTTGAAGCAGCAACTGCAGTTTGGCCAAGGTCACCAACCTCCTGCTTGGAAGGAAAAGCAGTTCCTGGGGATCACTGGGCTAACCCACCATGGTTGCTTTTCACAGTATCATAAAATCATGGGAACATAGAATATCCTGAGCTGGAAGGAACCCACAAAGACCATCAGAGTCAATCCCTGGCCCAGCACAGACACTCCAACAATCCCACCCTGTGCATCCCTGAGGGTGTTGTCCAAACACTCCTGGAGCTCTGGCAGCCTCGGGGCTGTGCCCATTCCCTGGGGAGCCTGGGCAGTGCCCAGCACCCTCTGGGGGAAGAACTTTTTCCTGATATCCTGATAAGCCTCCAAAGCTTTGATAAGCAGGTGGCCAGTTGTTCTGCAGCTGGTGGGATCACATCCTGGTCACCTCCTGCAGGGTGCTGCCTGAGCTGGAAAATTCAGTCCTCCAATCCTGGTTTTCAGGGTCTCATCTTGACCCCCTGCATTTCCCCAGAAATCCTGTCACTTGGATACCATGAAAAGTAGTAGAATGGCCAGAAAGCCATGACAGAAACAAAACTTCCTCAGCTCTGTGCCCTCTCTCTAAAATAATGCCAGAAGCTGGGATGCTTTTGGCTCCAAGTGCTTTGCTTTCCCCAGCAGCTCCTCGTCCCTCCACAGGCAGCAGCAGTGCCAACAGGAGTGTGCCCGGGGCAGGGGCAGCAGCCAGAACCCTCCAGTGGTCCCCCCAGCACCAAACCCCATCCCTGCCTGCTGAGCTCCTTTTGCTGCCTCTGGACTGCTCGGCTCGGTGGCTGCAGCGGAGGAGGCAGCGCGGGGCCTCTGTTCCCACATCAAACACGGGAGGATCGCTCCTTTCATCTGCTCCGTGCGGCGAGAGAGGCAGCTGGAGCCTCATCCCACCCAGCCCTGCCCCGCTGCCTCCTGTCCTGGCAAACTGGCTCGGCTCAGCCACCCAGACTCGGGATTAACTCGGGAGCAGAGAGGGTGGCAGGGAAGGGCAGAGCCCGGAGCCCGCAGGGCACAGCCACCATCAGGAATTTCTCATTGTGTGCTCCACATCCTCCTAGGGACAAATGCTTTACATGTCACCATTTCCTGCTGCAACAACCCCAGAGGTGGTGAGGCACAGAGCAATCCTTGGGTCACAAGCCCTGGTCAGGTTTCCAGCCCGTGGGCACTGCAAGAGCCATCAGGATCCCACCAGGCTGGGCATCAACTCCCAAAATATCCCTTTGCTGAGCGCAGAGAGCCTTGTGTGCGGGAGGCCCTATTTCCTGAGGGTTTTGAAAAGCCCCTAAGAAGGATAGGATTGTTTCCTATGGGATCACAGGAGAGGTGGGCTGGAGGAGGAGAGTGGGTGCTCATGTCCCAGGCACAGACATGAATCAGTCCAGGGACAAGAATAATGGCACAGCATCCAACAAGGCTCTCATCGGAAGTGATCCTGAGACTTCTCATTTTAAACCTGCTTGTTTTAACTGTTAGCAAGCTCAAAAGGCAGGAAATTGATCTAAAACCTCAGTGGGAGGCTGCCCATATGGGCAAGGGATTTATTTCATGCCATTTCCAAGATGAACCCATCCACTTGCCCTCGGCACCCAGCAGTGTCCAAGTGGTAGGAGCAGAACCTCTTGTGTGTGACAGAAGGGACACGGGATGTCAGTCAATGTCCCATCCCCAGCAGCAGTGACAACAAACTGGCTGTAACAACCTCTGGAAAACAATGGGAATTCCAGGGTAATCCCTCACCTCAGGATTTGCTTATCTCACCTCACAGACCTTGGATTCAGTCACTGCCCATTGCATTGGTGGCTTTGTCCCGCATGGCCACAGCCACAGCCACACCAGAGCCACAGCCACGGCCACAGCAACAGTACAGCCACAGCCACAGCCACAGCCACAGCCACAGCACAGCACAGCACAGCCACAGCCACAGCCACAGCCACAGCCACAGCCACAGCCACAGCACAGCCACAGCCACAGCCACAGCCACAGCGCAGCACAGCCACAGCACAGCACAGCACAGCCACAGCCACAGCCACAGCACAACCACAGCCACAGCACAGCCACAGCCACAGCACAGCACAGCACAGCACAGCACAGCCACAGCCACAGCCACAGCCACAGCGCAGCACAGCACAGCCACAGCCACAGCACAGCCACAGCACAGCCACAGCCACAGCCACAGCCACAGCCACAGCCACAGCACAGCCACAGCACAGCCACAGCCACAGCCACAGCACAGCCACAGCC
>JAHLSL010000203.1:1105687-1163219 GCA_025920805.1 Petroica traversi
CCACAGCCACAGCCACAGCCACAGCACAGCCACAGCACAGCCACAGCACAGCCACAGCCACAGCCACAGCCACAGCACAGCCACAGCACAGCCACAGCAACAGCCACAGCCACAGCACAGCCACAGCCACAGCCACAGCCACAGCACAGCCACAGCACAGCCACAGCACAGCCACAGCACAGCCACAGCCACAGCAAAGCCACAGCCACAGCCACAGCCACAGCCACAGCACAGCCACAACCTTCCATCCAGAGGTTTTTCCCAACTAACCCTCTGCTGCTGGCTGTTCCCAGGGCAGGGCACAAAGGCTGGGTTTGCAGGATGGGTACAGGGGGAGAAGTCCAGGTCATGGGCTGGGATCTGGTCTGTGCCCTGTGGGGAAGGAGGAACTAATTTGAATTTCTGCAGGCTGGTGAGGATTTATCTGCTGCTCCAAGAAGACCTTCACACCAACACACACAAACTGCAGAGCAGCCCCTCAATGTCTTGCCCAAAGGAAGGATCCATCAGAGAGGCAAACACAGTTTCAAATGCTTATGAACAGCTTTATCATCCTTTTGGATTTGTCATCAGCCTTCGTGTCTGGTGGTGAATAATCCAGGGTTCACTAAGGCAGATGGAGAGATAGAAAAGGGGTGACTGCATCAGGAACGCAGACAGGTAAGCAGGAAATCAAGATCTTTTTAATGCTACCCAAGAATCACAGGGGTTGGAAGGGAATCTTAAAGCCCATCCAGTCCCACCCCCTGCCATGGGCAGGGACACCTCCCACTGCCCCAGGCTGTTCCAAGCCCTGCCCAACCTGGCCTTGGACACTTCCAGGGATGGGGCAGCCACCCCTGCTGAGCCAGGGCCTCCCCACCCTCACAGCCAGGAATTCCTTCCTCGTATCTATTCTAAATCTGCCCTCCTTCAATTTAAGGCCATTGTGAAAGAAAGAAGCCACATTCTTTAGAAGGATTAATGGTAGAAGTATCTCAGTCTGTGCTGCGCTGAGGGAATCACTCTCTCCTCTTTCTGCTGGGGTCTGGCATTTTGTCTGCATGGGGACAGTTGGGTCTGGGTGATGGATGGCCTCACAGCGAGCTTCCAGAGCTACACGTTCTTTGGGCTGGATGCCTGTAATGAAGTCTGACAGCACTGCTCAGGTCTGCTCTCCTGCTCAGCATTATCTTAATGAGGGGGCAGATGAAAAAGAAAACTACATATATCTTATTTTCCCATTCAAGAGATAAACAACACACAAATGCGAGTGAGCAGAGTTTGGAAACGCTGGTGCAGAGCCTGTACAAGGCAAGCTGGTACAGAACATCCCAACTCTTCTCACTAGAACTGGCTCACTGTTCTCCCTCTGAAACAGAAACATCAGCATACAGCCTGGGCCCAGCACACACCACAGCCCTCGCAGGCACATGAATGGCTGTGAAGGGGTTTTGCATCTCCAGGCAGGAGCAGAGGAATCAGTTTTACTTGTTGAAACACAGATCTAAACAAAGAGATTCTGATCTTCTCCAAACTGATGGCTTCCAAAGGGGTCATGTTAGAAATCTGGAACCTTCTGAATCCCACGTTTTTCTAAAGAGGTATTTTTGCCCAAGATAATTTAAAATATCTTCAAGATCAGCAAAACAGCATTTTTGTGGGGAAAAAACCCCCAAACAGTTAAGCCACCAGCATCCTCAATCCCACTAAAGAGACTATCCAATCCAGCAGACACAAAGCATGAGGTGGAAGCTTCCACACTGGTACCATGTGCCAGTGCAGAGTTCACCAAATGTGTCACCACACATCTGCTCATCCCTGAAGCCCAGAACACAACACTGTCTTGGACTTCTCCTTCCCACTCCTGCACTGTGGGGGCTGCCTCAGACCCTTGTCTGCCTTTTTGGAGCAGGCTCTGCTGAGTGAGGCCATGAGCCCCAGCCCTGTCCCTGCTGCCCCTGTGGGGATGGGGACCTTGGTGGCCCTTGATGCAGCTGAACAGGCTGCTCATGCCAGAGGCTGCTGGCACGACACATCCCTCACGTGGTGACAGGGCAATCGATACAGTGGCTGCTCCTCAGCAATCCCTGGCAGGCAGTGACAGCACTCTCTGCCCAGCCTGTCTGCAGGATGGATCAGGGACAGTGTGGCTGTGCCTGGTGGGTGGCTGTGCCCTGCTGTGCCACCCACGCACTCACATCACAGCAGGCAGCCTGGGGACATGGGGACCAGGCCCTGGGACCAGGTCACATCCCACCACACTGTGCAGAAGGACAGCACTGGCTTGCCCAGGGGGCTCCCTACCCAAACATTCCATTCCCAAACCTCCCCACCTGAATCATCCCCACTCAGATCACCCCTTCCCAAACCCTGCACACCCACACCGTTCATTCCCAAACCTTTCTGAACCCAAATCATCCCTTTTCAAATCATTCCCACCAAATCATCACTTTCCCAAACATTTCCTTTCCTGAATCTCCATTTCCAAAATATTTCTTCTCAGATCCTCCCCATCCCTTCCCAAACCTTCCTATCCCAAATCCTCCCCACCAAAAACGTTTCTTCGCAGATCATCCCATTCCAAATCATCCCCACCCAGATATTCCTTTCCCAAACCATCCCCACCCAAACCACACCTTCCTAAATTATCCCCACCCAAATCATCCCTTCCCAAACCTTGATTTCCCAAATACTCCCTACCCAAATCATCCCTTCTCAGATAATTTCTTTCCCAAATTATTCTCACCCAAATCATCCCTTCCCAAACCCTCCTTACCCAAACATTCCCTTCCCAGATCATCCCCTTTCAAATCATCCCCAAATCAATCATTCCCAGATCATCCCTTCTGGTGGAAAACTGTTTTTCCAGGGAAGTTCAAGAGCAGGAACAACAATAACAGACCAGAAACTCTGCTCACGGGGAGGCTCTCAATTAATTGACCCAATCCCAGGTTTGTAAAGGCTCAGCTGTCAAAATCCTGGATTTGAAAGGAGTGCTGGAAATGGATGGTTCCCTCTGCTCTGTGATGCCCTAGACTGACATCATCTTCCAAGTCTCACCCTCTCCATGCTTTTCCAGACGGAAATTTCCAGTTGCCTCCACCTTGCCTCCTTCTGTGGAAATGCTGTTCATATTCCTGTGCTGAGCTTTTTTTATTCCCAATGCAGAACAAGCCTTCCCAGGATGTTTGGCACAATTTCATCTTCTTATCTCTGGAAAATTCCCTAGGATTGTGGAGAGATGAACAAGCCAGAGAAAAACCGAAGGAAAACATTGGGAACTAAGGACCACAACAGGTTGATGGGCAGAGAAAAACTGTCTGGAAGTAGAGAACAGGGAAATGCAGGTCCTGCACCTAGGGAGGACCAGCTGGCCCAGGCTGGGGAGGACCTGCTGGAGCAGCTCTGTGGAGAAGGACCTGGGGACAATGAGGTGTCCCTGCCCAGGAGAGTGACCTGGGGACAAAGAGCCAGTGGGATCCTGGGGACCATCAGGAAGAGCATTCTCAGCAGGTCAGGCAGTGACCCTGCCCCTCTGCCCAGCCCTTCAGGCACACCTGGAGTGCTGTGCCCAGCCCTGGGCTCCTCAGGACAGGGGCACAGGGAGATCCTGGATGGGGCCAGTGAAGGCGGCAGAGATGAGGAAGGGTCTGGAGCATCTCTGTGCCCAGGAAAGGCTGAAGAATCTGGGGCTGTTCAGCGTCGGGAGGAGACACAGCTGAGAGGAGCCCTCAGCCCTGGGTGTCCCTGTGTGCAGGGCCCAAGCAGGGCCCAAACTCTGCTTTGGGAGCCCAGCAAAGGCACCAAAGGAATGCAAAACGACTTAACTTTTTAAGCAGTTAAGTCTTTATCAGTTATATTCTATTTAAGCACAACAAATGTAATTCAACTAACCACCATAAATTAGGATGTGAACATGTAATGGTTCTTTAACTTGTTTTTCTATCTCTAATTCACTTTCCCACAGTCCTTTTCTACTTAGCTGAAGTAACAGGCCTGAGCCATGATTTAACAAAGGTAACAAGGCCCTTATTCTGTAAGGTTTTATTTATATACAACCTCTCCTCTTTCTTGTTTTTTGTGTGAAGGATTCATGTACACTAATGCCAAAACAATCTGCACCTCTAAAGCCATTATCTTATTAAGACTATTACTGGTCACCTCTGGACACAGGGCAAGATACATGGAATACAGACCATAATTAATCAAAACCAACCATAACACTGACAAAGAGACCTGCAGCACAGGAAAACAAAAAGATGGTGTCCAGTGTCCCCAGGAAGTGGAAGTAAATGGCTACTGATCCAAAGCTGGCTGGAGCTCAGGGGCTGTGCTGTTTAGGCAGGAGGGAGTCCATTAGCTGGAAACGCTGACTTTGACATTACTGAATATCTTTCTGGAAGCACAGAACAGGGAATAACTGAAGGAGGTCAGTGGGAATGCAATACCATGGTGGTGGGTGCAGGGGGACACAAGGCCCCTGTTGGCAGGCTGTCCCCATAAGCCTACAGACACAGCCATGTCCTGGCAGTCCCACCCCTGCTCCTGCCTTGGCCACAAGGGCTGGATGGTGAATTGGTTGAAATAAATAAGAGGGAAGTCTGTTTATCACTATTATTTATTGATTAGAACTGGTCAAATCAGCAAAACACAGTCAAGGAAAACATAGAACAACTCACAAGTGGAGCTGGGTACTCCTAGTCAGTCCCAGACCATGCAGGAATTCTGGGGGTTTTAGGGTAGGCTTTCTAGTCCATTCTTTCATTTCACTGGACAACAGCGTTCTCTTAATCCATTGCTTGGTTTAGTCCTTCTAGTTGATGCCCAGCAGTTTTCTCATTGGTGATTTCTTCCTTCCAGAAACTTCTGTGTGACACAGGCCTTTTTGCTCTACCCACAAACCACACAACCTCCCCTCCTTCTTTCAAGCCTCACACACCCAGGGGTACAATACCTACATAAAGATACATGAGATCCAGCTCCAACTCAAACAATGCTTCAACCAACTTTATAGCCCATTAACAATCTCATACAGCTTACAATTAACGCCTCTAACCTATTCTTAAACACATACATTCAACAACAAAGAGGCAAAACCGAATTCCATCTTAACAAGGTCATTCTCCTCTCACTGGGTCTCAACTTCTCGAAGGCAATTGATGTTTGTCCAGTTGAGCAGGTAACACTTTAAACCTGTTGGCAATAAAACACATGCATACCTTCTCTCCTAGATTAGTAAATCAGCCAGGCTTTGCCATTGCACACCCAATTGAGGATCCTAACATAAAAATTTTGGAAATTGGTTCCACACATGCAAATCTTCAGAGCAGTTCACTCTGATGGGGATCAAAATTGATGATCTGTTTTCAAAAATTCTTGTGTAAGTATTGCACTATCTAAATGTTGTTGAGGAGTCGTATTCCCCCTTCTTGGTATTTTTGATAACATGCACATCTCTCATTGTGGACATGAAGACAACACAAAGGTCAAGCAATAAATATAACAAAGCAATAAACTCACACCAAGCAAAAATAGGCAAGGTTATACATATAATCATTAGCACATGAAAAAAAGGATACTGATATAGAATGATACATCATCCGCTGCCTAAATACTCTACCATCACATAGAGCCTGCAAGCTGGCAAGCCCTGTTTCACAGTAAGGACTTGGAGAACCATTCCTGGGCAAGGTTTTCTACCTCAAAAGGCAGTCCAGCTTTTATAAACCCAAATCAGCAAGTCAAAGTGACCTAAGTACAGTTTTAGTGCAGAAAAAACCTGGGTCTGTTGGCATACTTCTGACCAGGCAGGGCCAGGGCTTGGCCAGAGCCAAGGCTTTAACTGGAAGGGTCTCCTTAACATATTCTACAAACAAGCCTCTAGGAATAGCAGTTGGGAAAGCTTCTTAAAATTATAAATTTTCCTGCAGATAACTACACAACGGTATGGGGGAGTTTGTAAAGCAGCAGGCTTTGTCATTTATCTTTGGCTAAGTAGCCAATGGTACCATGAACAGACTGCAAACAACCAAAGCAATGCACACGTGTAATATCAAATAATGTCTTATGGATAATGCCCAGTATGAAAAGTCAGTGAATTTGCACTATGACATTAACAACATATTCAGAATCATTAATACATCAACAGTAACTGCCCTAAGAAGTTGGAATTATGTTTTTCCACACATCTATGTATATATGACAATAAAGCAAAATAACAGCAAGCAAGAAAGCACTGAACAGCTTACAATTAATAACAGCCATAATTTGGAATTGTTACTCATTCCTCTGTGCCACCCATGGAAAATAAAACAGCAAAGATTGTTATGAATAATTATGTTAGTTTACCAATAGAGAATGTTCATACCCATAGAATTTTTGATGAGATTAAGGATCTAACAAACCACATTTTCACATATTTTTATAGAACTTATTATCTTATATTCTTAAATTGTTGCTTACCAAATTCTTAATCATAATTGTTTTTGTCGGTTCCCTCTTATATCTATAAAAAAGAAGAGTATCTTATAATTTATATGAACATATTTCAACAGAACTTAAACTTAACGTCACTCAAACCTAATGTCACCTAAATGTGATAAAAAGCACACCTAACAGAACTTAAAGGTAACATTACTGAAATGGAACAGAAATTAGTCTTAATAGAACTTAACAGAACTTAAAATAACAGACCTAATCTGAACAACACTTAACTTCACCCAAACTTTACAACACTTAAACTTGACAGAAATTAAACTCAACCTTAACAGAACATAAATTTAACAGAACCTAAACTTAGCAGAACTTAAATGTAACAGAACTTCAAATTAACAGAACATAAACCTAATATCACTTAAATTTAATAGAACTTAAACTTAACATCACTTGAATTTAACAACACTTAAACTTCACAGAACTGAACCTGTACATCACTTAAACTGTACAGAACTGAAAAATAACAGAACTGAAAATTAACATCATTAAATGTAACAAAACTAAAGTCAGAGTTCCTTTAAAAGTTTCAGATACAACAGAATTTAACTCATTTTGACTCCATCATTACAGGAAAGCTATCAAAAATTTGTCATACAACAGTAAAACATCAATGAACAATATGCAGGCAAACAACAGATTCATAACTGAAATAGCAGCAACGTGGATTTACTGGAGAGATACTAAAGGTGTGGCAAATATGTTGTGATTTTATATAATTTCGTTTTGAGAACAGCTCATGGTAAGTGCAAATATTATTGAAAATACCTGTTCAGTCATGACTTCTCTGGTGTAAGTTTGCCAGGGTTTTTTAAAGTGCAGCTTTACTCAGAAAAATGACAACAGTGTATATCTTGGCAAATTGCACTTCAAACCTGCTCAGTTTGCAGACAGCTTTTTGATATTGCCTGTACAATAGATCTGAGCTTGGACTATTAAAGGCAATGAGATATAAATATTTAAGAATAAAACATCAAGGATCTAGTTATATATACTGCTATGAGTTTTGCACATGTAACTCAGATCAGTGGGTGTGTAAGACTGACGTGTAACTAAACTGCTACAAAGTCATGGCTTCAGATGATTGTAAAGGAGTGATCTGCTGTTTACTGCACTCGAGGTGCATCAATGTACTTAAACTGTTTTGATAGCAAGTCCAATTTCAATTTATAAATGGCAAGGAAGAATAACTACACTTGAATCACTAAATAGCTGTACCTATCCAAAAAGCTGTCACATGTGTCTTCATGGCAAAAGATTCACAATAAAATTTCCTTATCAAAGGTGTTGGGTAAAGAGCAAGTGAACAGGCAAAGCCAGCACAGTCCTGCTTGCCTTTACAGTGGAGAGTCATGAGTTTTTATATCTAATTCTTGAACAGCTTCTGCAGATAATGCTCAGGGTTTGCCTTCAAGTGAGCAAAGGAATGCCTGATTTATGAGTGGCATTAATTGCTGTGGCTTAACACTGAGTTCTGTTAATAGCAACCCGAAATAGTTCCAAGAAGGGATCCCAAATTGTCTAAGAGACCACAATATCTTACAAATATGAATCTTCCTGACCACAAACTAAAGCATTAGCCATATAGTGATAAATATGGCTCTGAGGTTTCTGACTTGCAAAAATTTTCCCAGGTACACAGGTTTCTAATTTTTGTGGTAACAGCTAACAAATTTATAACTTAGCAAAGAATGGTATTAATTCAGTCCAATCAGACTTTTAAATCAAAATTCCTGAAAAGGCAGTATACATCCCACATGGCAAGTTTTACCACTCATGCAATATATCAGCACTTCTGTTGAAGAATTTAGAGCTTGCCAAGCAGCCTCAAAGCAAGAAATGATGTAATGTGAACAGCATGTGTAAAGACACCACCTTCACACAGCCAGGCTTGCATCTCTGCAAGACACAATCCTGTCAAAACCCACAGCTCACTGAAAATACAAGGTTGGTTTTAACAGAGTTCTGGTAATGATGTCTGTGTTCTGGGGTTTGAGTACACAGTGTTACCAGTTAAATGAACGATAAACTCCTGTACCAGTTTCTGCAGGTCTCTGATAACAGAGTAACACAAGTCTTTGTAAGCAGGTGGGCACACAGTAATAACCCACAGATCTCCGTGTTTCAGTGCATCCTCTTGGCACTCTGACAGTGATGTGCTGCAGCATCAGCATTCTGTGTAAGCTACAAATCTGCCCTGTGCCCCTCAGTTATGGTTCTGGGGTCAGAAGAGCAGGCCAAGACAGGAGCAGGTGGATGCTGAGTTCACCCGTGCAGTGCTCCTGGGACACTTGTTGCTGAACTGAGACAGAGCATCAAGAAGGTGCAGGCTCTGATCAGGTGAAAGCCTCTTCCTCAAAGGGAGAGAGTGGGACAGGATGGGGTGGAGGGTGAACCAAAGCAATGGTACTAGTTCTGGAGACTGAGAGAAATAGCTGCAGATTCAGTTGGACTGCATCTCTCAGTGCAAATCCCAAACCAGTGCCAGGATGTAACAGAAACTCCTGCCATTGCAGCCACATGGTGTGAGCAGAGAATGGCAGCAACACCACCAGGAGCACCACCCAGGAGCAGCCTGACAAGAAACAGTCTGAGAAGAGGCTGCAAATAGAGCCTGAGAGCCTTTCTGTGGCTCTTAGCAATGATAAATTTGGCATTATTCAGCAAAGAGCCCCAGCTTTTCCCCTGCTGCAGGATGGCACAGGCCAGCCCAGAGCTCCTCTAAGGGCTCTCCACCTGCAGACTTGCATCAGCAGGGGGGTGTTGAGAGAAAACAGAATTAGATGGGACAAGCAAACTGTACCTACATGAAAAGTCTGGAATGGGCTCCCCCCCCAGCACCTATGAGCAGCCAGAAGCAAAATGTGTTGATTCTGATTAAATTGCAGAAAATAGTTTAAATGCAACAGAAGTCCTTCGCACAATCCAAAATATAAAAGACAATTTTGGACACCAAGTTTACAGGCCACCTTTTCTTAGAGAAGCAGAGGCATCTTTCAGATCCAGAGGATCCACAGCTGCAGGGAAAGGGCTCTGGGAACCTGTGATGCTGGACCTCAGCTGCTCTGGGCTGTCTGCAGAAGCAGGGAAGAGGAAGAGAAACATGCAATTAGCAGAATAACTTCATGCCAGAGCAGAAAAGTCCCTGAAGCAGCTGCTGGGCCACAGCTGGAGCAGAGAGCCTGCCCTAAGCAAGGCAGACCTTGCTGCCATGCAGCAGGTATCATTTGATGCTTGCTGGCTGGGTACCATGTCTCCCCCCCGTCATTTCAAGAGACAAAGAGAGGAGATGGTTTCTTCCTCCTGAAAGATAAATGCCTCCAGATTGTAGCCACTCGACAGGTCCACTGAAATTCATCAGTTCTGACTTGAAATGAAAGCTGTAATAAATCTCCCCGTTGAATAGGAGATCAAAGGCAGATCATTAGAGCTCTTGGATTACCCAGTGAGAGTGCACTTCCATCAGCCACTGTGCTGCCGGTCGCCCATGTCCAGAACGTCCCCTTTGACAGTGCAGCTTTGACTCTAAAGAAAAGGACAATTTTCCTATGAGAAGGTGTGGGTTGTGCCCCTCTCCTCTGCCCACTTGTTCCCTGACTGCTCTCAGACAGCTCAGTGAGGCTTGTGGCCACATCTTGGCATCCATGGAGTGGGACATTGCTCCAACCCATAGGCACAGCAGAAGAATTCAGTCCTGGCCCAGCCCTCAGGGAAAGCCTTTCCCCACATCACAAACCTCCTGCATCTTCAATTCAGGGAAGGGAAGTCCTCCCCAAGATTTGGGAACTATCCCAGCTCAGCTGCTTTCCTTTAATTAAAGACAGACCTCAAAACTGCAAGGTAGAGCCCTGTGACCCTTCAGTGGGACCAGGTGTCCATGTAACTCCTGTCTCTGGAGTGATGTGGAATGTAGGATGTTGTGCTGATTTTCCACCCTGTTTTGTGGATTCCCAGCAGGAATCAGGAGCAATTTTCTATCAGCCTCTCAAAATATATTTGTTGGCAGCAGCCTATGATACGGCCACGGTCTCAATCGGCTCCAGAAGGAAAATGTCCCCCTTTCCCAAACCTGTGTGGGTTAACCCTTCTCTCTGCATGGGCCATGAGATCCCAAATTCAGCCAGTGCCCTGGGCTTCCTGCTTTCTCATTTCAACCTCAGTAGCCATGTTCACACGTCCAAGTTGGCATCTGCATGTGGGTGCAGGGGAACATAAGGTGAAGGAGGCTTCAAGCTGCAGGTGGTGGCATCCTATCAGCAATACAGCTGCTGGTCTACCCTTCCTGGCTCCTTGGTCCTGCCAGGGAGGATCTTCTCCCAGCCTAATGCTGATCTGGTGAGACAGTTGTGCCTAAGCCAGCTGGAGGATGCTGGAAAGCGAATTCTCTAAATAGTTTCATTTCTCTAACAGCATAAGGCAAGAAGGCCTTTTCCAATGCCCTGGCCTAAGGATTGCTAGATTTTTACCAGAAGAAGCTGGCAAACATCATCTGATGTCCCTAGGTCAGCACAGCTGGGACCCAGACTTTGCTCCAGGTGGACCTGGGCTGTGGGCTGCATGCCCAGCAGTGCTTGGGGACAGAGAGGGGACCAGGCCCTGTGCAAGCCACACAGAGGGAACTTTATCTCCGTGCAAAACGTGTAGCACATGACAGAGTGAATTTCATCCCTTGAGAGATTTTTTTCCCCCTGAGACCAGGTTTGCTGAGCTTAGGTCTGAAACGAGGAACCATAATAAGTCCATTAGCTTCAGAGGAGTTATCCTGAGCACACAGTTCAACCTGTGATCTCTCATTTTACAAAGGGCTAAACATGGAGAGGATATAGCAGTGGAAGTGAGAGAACCTCTGCCATTTTGCACAGCTGTGATGTAAAAATCAGTGCTGGGGTGAAAGTGGGGTTATGTGGGACTTATTTCACTGACTAAAACACATGGTCCTGGTAATCAAGCTTCTCATGCTGTAGATGCTCTTCTGTTCTGCAGGATGGGGCATGGGGTGTCTTACACCAAAGGGTGCCTGGGGACATGGAGTATGTGTGTTGGGGGTGTCCCATGACATGGGGAGTCCTGCAGTTGGGTGTCCTGTGATACATCCAGCCACACAACATATCCTCAATGGCAGGGTATCCCAGGGAATGGAAAGTCCTGACGATGCAAGTATTGATACAAGACATTGAGAACCCTAAGAAGAGACACTTTGGGTGGATTTTTACTGGGTACCAGCTTGGCTGGCTGCAGGGAAATGTCTGCAGCTGGGCAGAATGCAACAAAAACAGTCCCAGCACTGGGGCTCCAATAATGAAGAAATAACCCTGCAATTTGTAGCTGAGCCCAGAGTTTTGGAAGCCCATCTTGTTGCTTTTGAAGTGCAAACCAGCACAACACCCCCCATTGCCCAGCTCATCCTGGGAACAGCCCCAGCCCTTTATGTCACCTCCAGCACAGAAGGTTTCCTGGACTGCCAAGCAAAGCCCCTGTCGGACACTCGCACAGATGAAACTGCTGAGCAAGATCAAACACAAACCATTCCCCAGGCTCCCCCCCCGCCTGCTCCAGCTGCCTGATAATCCCTCTGACTGAAAGGGAACCTGAACCCTGAGTGGTTTCGTGCACTGGGAAATGGAGCTGAGCCCCCAAACCCTCTTTGTGCTGGGATAATGGTCCCAGTGCCCTCCATCCCCACACTGTCTCGATCCCCACTGGCACCGACCAGCCGGGAAGATGAGCTCTGGAGCTGTCATCACTCTGAGTTTCAATCCAGCATAAACCAAACTTTTTGTTTAAGGTAGTAGTTTAAAAAAAAAAAAAAAAAAAAAAGGCAAAAAGCAGCATATGTCTTTGATCTTGAATAAAGCTTTTATCACAGCGCCTTCAGTCCCGGTGAGCGAAAGGGATTATCTTTCTCTCGCACAAAAGTTCACCTCCCAGTGCAGGTCACGGGAGGAAGATTTTACTGGAGTGGGAGGCGTTTCCTCCAGGGCATTTACCTCAAGTCCAGCAGGCAGCTGCTCCCAGGGAAACCTTTTTATGAGCTAACCTACTGCCTCAAATCCTTTCACATGCAAAGGGAACAAAAATAAGAACCCTCCAAAAGAAAGAAGCAGATGCAAACTCCCTGACAATCACTGCCAGCACCATTTAGGAGCAAAGACCTCAGCCCAGCATCCTGCCAGCTATCCTAACTCCCAGTGAACAGCCAGGACTCAGGGAAGGCACTTGAGGCTGTGTCCTGGCCCAAATCCAGCCTGCAGGCAGCCAGAGTAAGGACTGGATTTAGCCTTGTGGGGGGCCTGGTCTGGATGTGGCCAAGGGTGTCCCATGATGCTGCTCCCCATGTCAGGCAGGCTGGATCCATGAGGCTCATACCTTTACCCACTATAGGTTAATGCCAGAGGTGTTTGCTGCCTGCAGTGGGGCTCATTTCCTGTGCTCTGGGCAGCCTCCCTGCTCTCACCTGCCCTGCCTATGCATCAATGTTGGAAAATGGGATTTATCGAGAATCAGCCTTGAAACTGCTGCCTGTTCCCAGGATCTGGCAAGAATTAGGGGCAGGAGGCAGCATCACCAGCACACTGTAACCTGCCCATGGGGGCACACAGTTATGGCAGGGCTGCCTGAGGTGCAGCCCATCTCAACTCTCCTACAGCCTTGGGAGCTGTGGGGAGCAGGGTGCTGATGGTCGCCTGGTGAAGGAAGGGTGGAGGCCCAAGTTCTACTTCTCCCAGGACATTAATTGAAGTGACAAATATGCTTTGACATCAATTATGTTGCTTTCTTGTTCAGCCAATAAGTAATTAACTTAAGTGAAGCAATTAGGTAAACTTATCAAGTGAAGTTTGCAGTACCTTAAACAAACAGCTAATTGGGGTGGGAAGGAGTGGAGATAAAAGGGGATAGGATGAAACTCCTAAAAGGGACCTGGGGGTCCCCAGGGGCAGAGGCTGCTGCAGGCATCAGTTCAAGGGGGAAATTCTGTGATGGGGATATCTGGAGTGAAACCTCCCTCCTCCCATCTGTACCTCTGAAATTGTCCCTCCTGCCCTTCTCAGGACACAGGCAAGAGGAAAAGACAGAGCCCCAGGGATCTGCTAAGAGCAGAGGTAAGAGATGAAGTGATCCATGGGGACCCCCACTGTGTACAAGAGATTGCACAAGCAGGTCTCAAAGCATTTGCTGTTAATAACAGGTGAGGCAGAGGATGGACATGGACACTCAGTGATGGATTCCCTGCAGGGACAGCAAAGACACAAGTGACCATGTCTCACTCCCAGCCTTCTCCACCAGAGGACCAATAAGTGCTGGGGCAAATGTCACAGGGTACTGTCCCACGGAAAGTGTCATGGCCCAGAAATACTCCTGGAAGCCCCTCTGCTCCCAGGACCCCACCACTTTATAAAATACTTAAAACTCTGAAGAAGGTTCCTCAAGAATGACAGAGAGTCAGCACTGCCATGCCAGGCACCAGCCCCCTATCATGGGTCCCCATGGTGCCACCATACTGCTCTGGGGCATGGTCACTGTTCAAAGGCCCTTTCAGGTTATTTTCTCCATGGCGCATCCAATCCACTGCCCTAGCTTTCCAGCCAATGAACTGCTAAATTTTAAGATCTAATTTCCAGATTTCAGCAGAATCCATAGCACAATCAGCTTTTAAAGGTTGCTAAGGTGTCGAATCAAAACGCAATTCTATAAATCATTAATGCACCCCTGTGTCGCAATGAAGCTGGAATATTTTAATCACTGAATAATGAAGTCAATACTCACAAATCTGAGCTGTCATTAGAAGATTCACATGCCTCTGTGCACCCTGCTGGAGAGGAAATTTTGCAAGTGGATTGGATTTGCCCAGAGGAAGTGCAGGCAGGAGCACTGCAGCAGAGGTGGGACATGAGTGGGTGGGTTTTGCAGCTCAGTTTTGTGACCAGCAGTGAGTCAGCAGGCTGCTCTGAGCACCATGATGGACTTTTTACAAGGGCATATACTGATAGGACAAGGGGGAATAGCTTTAAAACTGAGAGACAGAAAATTTAGATTAGATATTAGGAAGAAATTCTTCCATGGGAGGCTGGTGAGGTCCTGGCACAGGTTGCCAGATCAGTTGTGGCTGCCCCATCCTGGAAATGTCCAAGGCTGGGTTGGACAGGGCTTAGAACAACGTGGGACAGTGGAAGGTGAACGTAGGGGGTGGAATGGGATAAGCTTTAAGGTCCCTTCCAGCCCAAACCAGTCTGGGATTCTGTGACTGCTAAAAGAAAGAAACTCGAGTTAACCCATGACAAGGTTCTTGGCAGGAATAACAGTGGCTGGAGCATTTACAGCTTGGATGAGCAATGGGGTTTTGAAGTGAACATTACCAGTCTGCTCACCTTGGTACCAGGAAAGTTTTGTCCACTCCCATTGATGACAGCCCAGAGTGGGAATGTCCTGCATCCAGGACCAGACACCATCCCAGAGCTGGAAAAGTCCTGGAGACAGCAGTGTGGAGAGAACCAGAAAGGGCAGATCTGGAAGCTGGTGAACAGAAGGCAGAAGGGCAAAGTTAGAACAGCTCTGTGAATGCTGGGACATGCCTGCAGGCAGCAAGAGCCACTTTGTCCCCAGCACAGATGGAGCATGTGGCTTGGAGCTGCAGCACCCGCGCGTGTGGGAGGAGGGCTGGCCCTGCCAGGGAAAAGGGAAACAGGCATCAGGCACTACGGAGTAACACCAGCTTCCTCAAAGAAAGGAAACCCCTGGAAGCACAGCATCAGGATGGCAAACAGCACAGCCAGCAAAGGCTGAACACAGAGAGAAGTGCTGATGTCTCAGCCTGCCATGTTCACAGTGATGTGCTGCTCAGGTTGGTGGTCCCACCACTTCCAGGATATTCCTTGTGGTGTCTTGCACTGTGACAACAAGCCTGAGGCCCCAAAACTGCAATGGGGCTGCTATGCAGCTGGATGTCAGAATATTCATGGAAGCTGCATGGTAAGTTGAACATCACCAGGACGAGAGGGACAGAGGGACCCATCACTTGATACCTCCAGAGAGGGTCCAAATCACATTAAGACAGAGCTGGTGGGACCTGTAGGAAGTGGAATAAGTGAGAAACTGCCTCCATGTTTCATCATAAAAGGAGGAGCAGTCATAACAGCACTCTCACAGGGCTACTGCAGTAGGCACAGAGCTGTCAAATGGTCACCTGAACCAGAAAACCTCTCTGGCTCTGCACAGAGCAGACCAAAGTACTGCACACCCTGGATAAGTGGCATAGCTGTAAGTCAGATATTCCTCCCTCAGGAACCTGTGAGACAAATTGTCCACCTTGAGTTGTCCTGTTCCATCCTATCTTGGCACTAGGATTACACTGGAGCCCACACCTAAAAGACTTTTGGGTTTGGTTCATTTTTTCTCTAGCTGAAAAATGGAAGCAGGAGTGTTTGAGTTCAGGGTTTGCTTAGACTGGAGATGGCTATTTTCAAAAGCATGCAGTGACAGGACAAGAGGAAATGACCTCATTAAGGTGAACAAGGGTAGATTTAGATTGGATATTTGGAAGAAATTCTTCCCTGGGAGGGTGGGGAGACCCTGGCACAGATTACCTGTGGCTGCCCCATCCCTGGAAGTGTCCAAGGTCAGGCTGGACAGGGTTGGAGCAACCTGGTCTAGTGAAGAGTATCCCTGTCCGTGGCAGGGGGTGGAACTGAGTGGGCTTTTAGGTCCCTTCCAATCCAAAATGCTTCTATGATAGTTCTCTGTTCCAGTTAGAGAAACACAGCCAAAGCCATGGATTTAATCCTTGGGGGGGAAATTGAAAAGGTCTGTCAAAAATTTGCAGTCACAGAATCACAGAGTAAGTAGAGGTTGGAGAGAAGCTCTGAAAATCACCTAGTTCACCACAAACCCCTGCTCAAATCATTGCTGTACCTTTTTCTCCCAACTTTTCTAAGCCCTTGGAGACATCACACTGGTGGAGCTGGTCACATCTCAGGGTGTAACAGCACAGAGGCACAGCAGGACACACAGCTAGTATCCTTCTGTGGGTGACATCAACATCAACAGTGCCCATCAGATATCACTTCTGTTTCACTCTTTTTGAGGTCATGATTTAACAGTTTCCTCCTAAATATTTGCCCTAAACCAGGACACTGGAACTGCTCCCCTAGATAAGAGGGGCCTGGAACAAGTCCTGCCAACCAATCCCTAAATTAATTCCAACCTGGACAATACCATAGGCTTTGCAGCAGTGTAACAGAGTTTGGCCCTTCAACAGTGATGGCCAGAATATTTACTTAAAATTGGAGGAGATACAGTGCTCCAAAGGAATTTCTTTTCCCCTCAGACTGCTGCAGAAATATTCATGTGGGTGGCAGAGGATTTTCACCTTTAGTGCACAAGTCCAGTCACCTCTGAAGAGGGGACCCTGTGTGAGCTGGACCAGCATGGCAAATCCCATTTCCTCATCGATTTTCTTGAAGGATGCTCTGGAGGTAGCTGGGAGTATGTATTCGTGTGAGCAAGGGATATTAGAGACTCATGCTGTGAGATTATAACCAACACCAAAGGTTGTTCTTTCCTAAACCCCTCTTTTAAGGTGTTAACGACTTAAAAAACTTCAACTCTTTGTGCTGGACATGTCTCAAGCTTCATCACAGACGAAAGGTTTTTTTGGGGAAACCTAAGCTAAAATCTCTGTAGCTGTGTTCTGCATTATCTCAGCATGCATTAAAAAAAAAAAAAAAAAAAAAGTGAAGCGGGGGAAGCACTCCCTGGTAATACTGTTTGTCATAATCCTTTTCTTCCATCATCCTGCCCAGCAACAGCTGCTTGGCTCTGCCTCTGCTCCTTCTCTGAGAACAGGCTTTGTGTGCACCTTCCTGCTCCCTTTCCCATTGGAGCCACCCAGTGCCCTGATCCACCTGTGAATGTAAGATGCCCTCCTTGAGCATCCCTTGGGCAGACAGCTGGGAAACTCTTGCCCCCCATCACCTTCCTGCTGTGTCCAGGCTGATTCCCCGTTCTCAGTACCAACAGGTCCATCAGCAATGGACATGGACAAGGCAGGAAGCAAAGGGGCTCAAGAGACAATTATTCTGGCCATGATTCCACAGGGTTGTGAGGGGAAATCTCATCCAGCCTGTCCAGCACATGCAGTAAAGAGCATGGAGGAAGACTCGGCAGGAGAGCTCACTGAAGTCAGGGAGGGTCATGGCACAGTGGGCAGGGACAGAAGAAAATGGAGCAACCCCTCAATGAGCAGAGATCTGTCCCAAACACACAAGAGCAGAGGCTGGGGATAGCTCCTCTCAGAGCAGGAAGGGAGACTGCACCAACCCTCATCACTGCCCCAAATTAAACAGCTGCTGCAGGTGAAACTGCCCAAGGCCTATTCAGGGTCCTCAGAGCTCCAGCAATGTGGTTCTCACCAAGCAGGACACAGGGCCAAGCCAGCAGAAGTACTCTGAGGATCAGAGATCACTGGAGATGCCAATGTCTGAACCCTCAGGGCCCAGCCAGTGCCCCCAAGGGATGAGAAGATCCTAGAACCCCTGCTGAAGCTCATCAACAGCTTGGGGCTCCATTCATCCCTCTAACCTGCAGCCACTGATTCCAGCTGCTTTTGGATTCTTTTTGCTTCCTATCATGGCAGACAGAAGTTTTCTTATTTAAACCAACACCAGTTACTCCCCCCCTCAAATTACAGCTCTGAGTGATTCCCCCAGCCCATGGGAAGGGATTGTTCCCAACAGGAGACCTCTCCCTGCAAGCACCTGGCCTGAGCACAGCCCCAGGAATGAGCTTGTGACACAGAAAAAGGAAATCGTGTTCGATCGCTCTGGCAAGATGAGCTGCCTGCTCCCTGAGGGGAAAGGGGAGTGCAGGATCTCTGCTGGTGACACAGGGTTTCAGAAAGGGGAGAGCAGGCTCAGGGACAGGAGTGCAGCAGTCAGTGTGTGGGGCAGTCCCAGTGCTGTGTCCCACACCTCTGCATGGGCTGTGGCTGACACATGGAGGAGTGCAGGGACCCCGAGCACCCCAGCACTTCCCAGAGCTGCTCCAATATGCTCAGAATAATCTCTGGAGCATCTGCAATTCTCTGCCAAGTGCTGAATCATCTTCCTGCAATGTTTGCATTCAGAATGCAGGAGTGGTAGAGCCCTTTGCAGAGAGCCACAGAGGCGGGGACAAGAACTGGCACCAAGCAAGGAGAGTATCAGCAAAAATGTGCTCTCTGTGCTACCTGTTCTGGTGGCCCTCCTAAGTGCCAACACTTGGCAAACACCTGGGGACATCCCAGAGGGACACATGACAAGGCTGAGGGGTTTGATTTCCTCATCATTAAATGAGTCACTGTGAGCCCCCAAAGCAATCCAGCCTCACTTCATCCTCCACTAGAGCTGTACGGAGACCCAACCTCACTTGTGCAAAGCTCCTGGAATCCCAAAGCAAATCCCCTGCTATGGATTCTTATCAGCTCTATCAGCTCCTGGCCAGCTGCACCGCCAATGATCTGAACCAGTTCATCTGGGGACCAGCAATGCCTCACCTTTAAAACAGAAAAACCCTCAGAGCCACAGAGAAATGCATGAGGAAAACGAGTGTATTTATTTAGACTTTGACAGAAACTTTGATAGAATCCTGCACTGGGAGATTTGAAATCTTTCAGCATATCCTGGTTACACACAAGGACACAAGAACTCGTGTGTGTTTAACAGATCTACTGAGATGTGGCAGATAGCAAAGGATTATCTGGGTTAGTCCATGTGGGAGGCTGGAGGGAGCTGCAGAGGGAATTCACTGCTCACAGAGATTGGCTGTGTGGCAAGGGGAACACAATGTTGATAACTGGGAGTGCACACTCACCATGGCGATCATCTGACCTGCTCCTGAGTACCACCAAACTCACCATCATCTACAACCCTGCTGGAGAAAGCCCTGTGTCTACCAGACAGCTCAATAATGACAGCTTTACATGCACAGAGACAAAAGAACAACTTCAGGTCTGAAGTGTAGTGTACTAAACCAAGTTAGTGGGCATTAAGGATCAACTGATGGGGCAGCTCTGCTCTAAGTAGCATCTCACAGGACCCTCTGAGCTGGAAAAAATAAAAAGAACACAAGTTGCATAAAGAGAACATCTCTCACACTTGTAATTGCCAAGGGGTCCTTGCAGCCATCCCACCCATCTTCTGCCCAGCACAGAGCCCTCCTTGTGACTCCTGCAGAAAGCCAGAATGGGAATTATTTACCTGCAGACTTTCCAGATGTGCCTCCACACATCTCTACAGCGTGCAGAGCATGGGCAGACACATGTCAAGAGGTGCCACCTCCACAGGATGAGCTTTGGGAAGGTCTGGGTGATGGCAGACCAGGGGAAGGTGTGTGCAGGGGGACCTAGTCCAGGGGAAGGACAGCAAAGTGGAGGGACAAGGGTGGCTGGAAAGGGCTGGAGCTTAACTCTTCCCCTACCAAAGTGGTGGCCAGAAGGCCAAGGTCATCAAGTAGGTGACATATGGCCTTGGCTTCCTTGGGCAGAGAAAGCCAGATTTACATGTCAGTGAAAGACATCATCACACTCATCAGCAGGCTCAGCACAGCTGGAGGAGCACGGATTATCTCCCCAGGCAGCCTGAAACCTGAGGCAGGGCTCTGCTCACCTTATTTCAGCCAAGAGGAGGAGGGCAAACTCCATCTCCAGCAGGAAGCCTCCAGTGGGTGGAGACAATATTGCACAGTGCCAAGCTAGATCTAATCCATCCACACAGACCCATTTGTTGGCAGCTCCTTTGTGCCTCTAGCAAGGATGTGCACACCAGACCTTTCCTGGCCAGCCTTGCCCATCAGCAGGAGGCTCTGGGGCCAGCAGGAAAGGGTCTGAGAGGCACAGAGAAGTGCTTTCCATATGCTGCAGGACTCTAAGCATCCCTGATTCATGGGATGAAGGAACATAGACCAGCAAACTTGATCCTGAGCTCCCTGGGAGCAAGACATGGACTGGCTGTTCCCATTAGAAGTGGAAAGGTCACTGTCTGGACTGCCCACAGTTCTGGACACCTCCAGGGTGTCCAAGACAAGGGAAATAAGGCCAATTTATGCATTTGCAATCTGCACAGATGGGCCCTGTCTAGTGCTGATGCCCTCCAGCACTTGCCAGAGAGCAGAGATGGCAGTGAGCACCAGCACAGGGACAAAGGCTGCCACTAGTTCACTCCTCAGCCACACCAAGCAGTGTGAGCTTCTTCACTCTTGTACTCTGTGGCAGATTTCCCTCCTCTTGACTCGTCCTGGTTGTTGTTTCCTGCACAGCCTCCAGTTTCTCATTTACATGGCACATGCTGCTGTGGGTGAGCAGCTGTAGGCAATGACATGTCACTGCAGCAACACTCAGAGCAGGGGCAGCAGAGAATGCCTTCTGACCTGCCAAAAGCACCTCCGAAAGCACCCCAACATTGCTTAGAACTCTGCATGCCCCCGGTTCTGACCAGCAGCCCTCAGGATGCTGTAACACATCCTGACCAGTCCGCTCCTGCCCCCATGCAGCCAGCATTGCTTCTTCCCAGGCACATGGCCTGACATTTAGTGGTGCTGAACTGCTCAACTGTGCCCATGTGCTGGGCAATTCAGATCACACTGCTCCTTCAGCCTCTGTCTCAGTAAGAGCTTTCTGTTTCTTGCAGGTCACAGAAAACAGTGCCATGGCCCAACCCATGGGTGTGTCCCAGCCCCACTCCCATTGTAGATGAGAGCTCTGTACCCCAATTTACAGAGCAGCCACGAGTCTGCTATTACATGGACTAAGAACTACACTTTATCGGGTTTGCTTAACATGATTAGAAATCTGAGTAAATTTCTTGTTTTTAGTGATCATAAAGAGTTCAGGGAAAGAAGAGCAAGAGCTTCTACTTCTGATAAAAGGAATTTCTGTGTTAACCCAGGAAATCAGGAATCGTGGTGACTTACTGAAGGAGGCCCAATGCAGCTGATGGTACTGGGGGCTCAGGCACATAAATTGAAGCTGGAGAGGCAGCTGAGCACCAATCAGGCAGCCTGCTCCTCCCCAGGACAGAAGGTTACCAAGCCCATCTCCCGGGGAAAAACCTCAAAGATGTCTGCAGGAAACCACCAAAATTTAGGAGAAGTCCCTCTGGCTGCTGAAGCAGCTCATCTGTGCTGTGAAAGGGCCCTCAGATTTGCTGAGCTGGACGGGGGGGCACTGGAGACATCACTTCCATTTTCCAGTGCCCAGATTCACTGGAGACATGCTGGCAGCCTGCCAGATCAATAACAAAATATGCCAAGACATCAGCATCAGCTGGGGCTCCCAGGGCTTGTCCAGACCACAAGGAAGGTTTTCAGACCACTCCATTCTCCTCCTGCTCTCCCTCACAAGAGGCTTCAAGGAATATCCAAGCTGCCTCCATGCTCCCACCACCATCATCCCTCACTTCTGGGCAAGCAGCAGATCTTTCCACCTAATTACAGACAGGTTGGATTTAAAAATAATAAAAACCTTAATGCCATAATGAAGCCTAGAGCACTGAGTTTGCATATACTGTGTTAAAATAACACCTGGGGGCTGTGAAATGACACTTTGCATGGGAAATGTCAAGCGAGGGCTGCTCAGGGCCATTACTGTACCCAGGGCACTCTACTTCCAAAGGATCCCACAGCAACAGGACAGACACCAGGTCAAAAATGGAAGCTGTGCAGAAAACTGATATTTCCTAATGGTCACAGGCTTAGTCCTACACCCTAAATGCAAGGACATTGTGCTGGTTTTGGCTGGGGTGGAGTTAACTGTCCTCATAGTGGCTGATGTGGGGCTGTGTTTTGGATTTGTGCTGACCACAGGGTTGATAATTTAGAGATGTTTTTGTTATTTTGAGTGGGGCTTGCACAGGGCCAAGGCCTTTTCTGCTTTTCCTAAGGCTGTGCTGGTGAAGAAGTTGGGGTGGATGGGAAGTTGGGAGGAGGCACAGCCAGGACAGGTGACTCAAACTGACCAAAGGGATATTCCAGACCACATGACATCGTGCTCAGTATATAAAGCTGGAGGGAAGAAGGAGGAAGGAAGGAACATTTGGAGTGATGGTGCTTGTCTTCCCAAATTGCTGTTCCATGGGATGGGGCCCTGCTCTCCTGGAGGTGTTGAATATCTGCCTGCCCATGGGAAGCAGGGAATTAATTCTGGTTTTCTTTGCTTGAGTGGGTGGCTTTTGGTTTCCCTATTGAACTGTCTTTATCTCAATTCCCAAGTTCTCCAGCTTTCACCCTTCCAATTCTCTGTGTGATCCCACTGGTGGGGGAGTGAGTGAGCAGCTGTGAGGGGTTTGGCTGCTGGCTGAGATTAAACCAGGAGATGTATAAATCATAGAAGGATAAGATGGTTTGAGTTGGAAAGGACCTTAAAGCTCATCCAGTCCCACCTCCTGCCATGGGCACGGACACCTTCCACTGGACCAGGCTGCTCCAAGGCCCACCCAACCTGCCTTGGACACTTCCAGGTTGGGGCAGGCACAGCTTCTCTGGGCACCCTGTGCCAGAGCCTCACTGCTGTCACAGGGAAGACTTCCTTCCTAATATCCATTCTAAATCTACCTTCTTTCATCTTAAAGCCATTCCCCTTTGTTCTGTCACTCCACAATCACCCGATCTAACATCCTCCATGGGATGTCACTTCCCAGTTTGTTACATGCACTCTACCATTTCCCCAAAAGCATCAGCACTGATCCTCCTGCAACAGGAGGACACAGTGAAGGGCAGGACGGTCTCATGCTCCAGCCTGACCTTACAACAGCTTCTCTGCTTCATGGAGGATGGCACCAAGGTCAAGAGGGGCACAGGACCTCCCTCCCCTCAAACCCAACGGGTCACACAGCACCCAGGACAAGACTTGAAAAAATAATGTTTTCAAACACTAAGGATTTTTCCTTCCAGAGAATTGCTTCACACGCAACTCTGCAGCTACGTCTCTTCTTCTCCACATTTTATTTTAAACAGAGAAAAAAAAATTGCAGCATAACAAGAAATCACCAGCAATCAGTGTCTCCAGTGTGGAGCACACCAGACCAGGACGTGTCCTGGGAAATTCATCTCCCTCCCGGGTAAAACATAGGTGCTGCTAACACTGCAATTTGCTCTGCTGTGTGTATCTCATCCATCAAGAAGGAACTGGAATGGGGGGGATGTGAGTTATTATCTCTCATAATGATATGGGAGATGCTCAATGGGCTCTGTAAAGCTGCAGAGCTCTTGCTGGGTGTGTGCTGCTAGCAGGGCTCTGCTGAGGATACATCCACACAGGATTGTGCTGAGAAGAAAGGCAGGAGAGACGGCCCCAAACAGGACAGGTGAGCCTGAACCACACCTGGTGTAACACCTGCACTGTCCCCTTTCAGCTGTGACAACACTCCAGCAACAGGGACCAAAGGGATCACAGCCAACAGGCCCACTGCTCATGTTCTGCCCTGCCTGAGCTGCCTCTGCCCTAAGACAGGGCTAGAAATAAAGCAACTTCTCCTCAAGCCCTGATGAACTTTTTCCCTCCCTCTAGAGTTTTTCAGGAACAAAATCAGCTTCACCATAGTGCTCCTGGCAGATATTGACTCACAGAGAAAGGCCAGGACACCTGTAAAGCATTGTCAATCTATTTCCCACTCCCACAGCTTGTGCAGGATTTCCACAGCTCCCAGCCCCCACAAAGTCAGAAAACGGGGAGCAGCTTCCAACTTCACCAGCCTGTGGGACAAAATCCACTGCTTTCCTCCCAACACATCTGGTCCGAAACCACCAAGACATGGTTGCTTGTTCCGTCATTATCCCTATTGCTCATCCAAAGTGCCATGCACAGTGTCCAGGCAGGCATGAGATGGGCTCCAGTAGTTCCTCCTCTGGCCCCTCTCCCCCTGGCCAAGGGATGCCTCCTGGCATCCCAGGTTTTTCACCACTTTTTCTCACTAAAAAGTGTTTTTTACCCTCTCCACAGGTGGCCAAGGCCCAGTTTCAGGCTCTTTATGCAGGGGTATTCAGGGTTTGGAGGTGACCTGTCCAGGGCTTGGAGTTTTCCTTCAGCCTGGCAGTGGCTCAAGATTTCTCCCCAGCTGGTCGGCCAGGAGCTGGGGAAGACCTGGGAAGGCTCAGAGGAGCTTCCACAAAGGTGCTGGGGCACCTGGGCACCAGCACTAATCCTCAAGGCCTTGAGCACCATCTCCTGGTCATTCATGGATTTGGTGGCAACTTAACCTCCATGTCACTATCCCTGCAAAGCGTGAGGGGACAAACCGTGAGACATCTGCAACACTTCAGCAGGGTCACTCAGACACTTGCTGCCACACACACAGAATGCCATGAGCTACCCCAGCCCCTCCCCTGAGAGCTCTGCTGCTCTCTTCTTCCTTCCAAGTTTTAAGGGGAACAAACTCTCACACTGGCACAGCCACCTTGGCACGCTCCTGTGCCACCATCTCTGTCTGGTGGCACTGAGCAGCCGGTGCAAGATGCTTCTGGAAAGCTCCAATCTGTTCCCCTCCCGTGCTGGCATGGCTCTAGGCAGCAGGATACAACAGGCACTGCTCACAGAGGGTTCCCAGGCTCCAGGATCCAGTGGGATCACCACTCTGTGGGTAAATATTGCAGTGGCAGAGTTCAACCTTTTGGCATGAGGAAAAGGAAGACAAATGCTACCAGTCCCCTCAGAGCCACAGCAACCCTGCATCTATCTAATTGCACTTCATAATGGATTCAGCAAGCCATTAATTATCAGATTATATTTTAGGAAGCTGCAGATGTAAAAGCTTTATGAAATTTAGTCTTAAAGGAACTGGTGTGTAAAATAAAGCGTTTGCATCACAGTGGCACCAGAGAAGCAAACTTTACAGCAGGTACTGAGTGAATTTTACAAGGCAATGCCCCACGTGCCAGGGGAAGGTTCACGTGCAGTCACAGCAGCTGTCCCACACTCCAATACTTTCATTAGTGCCACACCACAAGGGACACTGGCACACAGGCTCCTTTCCTTTTTTCAGCATGTCCCTGGTGAATTAGAGGGTGGTGGCAGATCTCAGGGCTGTTTGCTCGCAGAGAGGATGGATTTACCCAGACCTGCCTGGGACCCTCCTTCCTAACAGACACCCACAGCAAGAACATGGATGGGATCAGACCTGTGTGGCACAAGGTGCCATCCAAACAGTGCTGAAGTCATTTAGCACAACTCTGAGGAATTCTCTGCTGGAGACTTCCCAAAGGTCAGCTCTTCCACTCTGGGCTGGTAGAGTTCTCCAGCTGCACGACAATACAGGTGAGAGCAGAAAGAACAAAGCAGTCCTTGCAGAAGAAGACAGCTGTGAGCACATCACTGATTCAGCCATAAAAATCTCCATCCTAAATTCTCAGGAAAGCTTTTTTTGGTTTCCCATATCCATAAGCTCCAGCTTTGTCCTGCACCAGTCCTTTCCCCTCAGTTTACAGCAGCGGAGGGTCACACCTGATTCCCATCTTTCCTCTTCTGCTCTATTTCTCATGTGTTGGGGGAGACAAGTGGTCTACCAGTGGTTGACTGCAGGGAGACCTCCCAGACAGTGAATGTCTATGAACCTCTCCTGTCTGTGGTCATGCTGTTCTTGCTGAATGCCTGGGATTGCTTTCCCAAAGAAACCTCAAATATCCCAGGTGGAGCAGCACACTGAGCTCCTGAACAAGCTTAGTGGATACCAGGTGCCAGGCACAGGCACCCTCTACTGTCCCTCACTTGATTTCTTCACAAATCAGAGTGACTGTCATCAAATAAGTCCTCCATAGTCACTGTCACCAGCTCAGAGTCAGTTTGGCGCACTTGGGATTTGGGAAATGTCACAAGTTTGGCATCATCAAAAGAGATTATGTCCTCTGCTGTTCCTTGCCTCAATGTCTGAGTCACCTGTGTGGAAGGAAGATGGCCCAAGAGTCAGACAGGTACAGCACCACCTTCCTCTGGATCCCTTTGCTGCTCACACCTTTCCCAGCCCCAGCTCATGTAATAACATTTAGCTTCACACCACAGGTCTGCAATTACAACAAGCATGAGACTAATGGGAAACACCAAACCACACACACAAGCGATACAAAAGAAGACAGGAGAGTAATTTAAATATTTCTCTCCACAAAATTGCTATAATTTAGCTCCACAAGCAGTCGTAAACAGTAAACACGCTGTGATTATCCACTGGAGGAATGCCATTCCAGGGAATCTTGCATACTGGGCTCTCTCGTCCAAGGAAATCTTCTTGACTGATGGATGAGATATTGAAGAGGAGGAGGCTGGGTTCAAACCTAGCACTGGACTTCCAACAAAACATCTGCAGTCTCACGGGGTGTCATCAAGGTGTTAACACTTCCTGAGTAACCAGGAACCTCCACACACACTGCCAATCCTCCTCCTCAGCTCTTTAAAGTCATTACTGAGCTGCTTCTCCTCCAGAAAACCCGCTTCATGCTGGCACAGAAATCCCAGAGCACTGTGGGCTGGGGGTTTGCATCATGGACCCCTCTAAGAATGGGCAATCAGGGAGCAGAAGGGGCAATGAGGCCCACAGGGTGGATTTGGGAAGAATAAGAAGGTAGGAGAGGAGGATGGCTGAACAACTGCAGGGGCTGTGACACAGAGCAGTCCTTACCTGCACAATCTGGGCAGTGGTGGCTTGGGAGAAGGCCACCTTGGGATGCTCCGTGCTGAGTGCCCTTCCAGCTTGCCCTGGGAGGGGAAGAGCTCCCCACAGAGCTCACAGATAAAGGTGCTGTCTGTCTGTGTGAAGGGCTGGCTGGTGACATGGCTCAGCAGGGCCCCCAGGGAGCAGAAGGCCATGGAGCAGTACCAGCAGTAGAACAGTGGGGAACCTGTGGGAGAAGCACTGTCTGAGCCCATCCTGGGACAGCCAGGGCCAGCCTGAGGTCACAGGGAGTTGCAATGGCCAGGACACACAGGACTGAAACCCAGTAGGAACTGGCATGTGCTAGTGCCCTTCTTCTGGCTGCACCACTGGCTGTCAAATAGTTTATGGCTGCTTGGGTATATTTTGGTTCCCTGCAGCACTGGTATTAAGAAGCCTGGCTGGTTTACCTGTAGCTGTGGCCGTCCCTGCTCACAGGAACCCCTTCTCCCTGGTCCCTCACACCATCCAGCACTGCTCCTTGCTGGCCAAGCTCGCACCTCCTGATCCAACTATTCCAAAACCATTACCCACCCCAGGGGTTTTCCATTTTCACAAAGAGCTTTTTCTAGGTCTTCTTCCTCACTCTCCAGACTGCTGTTGTCTGTACCCTCCAATGTCTCCTGATTTATATTCTCTCCTGCTGTCCCATGCACTGCCCAGGCTACTTGTAGTAGCCTGACCTGCCAATTCACTTTGACCTTAAAGCTTGCAAACTTGCCAAAGTGTGGAACTGAATGATTTCTGAAGTCCCTTCCAACCCAAACCGTTCTACAATTCTTGACATGGTGTCCTGGACACGGTGTCCCCAAGCCCAGGTCTCTCTCTGATCTTTCTAGTGCCACATTCCCTTTTTTTCCAGTCTCCCACTAGCTACATAGACAAACCCAGTGCTTGGGCTTCAGTCCATCATTCCTCATGCTGATGATTCCTTACCTACACTTAGCTCTCTTCTCTGCTGTAACAATCAAATCCATACCTTTCCATGACTCCAGCAGGTCCAAAAACTTCACATGTCCCAGCCTCACCAAACCCAGTGTTTTCCCAGTTCATCCTTATTTCCTCACACTTTTTTCTTACCATGTCCCTCTTCACTCTCCTGCTCACATTTCAGACATCACCAAGAGGAACCATCACTGTTCAACAGGTGACCTGAACAGCAGCAAAGCTGACCGACCTAAGTGCCTGCACTTCATCTGAACCTGCTGGAGAGCCAGCATGGGAAAGAGCTCCTTGCACAATTCACACTAAAGGAACTTCACATCTGCAAACAAAGCCAAGAACACAAAAATGTGCTCTCAGAATCTTCTACAAGAGATCTTCTAGACCAGAGCTCTCTATTACTTCATCATTACCACACCTGCACACAGGCACGTAGAGCATGCTTAGAGATGCAGCCAGGTGCAAGTTAGCTGCAAGATGCTGAGATGAGCCAGAAGAGAGTACTACAGGTCACAAGATTCTACTGTGACTTGCAGGTAAATGGGATGTGCAGCCTTGTGCTATCACAGTTATGACTGCATCAGTCTCTTTTCCCATATAACAAGTGACAGGACAAGAGGAAATGGCCACAAGTAGCACCAGGGAAGGATTAAGCCCTGTGCTCTTCCACATCTTCATAAATGACTTCAGGATAGGACTGGATGGAATAACGAAGCAAGTTCACAAATGATACAAAACTGGGAGGAGCTGTTGCCTCCCTCAAAGGCAGGGAGGCCCTGCAGAGAGACCTTGACAAAACAGAGGACTTGGTCACCACCAACCCCACAAAGTTCAACAAGGGAAAGTGCCAGATTCTACACTGGGGATGGGGCAACCCTGGATGTGTAGATGGACTGGGGAACAGGATGCTGGGGAGCAGCTGAAGGAAGGGACATGGGGTCCTGGTCAGTGGCCGGTTGGACATAAGCCAGCAGTGCCCTGGCAGTCAGGAGGGCCACCTGTGTCCTGGGGTACAACAGGAGCAGCATCACCAGCCAGGCAAGGGAGGGGATTGTCCTACTGTGCTCTGTAGTGGCCCAGCCTCACCTCAAGTCCTGTGGCAGTTTTGGGCACCACAAAGTAAGAAAGATATTAGAGTGTGTCCAAAGGAGGCCCATGGAGGGCCTTGAGGGGAAGCCGTGTGAGGAGCTGCTGAGGGCACTTGGTCTGTTCAGCGTGGATGAGACTGAGGTCAGACCTCATCACAGTCTACCACTTCCTTGTGAGTGGAAGAAGAGGGGCAGACACTGATCTTTTCTCAGTGGTGACAAGTGACAGGATTTGAGGGAATGGCCTGAAGTTGTGTCAGGGGAGGTTTAGGTTGGATATCAGGAAAAAGGCTTTTCAATCAGAGAGTGGTTGGGCACTACAACTGGCTCCCCAGAGAAGTGGTTTCAGCACCAAACCTGACAGAGATCAAGAAGCATTTGGACAATACCCTTGGGCACATGGTGTAACTCTTGGAGTTGGTGCTGTGCATGGCCAGGAACTGGGCTCAGTGATCCTTTTGGGTCCCTTCCAACTCAGTATATTCTGTGATAAGGGAAAATTTATTCATGGTCTGGCATTGCAACAAACTGCTCAGGGCAATGGTGGAGTCACCATCCCTGGAAGCATTCAAAAAATGTGTGGATATGGCACTTGGGGACATGGTTTGGTAGTGAACAAGGCAGTGCTGGGTTAATGGTTGGACTAGATCCTGGTGAGCTTTTTCAGTCTAAATGATTCTGTGATTCTCTTTCTCCAAGCAGTCGCTACATGACTAATGGTGGGTTCTTACCTCTGTGCTCTGCCTTGATGTGCTTTCAGTGAGCAGCAGTGCTAGAGAAGGTTTTGTCACAGCAGCTGGACTGCAGGGATGAGAATTTGAAGGAGCATTGATTCTGAGCTGCAAAGACATCAGCGTGGTGGGTCCTGTTGTGATACCATAACCTTGACAACTGCTGCAATGACAAGGACCAATCACGGTCATCATCCAAAGCTGTTGACTTTAAACCAAAAGAAAGCAGGTTTAGATGGGATATTGGGAGGGAATTCTTCCCTGAGAGGGTGATGAGGGCCTGGCACAGGTTTCCCAGAGAAGCTGTGGCTGCCCCATCCCTGGAAGTGTCCAAGGCCAGGTTGGAAAGGGCTTGGAGCAAGCTGGTCTAGTGGAAAGTATCCCTGACTGTGGCAGGGGGTGGATCAAGATGAGCTTTAAGGTCCCTTCCAACACAACCCACTCTGACATTCTATGATTCTGTTTCAGGGACAGCATGAAAGCCAGAAACCATGTGAAAGCAACAGGAGCGTTGTGCTCAGCAGGTACAAGACCTACTTGTCTTCCCACTGGACAAGCACTAACATCTCACTCTGTTTCTCCATTGTCCCTGATGAGCTGAATAGAGCTGAATGCCTGATCCTTGCCTCACTCACTGCAGGTGAGTTTTGGTGGTGACCAGTAGGACTGAGCACCTCCCATCTCTTGAATGCTCCTACATAGTTTTCCCCACTCAGAAGCTACAGACATACATCAGACATGCTGTCCCATCACAATGGTGGCACACGGCTCTGCCCAGAAGTGGTTCTGGCCGTGCATGGTTAGAAACATAAAGAGTGATTCTTGAATTTCTCCTCCACACATGTAAGGGTCTGCACGAGATGCCAAGAGCCAGGGCCAGATTTTCATAAAAGCTTGTTCCTCAAACTCTTGCTTCCAAGCATTTGCCCCTAGCTCAGACACATGAAGTTACAGCCATGCTTAAATGTTTGCAGACCTGAGCCTCAGGTATGATACTATCCAAATCTGCCACTGAGAGTGGATATCCAGCCCTTAATTACAAGAAATCTCAGAAACACTTCACAAACACAATCCCTTTGAAAGGGAATAGATAATCTTGCTACAATCCTTTAGAGTCTTCTACTCAGGGCCCTGAGGTATTTTAAACTGCTCATTATGTTCATTTCTTACAAAGCGTAAATGCCTTCCAGAGTCCCTCTAACACTATTATCTCAAAAAGCACAAGCCGGAAAATTCACCCAGAATCTCAATCTACCGAAAAGACCCACAGGAAATGTACATATGGAAGAAATCAAAATATAAACAGATACATTTGTCTTCTTTGCTATAATGAGAACCTGGGAACTGTGTGGCTGTGGAAACTGGCACAGACTTCTCCTTTTGCCAATGCACACGAAAACTCAGCCCTTGCTTGAAAAACTTCATCTCTGCCTTCCTCGCTACAGGAAGAGCTCAGCACAGTGTCCCCTCACACAGCACCTCTGCCCCATCCAAAGACCAAATTACATATTCCAATGGACCTGGAAATCTTAGACTCCAAGTGGTGATCCATAATCTGCAAACACATCAAGGGAGAATAGCAGACTGGAAGACTGGTTTTCAGTTTGCCCTGTTCTTGTGACCTCTCAGATTTCTTTCCACATCCCTTCAACCAATCCTGTCAGTTTTTCTAACCTAAGTGAAGAATGATTTTTCAATCTACCAGTGAGATGGTAACCGCCTTTTTTTTAAAAAGAAGGAGAAAAGCCTTTTTTATAGAGCTCTTGGCAAACTTCTGAGATTTGAGAGTAAGACCAGTCTTGGCAAACATAATATTCTAAGTGACTGAAGAGGGCCCCGGAAAGCAGACAGCTAGAGAGGAGGTAATGGAGTTGGCTGGAAGAGCCAAACCCTGCCCTTGCATGCACCAGCTGCCAACAGTGAGAGTGCTCTGATTATAGTAGGATCCAAAGGAGAAGCCAAGAGATTCCACATTGTACCTCCACCAAAGAAACCAATCCATTACTTGCAGTGCTGACCATGGTTGGGGATGGATGCAGTTTCTTCCAGGGATGCTCTGTTCCTTTCAAGTGCTTTGGTTCATCCAGCTTAATTACCAGAAATTTTTGAGAGCTTTTTTTGCAGTAGAGATGCAAAAACTGTTGATTTCAAGAAGTGCAAACCAAACGCATCTCCATGCACCACATATGTTCTCAGAAATGTACTCCTCAGTTTTAACAGGAAGCTCACACCCCTCAGACAGGCCTGCAGTTATCACTCATATCTCATGCCAAAAGCCACAGGGTCCATAAAGTCACCTGCAATATGTGGGCCGGGTAAGCAATGATGTCAGAGCTGAGTAGACTGGCCTCGAAATTAAGATATTCAGTTCAGTGCAAAGATCTGTAGGATGCAAGAAAGAAGCTGGTACCTGGAATCCTCCCCTGGACACTTCATCAAGAATAGATGTTTTTGCCAAGTAAATAACATTTTCCAGGGCTTTTGTTTTTGATGATGCTTCTTGCTTGATTTTGTCTCAACCTTGGCTTGAAGCCCTGAAAAGCCACTCAGTGGCAGCAGTCTGGTCTCTCTGATACTGCTGCCAGAGAGGTGGCAGCTGCCAGAGCAGTCACACTGAATCCCCAGATCCCTCTGCTACACACGCCAAGGTGTCCAGGAGTTCACGCAGGCTGCACATTCACAGACATGTGAATTGTTGGCTCATCTGCTCCAGAGTCACCAGGGCATCAGCCCTGGCACATCCCACAGACACAAAGAGTCAGGGGGAATGGGACAAGAGCCTGCAGCATCAGAAGGTGACAGAATCAATGGCAGGTAAGAAAGGATCACACTTTCTCTAGAAATCAAAGCCATGACCAGGTGAAAATGCCAGCTGGATTGGTGGCAGCTCTTGGTGGAGCTAGAAGAGAAAACTTCTGAACTGTGCATGAATATTGGATTTGCAGTGTAGGACATCTCTCAGGAGGCCACTGAATGGGAGTGGAGCATATGCTGTCATCCTCCAAGCCCCACAACTACAGCAGTCATCAAGATCCTTGATTTCTTCCACCCTGCTCCCAGTCACCCACTCCCACCTTCCACCCCAGCAGCATCTTCTCACTGCTCAAGGCCATAGGCAGGCCAACAAGCTCAGGGTGCAGAAGGTGACCTGCTCCCAGCACATAGGGGACAGACTCTGCCTGTCCCTGCCACACATGGAACAATGGCAAGTGTCAAAGCCATGAGGATTGTGTTCATTCATAAGGACTGACCCAAATTTGCAGATAAAGTAATTATTCCTTCTATCCCCCAAAAAAATTAATAGCCACCTGATTTTTACTCTAACACTCCAGCAATCTGATAGCATTTCCACACTGCATGTCAGCTAAGCAGCTCTGGCATCATGAGAGAAGAGGAATGGATTGAGCCTGTATTTCGATAAAAACCACCCTGTGCACGTCCCAGAGGACTCTGCAGTCCAAAGAATCTGGATATGCTGGGAAACAGGTTATGTATGTAAGCAAACAGAACAAGTAAGTTACATTTGAATCTTTTCCAGGAGAACACACAACTGCAATTATCTTCCTGACCCTCTGGTATCCTTGTCATTAAAGCACCAAATTGAGTTAAGCATTTTTCCTTCAAATGATGGATGCAAAGATACAATTGTGCTCAGCTGGAAAGCCTCCCACAGCTTAGGGTAGGACTCACACATGGTTATTGCTCTGCATTTGTTCAGGAGTTCACAAATTGGTATCTGCAAGTATATCATCCACAACTTTGCCAAACCAGTATAGCATGTAACATAGTCCTACTGCTGTCAGACACAAACTTGAGTTGTTATGAATGCACTCACTACTCTGCTGCCATGCCAAGGTGATCTCCAGAACCAGAACATGCTCTATGCCACAGTGCAGAACCTCCTGCTCCCTGTTAGCTGGACAGCCTGGGACTGTACCAAAGGTACCACCAGTTAATCCATCAGTTGCCAGCAGACTCAAATCATCCCCTCCCTCTTCATTTTCATGATAAGAAATATTTGTGCTTCTGTTTGTTCAAGCTGCAATTTGAGGAAATTCAGCTCTGTGTAATTAAGGAATGCTCCTCCTTGGAATGGGTATTACCACAAGATAATTAACCATGCTGGGAATCTGGTGTTTCGAGAAAGCAATCGTGCTTAACAAATGACAAAGCCAAGTGCCTGTCGGGAATGTTCGCTACAGAGGAAATTATCAGCATTATGAGCACAGTTTTGCTTTCTATTAAACCCTCATTTACATTTCACTGCATGTTAATTTAGTTTTAAATTTCATGTGATTTCAGAGTCTCTTGATCTGAATTGTTCAGGGTGTGCCTAAACCCACCTAAACTTGGAATGTTGTCCCACCAGGCAAAAGATGGGGGCTCCTGAGGCCCTGAGCCACCATAGGCAGGCAGCAAATGATAAAATCCTAACAAAACAAATAAGAGGAGTGGCCTGGCCATCCAACAGAATGAGGTGTAATGGGGACACTAAGTATAGGATTCCCATCAGCACACTCTGCTCCACACAGGAGACCAAGAGCCAGTGAGTAACATGAGCAGAAATGCTACCTGGATCAAGAAAAGAAGCACAGCCCAAATAAATTTCCCCCGCCATCTCCCTGAATCACAAGGAATTCCAGGTAAGACCCTGTCTGTATTTAAGGTCAAGACATCTCCAGCTCAGGGGAATTTTTAGCTATTTGTTTTTAAAGGTAGTCAGTACCATAAAGTAAAGTCACCAATGGAAATTTTACCTTTACCATCAGAGATGTTTGCTGTTGACACCAATTTGTCCGGAGTCCAGGGAAGGATGCTTTCACAGCCCCCAGAAGTTTGAACAAGCTTTCCACTTTCAGGGTTTTCTCTTCATCCACCTTCCTGAGCAGATTGTCCAGGGCTTCCCTCTGAGAGCTGCCTTCTCAGCAATCCAAAACTACCTGTAACAAAGAAACAGCCAAAAAACTGTCTGTGACAGCTTCCTACAATCTCTTGTATCTGAACAGAGATCAGAAAAACAAGAACAGCATCACAATACTGCAGTGGATCCCTACCCACTGCTTACACTGTTTAACTGGAAGGGGTTGTAGGGTGGTAGTTACAGGAACACCCAAATGTGGCCGAGCTGTAATGGATGTGTCACCTTGAAAACCAACCTGGTGGGTTCTTCCACCAAGTCCAGCTCTTGGTAGTTGCTAACAAGCAAATACTACTTTTTAAAAGAAAACAAAAGTAAACTTAAAGAGAGTGTCAAAACAGCATTTCATTTAATATTTTTAGGGAATACTTTTAAAACTGACAGCCTCGTTTCCCTTGTCTCCACAATTTTTCTGCTTGCCATCAAAAAACTGGCAGCCAGAAAAAATACTCTTATTATTTAAATAAGCATCTATTAACTGAATTATTATTTCTGTGATGAGGCCACATGAAACATCCCTTACATGAGATACAGCCATTGTAGCTTGGAAAAGCTCTAGGATGCCAGTAAAATACTGACAAGGCTCCTACAAGGGAGAGGCACTTGGCAAATACAGGCTGACCTTTCCACCATCACTGTGTCCTGAGCAGAAATCCACAGGGCACAAGCCCATTTCCCTGATGACAATAAGCACTACACAGTCCTATCAATAAAATTATTAAGAACTGTCCTAAAACTAGTTACATTTTTGCTCCCTTTCCCCTGGTTGGTAAGGTCTTCCACAGTCTCATTCCCCTGCTGATTCTTCTAATTTTCAGCTGAAATTTATTCATGGCCAGTGTATGCCTGTTTGTTCATGTGCCAACATTATCTTTTAGCTTAAAAAGCCTTTTAAAATCTCTGAGGTGTTTACCCTACCCTTCCTCTCTCATTTCATTATAAGAGCATGATCATATTCCCCCTCAGTCTTCATTTCCCTTGTCTAAATGAGACAGCTCCTCTTATAAAACAGCTTCTACAATCCCCTGGACTTCCCACTGCAGATCTATCAATTCCAATATCAATCCAACTTTTTTTAACCAGACTGGAACAGAAATTCTGGATGAGGTCTTAACTCTTAGTTCTCATTACTGCACCCAATGCACGCCCTTCATTTCATACCACATAGGCAATTCTCACTACTCAGTTCTCCAGCCATGGAACTCATATAGAATTACAGAATTATTTAGGCTGGAAAAGCCCTCTAGGATTATCAAGATCACCCATCAACCAGCACCACCACCATGTTCATCACTAACCCAGGTTCTCTAATGCCACATCCAACACATATTTTAAATCTCTCCAGGGATGGTGATTCCACCACTGCCTTGAGCAGCGTATGCCAGTGTTTGATAAACTTCACAGTAGGAAATTTTTCCTAATATCCAGTGTAAATCTCTCCTGGCACAACTTGAGTCTATTTCATCTTATCCAGTTACTCGTTACATGGGAGAAGAAACCAATTCCCACCTGGTTTGGACCTCATTTCAGAGAGTTACAGAGAGTGAGAAGGTCCCTCCTGAGCTCCTTTTCTCCAGGCTGAGCTGCTCCAGCTCCCTCAGCTGCTCCTTGTGCTCCTTCTTTGGACACTTCAGCTCTTCAGTGTCTTTTTTGTCATGAGGGGCCCAAAACTGAACATAGTTCATTCTTCACTCTCTTGCAGAACCTCCTCTGTGTGGACAAAAGATCTTGACTGTGCTCATCATCAAGCTTTGCTAAACATGCCTGGGTATTTTTGTGTCCATAACATCAGTGTTAATATTAAATAAGTGCCAAGAATGCCACTGGTGACCTTGCTCCAAGTTGTCAGTCCTGCCTTGGACCCAACCTGAAGGAGTCTCCCAATAAAATGCATCCTTTACAGTATCACTGTTTCTTCTCGTTTAACAACTTCCTCAAAGAAAGTCAAATACTTTGCTCTAGATCTAGATTAAGGCAGAAAAAAACCCCATTTTATCTCATCAAATAAAGATGATTTTTGCCTTCAAGGGCTAGGGCTTGAGCTGCAGCACTCCCCAGGGAACTAATTTATTCCTTTAGGGAATGGCATGGCAGACTTCACTGGAGCTTTTGCCTTACAGCCCCTAAAATCAAGGGCCAAACAAGAATAAAGTGATAAAAATATGTTACTGTTTATTGAAGGTCCTCCAGGTACACTTGATACAGGGCTTCGACACTTTTATAAATTCAGTCCTTGATCCATCTCACTGTCCATTCATCAAACCTAACTCATTTCCTGAGCACGCCTACAAGGATGTTGTGGTACCCAGTATCAAAAGCCTTCATGAAGTTGAGGTAGACACCTTCCACTGCTCTCCCCTCATCAACCCATCCTGCCATGCAATCATAGAAGGCTTTCAGATTAGTCCTAATTGATTGTTGAGGGATGTAATTTGAGTTGTGATTTTTCTTCAGCTGCAGATTTCTATTTCTGTGTTTCTCCTGGATCAGGCTCCAGGCTAAGCCATGAATCTGCAGGTCATCTCCTCTCCTTATTCTTTTTCTTGATCAAACAATATCTGCTGTGATGCCCAGCAGCCTGATGTGCCACAAGCCTCTCAACAGCTCTATGGTACATTGGTTTGCCTGTCAGATATTTCAGTCATTCCCTGAATGTTCTAAAGCTCTTCCTCAAATTACTCACTCACTCAGGTCTGTAACCTCTCATGTAAGTTCTTCTCTCTCATTCAAAATGCAAACTTCAGACAGTTCTCCTACCTTTAACATAAAATAAACTAATCCAACAGCTCCTCCTGTGCTCTAATGAGTACCTAAACTCCTTAATTAGTTTCTCTCATTTCTAAAGATCCATCCTTTTATAGCCTAAACTCTATTAGTGAACCTGCTGATGTATTCTCCCCTTCAATTCACACCGACCTGCCTCTAGATCCCTTAGTCTGAAGTCCTCTTCTGAGAAAACACAAAAAGAGGTACAAGAGCAGCATCCTTTGGGCAGCTCCTGCTGTAACCTACCACTGCTCCCAGGCAGAAGTGATGCCCCTGGCAGTGGGTGATGCAGAGGTGACGTTTAAAGACTTATTTTGACAACACCAGGTGAGACAATTAGAAAACATCCCCCAGTTCTGCTTGCAGCAGGATTTTTCCATCCCCAGTGTACCCAGTTAAGATTCCTGCAGTGGCCAGCAACCTGCCTGTACTACTCCTGATACCTGTCTGAGTTCTGAAGTAGCTTGGTTTGAGCATCAAAGTGTGCAGGCACTGGAGTCAAAGGGGAGAGAATTCACATAGCTCAGAATAACCAGGTGCCTTCTAGAAGAAAGCCTGACCAGAAGGAAAGGGCTGATGTTTCTACTGCCTACTCTGATTTTCTGGGTTCAGGGCTGTATTGTGGACTGGTCACCCTGAACTCTGCAACAACCTAAGCTGTGTAGGGCACCATGCAGGAGAAGTTACCCACTCTTCCTCTGTATCCACCTACTTCTCTTAAGTGATAATCTGCATCCAAATCCTCCACCCCTTCCCAATTACAGAAACACCAAAAAAGCCACAGAAGTTAAGCACTCAATAAAGAGAATGGCTAGGTTTAAAAGTTACCCTGGAAAAACAGAGATTTACAAAGATGGTTCACAAAACATCACATACTGGTTTTCCAGCAAAGAAAATCAAACTTGCTCTATGCATAGCTCAGACCAGGCTCGGAAAGAACCCAGCTGCCAAGAAAAAAAGGCTGTTCCATGAGAAACTCGTGCTTGTCTTGCTGAATAAGTGTGTAGCTAATGAGGCAGTGACAGTGAGAAGAAAAAGGAAAGCCTCATCTTTATGAACCTTTGGAGAACTAGATCCCATCCCTGCCAGCCCAGAGCTCCAGTGCAGTACTGGATGAACCAGGTAAGATGAAACCTTAAGAGGTGTTTGCTAATTCCCTGTTTGTTTTCCCAGTCCCATACTTGAGACACCAGGGATCCCACCTGCACGCATGCCACGGGCCCACCATTTTAATCAGTTTAACTTCTGGAATAATTAAACACTTTCCCACTTGTCTGGGGGAGAGGGGGTGGAATTAAACAAATAAACCCCCCCCCGAGGTCAGTCTACATTTGACAATTTATCTCTTGTTTTCTTGTGCCACAGCAGGACAGAGCTCAGCCCGCAGCCTGACCAGAGTGCTCCCCAAATAGATCTGTCATTTCATGGAAACTGTAGGCTGAAACAAGAGCATGAAGGGATCCCATAGAGCAGAGCAGGATTTCGTATTTGGAGGCTCTGTAGCAAACAGAGCACACAATGACTGGTGAGGATGAAAAGAAACACTGTTCCTCCACCTAACGAGGCAGGAGCTCTGCAGTACATGATGATGCAATTACAGGCTGTATCCTATGCCCAAGGAGAAGAATTATGATGGCAGAATGGTTTGGGTTTATTACTGGGGGTTATGTTTGGTTTTTTCAATGTGAAGGGAGATAAAAATACTAAATTTTAACCATCTAATTCTATGAAGACAAAGAGAAGAGAGCAGGGAAAAGGTGAAGCCTTAAAAACAGAGGCTGCACTGCAACATGAACAGGAACATATGAAAATCCTAATCTCCCCACTGCCGATGAAGCTTCAGCTCCAGGCCCCCAACATGGGTCTCTGCTGATAGCCACAATGCCCCCAGCAGATGCCAAGTCCTTTGCTGTACTCATACCCTGCTCTCTCCTCTCACTTATCCATTTCAGGCTCAGCTATGTGCTTTCGTAGGCAAAAATTCATCAGTCACCAGTCACACCCCAGCCCACAAGGACAGGATAGATGCCTCTGTTGGCAATACCTTTTCAGTTCTCCTATTCCAATCTGTGCCTGTGTTCAGGGATGTTCATGCTGGATGTGGTGAGGGACCATGAGACCTTAATTGAGGGGCTTATGAGCTGTGCAGAAGTTCTCAGCCCACCTGTTGTGGCTCTGGTCAGGCTTACTCAGACAGAAAGCAGGGATCATTCATGCTACTGAGCACAACTTTCCACTCACTGTAATCCTGTGTTGGGGAGCTCAATGATGTGACAAACTAGGACAGGAGGTCTCAAGCTGTGTCCTGATCACAGCATGAGAGGAAACCCTGTAAGTTTCAGCTGCACAGGGTACAGCCAGCTCCCCTCAAAGACAAAGGAAAAGCAGGTTATAAACAGCATTTTGTCCTTTATGACTTCTGGAAATCAGCATACAGAGTGCAGTTGCTTACAGGAAAGGAAAGCAACATTCCTCCCCACCAACTGCTGCCTGCAACACATAAAAATAAAACCAAATCGTTTAGTGGATGTGCTAGTCTTGCTAGGCAACTGTGTGGTAAGAGTTGCAAAAACAACATAAAGCTGGGAGACAGCTGAAAGGGAAGCCGATGACCAGGAACTGACAAGCAGGGGTGTGTGTGTAACTTCAAGGTGGCATCGTACACAAGGTTTACCAGGTGATGAGCAAGCCTCACCAGGCACTTCCACCTGCCTTCTGCACAGCTTTGACTGCATATGTGTGTGGTCTCAGGTCCTTGTGTGCTGGACTGTGGGAATAGTGAAAACTGAGCAGTGAAGGCAACCTGGAGACCAGGACCAGTGTCAGACAACCCCTGCAAGGGGAGCCTTGGCCAGAGGAGATGCCTGGTATTCCTCATATCTTGAAAAAGCTTTTTTGGGAACAAGGACAAGGTTCTATAGGGGAGTTTGAACTAATATCTCTCTGCCAGACAGTTTGCCTATTTCAGATCTTTTTACCTGCTTCTCCAAGGCAGTCAGGAATCTCTATTCTACTGCCTCCAAAAACTCTATGACGGGACTCAGCGGTGTCACGCTCTGGATCAGCTCCTCTCTGCAGCACAGCAAGCAAGCAGTCAGAGTCTCTTCCTCAGCTGTGCTCTCTGGGGGGAAAAGATTCAGAAACACAAGAGAAGAAATAAGTCAATCTGAAGGAACTGACAGGTTCCTGAAGCGAGGGAGACTCTCTGAAAGATCTAAGTGAATAGCAAAGCTCGTCCCAAGCACAAGCAGCAGAGGAAAATCACTTTACTATTCTCTTTAAACTCTGTGAAAGGAAAATGTCTCATTTATCTAACAGAGCACAAAGCCATAAAGCATGCTCGAGGTTATCACCAGGTTTGCAAGGCCACTGTTTTCTGCCAGACTTGAGCAAAAAAGAAGTTTTCAATCCCAAGCCTCAGCTGTGCTCTGACCCATGCTGGCTGCCAGCCATTGATCCAGCCCTCCAGGCAGCATGGGGAGAGCCCTGCACAGCTCCTGCTACAAGCAGAAATGCTCCAGGAACTTGGCCAGCATGTGATAAACCTGCCACATCCAGATACAGGGTTTCTCTGTAAGGTTGCCCACTCACTTGGCCAGAGGTTGCACCCAATTTCCTACCTGCTTGCTGTAGGGCTTCTCTGCTGCCCTGTTCCCTCTCCAGCAAAGCCACTCTCAGCTCAGGATTTGTGTCTTGAAACACTTCAGAAAAGAAACAAGGGTCTGAGTGTCACTATGCTGGGTGTGAGCATCCTGGGGCCAAGCATCCTTCACTTTGCCCAGCAGCTTCTTGAACACTGACTGTTCCTCTGCCTTTGCCAGACAGGCAGCCAGAGCATACAGTAGCACAGAAATGCAGGAAGGTTTAGAGAAAAGTGTTGACTGCCCTATACAGACACACACAACAAGCAGAACCTTTAGGTTTAGGTCAGGAGATAAAAAATTAAATGGAACCCACACAGACACACACCACTGAACCCAAGCTCTGGCCTGTGACCACCCACCATGGGAAGAAGCACAGCAAGCCCTACTGCCAGCCGTTATTCATCCAGCAAATCCCACAAACTGGAGCTGGTTCCAGCACCAAACATTTCTTCATGTCCAACCAGCCAAAGACCACTAGGTGTAAAAGACCTGAAAAAGCATGAATTAAACACTGCTCCTTTGGAAGGCAAACCTAGGGCAAGAGATACTGGATGTCCCTGCAGAACAAGAAGGGATCACTTGCACAGGAAGTAGAGAGCATTTCAAGGGGAATTTTCAGGAATCTCCATTCTCAATCACAATGGAGTTCTGCCTCCTAGAGAAAACTCTGGAGAGGAGATACACAAACTCTGAGTGCTGTGGGCTCTCAGCACATCTGGCAATCAAACCCAAAAGCTCCAAAATCGACTTCAGTGACCTGAAACAGCAACCAGAGGCAGACGTGCATGTACATTTGTGGAAATAAAGGGCAAAGAAATAAGCTGGAACTCTTACTCCCATCTCCCCAGAGTCCTTTAATGCTGTAAATATTGCCCCTGAAGACACATGCTCCCCAGCTCTCCAGGAGAGACACCAGCCTTTCAGAGCAGGCAGCCTTTATTGGAGACTCCAGAGATGCAATAAAGGCACCTTTGAAGTAGGAAGTTCAGCTCTGCTCCAGGGAGAATGGCCATTTTCTGCTGTCATTGTCATTTTTATTCCAATGATAAAAAGACTGCATGCAACTGCTTGGGGCTGCACTGGGGGCCTGTGGACTGGCTTTTCCTAGCAGGTGTAAATGCTCACACATTAGGGCAATGTGGCAGTGCAGTGACCTATTGCAACCATGCTGCAGAGGGGAAACTGCAGCAATCCTAGCTCTTTCCACTCACAGCAGTTTGCCTGCTGAACAGAGTGTGGACATGAAGGGCTCTGGGGTCAAGAAAACACAGATGTGCTGAAGAACAAACCTAAAGGTATTTTTTTTAAAGCAAACATTAATTTATAATGAGACTTGGTAACCAGATCGTGTTTGTCCCCAAGGTTTGTGTACCTGGCCCCCTCCAGATCAAAATGAGAATGTAAAACACAAAATGTCTCCAATGTCACCACCCTAAAGGTACTCAGATCCTGCCAAATCCATGTTGATACTAATATGGATGAAAAGTAACTTGCATTGTTGCAATATATTTTTCAATTTTAGGGGTTTTAAATTAAAATCAGCATAGCATTGGTACCCAGAGCCCCAGGTAACATCCCTTCCTCAGTGCACAGATTTGGTTAATAGAAATGAGTTTTCAGTAACTGAAATATTCTGCTATTTATAGGCTCTTTCCAGAAGACATTTCCTTGGACAAGTTGCTCAGTGGGAACAACAGCCTTTTAGCATTGTTGTGAAAGAGCACACAATACATTTCAGATTTACTTTGAAGCACTAACAATTCCCAAAGATCATGGGAAAAAAATGGAGAAATACTGATACCAGCTGGAATCCCAGCTTCCACTTAGTAATAATGTGCCCCCACGTTACAGCCTGATCCACAGGCTTTCACAGCCTGGGACACTGCAAAACCCTTCATGGCCAAGTTGGCACAAGTTAGCACACATCCAGCTTCCACATGGGAGGAAGAGATTGCCCCTGCACAGGGAAATTGCATCACCAAGACCTGGCTTAAGCTTGCTCAGAGCTGTGCCACCAAACAGATTCCATGGCACCCCAGAAGTTTGGTTCCAGTCGAGGATATCAGTCCTGGTGGCCAAAACACTGCCACCTCAGCACCATGGAACACATCACACACTGTGGAACTGCCTTCCCAGGGCATCTCAAACACCCCCATGCCCACAGTAGCTCCAAGGCAAGCTCTGAACAGGAACATCTGCAGGCTAAGGATCCAGGAGGTAGGTCTTCCACCTCCATAGCATCTCCACATCTTCCATGTTTTTCCAGAGAAGACCTCAACTGCATGTGCAAGTAATGAACATCCCCCTGGGCAGTGTGCAGTGCCCTGTAACTGAGACTAAAGAGGGATGTGAGGAGTGAGGGAGGGCATGCAGGGCAGTCATTAGCCCAGCTGGCCATTAACTCTTCCCTGAAGGTGGGTGAGCATAGTTATTGGTTTTCATGCCTTATCCATGCTTCTGCTCCCACTGTGAGAGCACTTTCCAGCAAAAGCCACTTTTATTGACTATTTCTGAGTGATCTCCTTCAAGCATCAGCTTTAGAGTGAATGCAAGCATCCAGAGGGTGGTGGGTAGGGATCTGCCAGAGACAGACTGGGAAGCACCTGCTCAGGGTGGCAGAAAAAGCTGACTCCCTTCAGACCTGAGGGACACTCAGGCACACTGCAGGAGATTAGGCACTGTGGGGAAACTTCAACAGCCATAATCATCAGTCCTCTGTAAATGCACACTTCTTCAGGTTTTGATGTGTAGAAGGTGAACAAAATATTAAAAAGCGATTGGAAACCTGCATGTTTAGGGACTGTTTTGATGTTGGAATGATTTTTGTCTTTTCTTTTATATACCTTTTACACAGTTCTCTGTACCCACAAGTATCAGCAGTGTGCACACTTGCAACCTTTTACTTAGTTTAGTGCTTAGTGTTTTGTAAGTGTTCTGCAGGCCTGAGACTGAACAGCCCAGAGCTGCAGAGCCAGGGACACCAAACATTCCTATTGTCTCAGGAACCCAAGGGCTCCTGACAGGAGGATTCTGTAAACCAGGGGTTAGCCCACCCCAACCCCATTATTGGGCCCCCTTGTTGGATCTGCTGATGTGTAAAGTCTAGAACTGGTGTGTGTGATGGGTGGGGGGGGTGCATTTTGCCACGCTGTCACCTGGGTGAAGTGGATGCATCAAACAGGATCCTGATTAAAATACTGAGGTAAAGACCCCAACCCCTCTAACCGTGTCTGGCTTCATTTTCCGAACACCAGGAAAAAGGCATCAGTTTCATTACTGGCTCTTCTGTGGCTCTGTGATTATCCAACCTTTGGAAGATGAGCTGTGCTGTACCATAGGCTGCGGCTGCTTGCAGGGTCAGTGGCACAGACAGCCCAAGGACTGGCTCCACACACCTGACCCTCAGAGAAGCTCCCCAGCAGTGACCCCACCATGAAGTCAATCAACTATCAATCAACTGCTGTATTGTGCATACAATAACCAGAGAAAAACTATGTTTGTGTTTTTCCTTCAGAAACCTAATGGGATTTTTTTTCAAGCGTGCATCTATTCATGAAGGAGACCCCAGGAAGGATCTGTGGAAAACACTGACCTCCTACTTGCTCCACACAACAAGAGCAAAAGCTCAGCCCAAACTCCTACAAAAATACACCAGAACAGAGGAATAAAAAGTTCTCTAGATCTGTCACTATGAAAAAAAAAACCCTGCCAAACCCTCACAAGCTCTGTCTCCTAATCAGGATGCAAAAGATAACAGGAAACTTCTTTCTCCTGCCTCATCCAGAAATCTCTGCAGCTGCAAATGAAGGGCGACAATGACTGGACAGGCCCACAGGCAATGGAAATGATCCACAAACACAGTGACATTTATTCTATGTGGGAGAATCAACGCTCCCGCACTTCATCTGAACCTGGTAGTAGAGGGAACAAATGAGCTGTGCAATAATTTGAATTGAGTTTCTCTAAGAGAGCACAGGAAGATAAGACTTGACACCAGCAAAGCTCTTCTACGCTTCCCTAAATTACTGCAATTTCAGTCTTGTTCTCATTTCCAAGCAGGTTTCATCCAAGCCAGAACCAAATTAGGTAGGAATAGTTTATGTGAAATATACAGAGAAACTACAAAACAGAAACAACCCCAAAAATCACATCTCCCTAAACTGAAAAGCAATTCATCTGCATTTTTCAGCCTGGGGAGCAGAACAGAACATCAAAATCAGAGAGAAGCAATAGTTCTTGCAAAAGCCTGCCCTGCACCACAAACCTTGTTGGGGAAAAACCCCACAACCAAATGAGCCTCCACTGGAGGTAGGAGGAAATAGGCAGGAACAGTACAGGGGAGCAGTCCGCAGTGCTGCACAGAACAAGATACCATGCAGGGATGAGTTCACCAGCAAAGGAAAAGAAATAAGAGAGGCAATCCAAATTCCACTGAAACCAGAGGAGCCTGAACACCAGGACAGCCTTGGTGCCAACAAGCAGGTTGGGAAACTCCCCCTAAACTCCTATGCTGACCAGGCTTTACCGCCCAAAACAACCAGTGCTTGCCTAGAGAGATCAGCTACTTCCAAAAGGCTCTGGAGAGAATACTCCCAAGGAATGGGAGATCTCCCCTGCAGCAGGGCAAGCACACCCAGCAAGAATGCTTTCTGCAAATAAACAGTGTCTCACCAGCTTCCAGACACACTTATACATGCCCCGAGGCACCTGAGACTTCAAGCAAACGACTAGCAAAAGAATATAAAGACAGGAAGGGGGGAAAAAGGGGAGAGAAAAAAATCCATTGACATCTGCCACTGGCACAACCTCAGCCTGAGTTACACATCTCAGTTTGGCTCTTTGGAGCTGAACTTGCACTTCAAGCATGACTTTAAAAATACACTGCTGTGTTTCCCCCCCCAAAGGAAACACCAGGCTCCTATGTGGAAAAGCTGCTCTGTGTGCTGGAAACACACTCAGTGCTGGGGTCCACAGGTCCTGCTGGTCCCAGAGGGGAGCTCAGAGAGGGACAGATCTGGCTGAGCCCTTGTTTATAACAGGCTGCAGCCTGTTCTCCCACTGCCCTGGGGCTGACACTTTTCATGCTTGTCACAGTTGAAAAGTGATTTTTCAGGAAGGCTTAAAGAAAATCCATTTCTCATTTATTCAGCATTTATTTATAGCTGCAGAAAATTTGTCCAGCTACTGCTTTGCGGTCAGACACCCAAACTGGCTCTGAGCTCCACAACCTCTTGCTTGTCTCCTGTTGTAACAGCTCAGTTGGGAGCACAAAGGGCCAGGAATGGATCTGTAAACCTTCCCTGCTGGGTCTCAAGTGCTGAAGGAACACGAAACAGCAGCAACTGCAAAGCAATACCAAAAGGGCCTGCCTGTTGTGCAGCGCAGAAGCTGCAGCTCACCTGCCCAGGCATTCTGCTGGCACAGCTCTGCCCTGCCACCAGCAATAAGAGAAGGCAGGAACAGGGACAGGGCCTGCTGGCAGAAGGGCATGGAGCTGCCAAATCCCTTCTGGCAGCACCAATCCACACTGCACAGCACCCACCCCAGCTCAGCTCCATTTCTAAAAGTGCACAACAGGTAAAACCCTAAACCTGATGTATTTATCTAATCATGGTGAAGAACAAAATTACAAAAATCTAATCCTTCTCTGAGCAGGGCACTCAGAGGTTCTTGTCTGCCCAGCTGGGCTTGTGCTTGCTACTGCAAACATGAATTAGGACCCACATCTCTCCTAAAGCCCCCAATATGTTATATTCCACAACATCAGGACAACCAGCTCCTAAAGGAACATGAGCTTCCCTCCATGAACATGTAAGGGCTCAGCAGAAAACAATCCTGCACTCCCCAACTCAAGGGAATTCTCCTCCCTGCTCTCACAGGTTTGTTTTTTTTTTCCAATAAAGATACGGTCTTGGACTTTTATAAGCAGAATGCCACAATGGCCAAAATGTACCATGACCTGTGATCACACTGCTACTGTAGGGATTTGGATCCAGCAACTACATGGGAACCTAGAGAGCATGGCAGCCCCCAGCCTACAGAACAGCAATGCTCAGCTTCCAAAGGTTGAATAACCAGGGAGCCACAGAAGAGCCAGCAGTGAAACGAATACTTTTTCCCCTTCAGAAAGGCATGCAGGGCAGTTCATGCAGCTTGGTATGAAAAATGCTCTACCAGAAATGGCCGGGCTGGGGACAGCAGGCACAGTCCCATCCTTGCTCCACCCTGGTCACAGCTTTTCTGCAGACCCTGCCACTGCACAGTAATGTACAGCCAGCAACGAGTGCCCACCTAGACTCACCACAATCACTCCCAAGCTCTGTGTCCTCCTGCTCCACTGTCACACCAGCACAGACATCACATTTTGTTTCTGTGTTGCCTTTTGAGCCGCAACAATGGCTACCACAGCTCAGAGCGCAGAGAACCCTTTAGCATACGCCCAGCAGCAGATTCAGTTACCCCCTCCTACAGGAATCGAGCATCATTCCCCAACTCTGACTGCTCTTAAAGCAGCACATTGGTAGGAGAAGCACAATGGGGCAGCACCAAGCTCCCCCTGCCACTCCCTGTCCCACTCCTCCCTCAGCAGCTCTGCCATACACAGAGAGCAGCAGATGCTTCCCAGCAAGACAGTGCTGAGGGCTCAGGAAATCTATTTTGGGATCTCATATGTCACTCGTTTACAAGTCGATACAGTTCCTGAAGCAAATGCCATAAATAGGAGGAGAGAAATCTGTGCTGGAGCTCTCCTACAACACAAGGATGTCTTCAGGGCAGGACTTACTTCTTTACTTGCATGCCCAAGCAACTTGCACTTACAGATGCTCCTCTCCAGGGTGTTGCTCAGGTGAACACATGTTGCCCTTCAAACAATCAGGCACCAGTTTCCCATGAAACAATTTCCCAAACAAGGCACAAACTACTGCAGCCCTTAGCAGGGTGAAGAAAAAACCTGCATCATTTATGGAAGTAAACACACCTACCTCCTTTTGAGAGATATCAACTTCTCTGCACTCTTCAAGTCTTTTCAGCACAGCCTGGGCATCAGAAAGAGCCTCAGAGAAAACACTTTCATATCGAACAAAGAAATCCAGTTTACAGCTTTTGCTCTCTGCTGCTGTGCAAGAGAAACAAGATAAGTTATTTGCTAATTGAATGGATTTGCAGAAAGCATGATGTGATTGAAAGGCATCAGTTTGTAACCAGGACATTGACTATAATAGGAAAACTGTGACTTATAAATCCCTTCTGAAGACATTACACAGCCTGGAGGGAAAACCAACAGTTTATTTAACACCAGTTATAAAGGGAACCTTTATTTTAAAACCCATACAGCCTCTGTTTTCCACCCATGCTGAACAGGAGTTTAAAGGATAAGGTAGCATTAGTAAGCAACTCTGTTCACTTGCTGTTAGACAGATTGTCTAATCAGTCCCATGTCCTGCACTCACACAGATCCCACTGCATGGCAATCACACGCCTGGGCAAGAAAAGTTTTGCTCACTACATCTCTGGCAGAACAATGAGCATGAAGCAACTACAAAAGCCAAAGGAAGAAAATCCCTGCAGAACAGGGGGATACGCTGGACAAACTAAAAAGATCAAACCTAAGACAAACTAAAAAGATCAAACACAGAGTAAAAATTCCCCAAAACAGGCAATTGTGAGTCAACGTGTTGCAAATAAGAGGCAACGCTGTGCCCAGAGCCCTGAAGTCTCACCTACATCTCAGCCTTTTCCCTCTGGAGGCTCAGCAAGCTCCTCTTCCATACAGACACTCCACTCAGCATGGGTTGAGTCAGGCTGGTCAAGGCCAGAGCCTGAATCTTCCTGGAGGGACCTGGAGTCACTGGACATCGTGTCCTGGTAAACCCAGGTATGATTCACAGCAAGTTCCTGGCCAGAAGGAGAAACATCTGCTTCCATTTCTGCTTCTACAGGGCCAAGTAAAGGAGAAACTCTCTGACTGAGGATGAGAAATGGTTTTTTTTCAGTTCTTCCAGACTGGAGCAGGTAATTAGCTTCAGCTTCATTTCCAGATGAATTCACTTCCTGGCTGGAGACTCCTTTCACTACCTGGTCCTGAGTAGAACAGTTTATGAGATCCCTGAGGAGGTTTTTGAAACTAAAAGCCACATCAAACATCTGCAGACTATCTGCCATGAAGATAACTTTGGTGAAATTGTGTTTCCCCAGAGGGAGTTTACCACTGTACATCATCTCAAGTAAGAGTGCAAACTCCTCAGGTGTTACCACAGAAGCATCAATGGAAATGGTGTCTGTGCTGTCCAACAGGGATTTGAACAGCAGGCTGGCAGCAGTCAAAATCACCTTGTGCACTCTAAAATGCACGTTCCCAATGAAGATGGTGCAGTCAAAGAAGTGCTGCTCTTTGCAGAGAATGTACAACTGGGGCAGCAACTGCCAGCTGTAACTGGGAAGCTCCATGGCATTTACTGGCCTCCTCTTGCCTTGGTCTCCACACTGCTTTCACAAAGCCCAGATAACAAAAAAGGAAATGGATCCTGGTAGCATTTCTCTCTACAAGACAGAAAGAAAGAGTAAGAAAAATTACTTTTCAGTTTATACATTTTAGTAGTTTACTATGCTTCAGTTCTTTGATTACAGCAAGATCTTCATTCTGAACTCACACTCCTCCAATTCACCAACTTACTCTGAGACCTGAAGTGTCTAGAGAGTGTTCAAACCTAAATGAGCAGATTTGGACTGAGTACTGAGTCTAAGAAGCTATAAAAAGGGGGTAGAGCCTCCCTGATGTGCCATACATCTTACAGAGGTGTGAGCACCCACGAGATCAGGCACTGCACTGTCAGGCTGTGCCTGCATCCAGCAGCTGGAGCTGATGCTGAATTCAGCAGCTGGTTTCTGAAAGGGCAGGCAGGGAAGCAGGGCATGAAGACCTGTTCAGACATCTACCAAACACAGAGGAGAATCTGAGGAGTTAATCTGGGCCTCCAAAGCACTAAGTGATTTGGGACAACTTCATTTTCTCCCCCAAATCACTGGTAAGGTGAGCAGGGCCAAGTGAATATTAGAGACAGGGGTCTGCTTGCAGCCCAGGGCCTTCGTCACCCTCTTCTCAGCACACCATGGTCTCAGCTCATTCATTTTTGAGTCTTTTCCTCTAAAATGTAATTTTTGGCAGAAGTCCATAACCTTAATCCCACCTACCAGAGCCTCCCTGTAACTTCCTGCCCTCCCCACCCCATTGCAGTAGGGAGAACAGATAGGTCATCAATAACAGAATTTTTATCAGTGGGACACATAGAGTTTTTATCTAAGATAGACAAGATAAACATGTTACTGCCTTGTCTGTACTCTAGGATGCCTAACACTGGCACAGGCCACAGAACAGTATGAGCATTAGAGAAAGAACACCTGGATGGACACAAATTACATGTCCTTCAATGCTTAACATCTTTGCACTCAGCTTCCTGCTCTCTTGTAGAGAACAGGAGTAGTACAGCCTATCACCAGGGTACAAGTTTTACAAGCCAAAGCACATACACCAATCTCAAAGCACTGCCTTGCATGAAATCAGGCTCAGAGCTACTCCCAGCTTGTACCAAATCACATCATAAGCAGACACTGGGTGCAGGCTGAGCTGGCATCTCACTTCTTCAAGGCATCAACCCCTCTGAGCTCAGCTTCTGTGGGAAGCAGGACTTCCTATCCACAGGCAGACAGGAGACCAGCTGTCCTTCGGTGGCACTATCTGTGGTGGCTGTGGGAAGACAGAGGACTAGAAGAGACATCACCTCATCCCACAGCTACAGAAGGCTGAACAACTGGTTGGTGGATCCCATACATGCAGGAGAGCTCTCCTGTGCAGCCAAGAGCTCCCTCAGGCTTTAAAGACTAAGTGCTATGACACTTGTTTTTCAAGCACCAGGAGAAGATCACAGATGGTTCTGACATCACCTCAAAGCAGAGGTGTTACACTCCTCAGTACTTCTGAGTACTTCTGAAGCAAGAGCACAGGGTTGGCAGGTCTCTGTAAGACAGAAAAGCCTGAGTGGGATGATAGTCCACCCTCCTGCCCTCCAGAGCCAGAGCTTCTCCAGGCACATCGCTACCAAAGGCTGGCTGATCTGCAGCTCATCTTTCCGAGTACCAGATCCACCCCCTGCCCCATGCACAGGGCCAGCCACCTGCACTTCCAGTCGATCAATCACAAAGGCTCTGCTCTCCTCCCACATCATTTTAAATCACAGGGAACCAAGCTGCCATCAGCAGAGTTGCTGCTGGTCGTGGGAGAAGAGACAGGCCTAATTCTTTTGCCAGACTCCACATAATAGCAGTTTTAGTCCACCCACTTCTTCCCTCGAGCTGAAGGACTTCCAGTATCTGACTTGAAATTGGGTCTGCTGGTTAAATAATAATAGCTATGGCTCTTTGCCACCTGCATGAAACCTATTGCTTGCACCATGGCAAGCTGGAGCAAGCAACAGCACCATCTGCTCCCTCTATTCCTGGCAGGAACACAGAAGACATATTTGCTCATGAGAGCTCAAAACAGTGAAGCTCTAAGCAGCCTACCAACATGTCCCCTTCTTCATCACAGCAACTCAGAGCACTGGAAAATGCATCCTTGTGGAGGTCAGTGGTTAAGTCTGGATATCTTCCCCAAATCAGAGTGATAGAAGAGGCTTCCCCCAGGACCCATTGCCCTCTTATGTTAATGTATCCCCTTTCTGTTTCCTCCATTGGCCCCTTGGCCTTCCCGCCCCTTTTACACCTTTTAGTACCTACCCTAGAAAGTTCTCCCTTCCCTGTTCCCCACGGGCCCCTGCTCCCTAGTCACTCCCTCAGTCTCCCTAATGGCTCCCCTGCCCTAGCCCTGCCTGGGTACCACCCCTGCACCCCCAGACCATTGGCCATGATGCTCTCTCTACCCCCATATATAAACATCAATCCTCAGTTGTTCCCTTGTCTTTGTCCCTGGATCACCTGATGAGCTGCTGGATTAAACCTCACCATGGAACTCCAGAGATCCCTCTTGACTCCTTGCTATTGGTGTGTGAGTTGAGCACGTTAACAAGTGTGAGTGTGTGTGAGTGTGTGTGTGTGTATGTGTGTGTGTGTGTATGTGTGTGTGTGTGAATGTGTGTGAGTGTGAGAGTGTGTGTGTGTGTGTGAGCGTGTGTGTGTGAGTGTGAGCGTGTGTATGTGAGTGTGTGAATGTGTGTGAGTGTGTGAGTGTGAGAGTGTGAGTGTGTGAGTGTGTGTGTGTGTGTGTGTGTGTGTGAGTGTGAGTGTGTGTGTGTGAGTGTGTGTGAGTGTGTGTGAGTGTGAGAGTGAGTGTGTGTGAGTGTGTGTGAGTGTGAGTGTGTGTGTGTGTGTGTGTGTGAGTGTGTGAGTGTGAGTGTGAGTGTGTGTGTGTGTGTGTGTGTGTGAGTGTGTGTGAGTGTGTGAGTGTGCGACCACCGAGCGACTCCAGCTGGAGACACTCCCAGAAGGTCGGCTCATCACCACCAGCCCTGGTGCTTCGTGACGTGTCCTGAGTAAATAGCACAAACATATTTGCTTAAATATATTTTATTTCTTTAATTATAGGTACCCAAACTATCCAGTACTGCCAAAGAGAACAGGCATTTATCATTTATAACAACACGTGTTGGCCAAGACCAGCCTCGAGGCAATTGCACCTGACTCAGAGGACACTTCAGGCTTTTAGTCAAAGCCTAAAGCCAGAAGGAACCACCACCAGCAATCGGATTGATCATCCATCATTGCCTCCCAGATTTCCAGGCTCAGTAACTTGGGTTTGGCTGAGGCCTCTCTTCCAGTAAGTAGCCCAGTCATGATAACTGATTTTTAAGGGGAGGACCCTCTACGTCCACACTGCTAAATTACATCTTGTTTCTCACCCGAGATTGTGTGGCTGTGTCTCCCAGCCATCCTCTAGATGAATTTTGGGAGATTTGGCTGGGAGACTGGGCAGAACTGGGAATCTCTCTGAGAGCAGGTAACTGATAAGTGCTGACAGAGTCTGCGCTGTCTGTCTCTGCTAACATCACTAGTAGGAAAAAGCCAATTGTCACTTCAACTTAAAGCTGCTTCTCTGACTCCTCTTGGGAGTCAGGCCCACTGGGGACCTCAAACTTTAGGTAAACACGGCTTAAGCAGTCTGTTCCTGGGACATCTGACACCTGAGACATATGAGAACTACCCTCTTCCAAAATACCACTCATTGGAGTCAGAAAGGGAACAAGGGAGACAGGGCATTTGCCCAACTGAGCTGCACAACAAACAGGCCTTGCAAAATTAATCCTTTGAGGGAATATCTGAAGCACTATCCTGTCTGCTTTCCAGGGGAAGCACCAAGGTGGCTTAGGAGTTTTCCTTCCACTAACTTTCAATGAAACTGTGAGATCAATCAATTTAAGCCAAATTTTCAACAGTGTCTACAGTTCCTAAGGTTCTACTAGACAACATGTTGATAAATGTCTCCCTGTCATCCTTAAGCAGCAGTTGTCATCTGCAACTGCTCTCAGGAAACCACCTCAGCAAAGATAACCCTTTTTCTTCTGAAGCTCTGAAGTATATGAGGTCCAAAATATGTCTGCAGAAAACATCACCCTCCACTGTCCAGTTTCAGCTCTTTCTGCCTTTCCCCCACTTATTTCTGTCCTGCCACACCTCCACAGTTTGAAGCTATCACGTTGTTTTCTTTAAGCTACATTAGAACAGGAAAAAGATCTCTTGATAGCAACAACCCTTCTTGGGGGAAGTTGAAGGAAGGAGGAAGGGGGATACCAAATTCTATCCACATAACTGAAAAGTGTGCCCAAATTAAATAACTTCTCTTCATTATTCATATAATTACTTCCATCTAGATCCAACAGACTCAAAAGCCATGTGCCTCACCAGGTTCATCAAAAGATAATTGAAATTTAGGACCGAGCACTTTAGCGATCAGACTCTACAGAGACAGGTGCTCCAAAGGTGCACAGATGAGACCATTCCTCCCTCACAGTTCCTGCTTTGTGTCCCTCCACACCCTTGGAATATTGATCACAAGGAACAGGAAGAATTGTAATGCCTCTAAGGTTTAAGCAAAAGGATTCTTTATATCCATTGCTATACAATTAAGGAGTTTTACAAGGCACTGATCAACACAGCTGCTGTCATTAATAACATAATAACAAAAGATCTTCCTGTATCCCATCTCAGTGGCTAGCTTGAGGATGTATGCCATGCCTGAAATTCCCCCCAGGGATGCACATGGAACAGGCTTTTTGTACCTTTCAAAAAAAAAATTTTTTTTAAAAAGCCAACAACTATTGCTGCACTGCCAGAAGATGAAGCCCTTAAGATGAAGTCCTCCAAGCACAGTGGTTCTGTGTGGCAAGACCCACAGCCTACTGCTCTGCTGCAGCCATGCAGAGAGAGGGAACTTGCAGTGCTCACATGGATAATGAAGCTGCATTGAATCACCCTGCACACCTGTGCAAAACTAGAAGAAAGCAAGTCCTATGCAAGCTCTAAAAAGTTAAACCTAAGAAGGCGGGGGGGGAAAGTGGACAGAAAGAGATAAGCAAAATTGAAGAATCTAACTTTTCTGTTCTCAGTTAATGCCACTTCAGCTGGAGCTGATCAGAGGGACTCACAGGAGGACCCCACAGCCCTCCTGTTCCCCACACTCAGCTCTCTGCTTGGGAAGCTAAAATCCAAAGTGGTCATTGCAGGAGGTGTAGCTGCCAGCCCAGGAAGGCCCTGTGAGAGGGGCACACCACATCCCAGCCCATTTGCACACAATCAAAGGCTCATTTCACAATCCTCATGGAAATCAGTGAATGAAGTAGGACAGAAAGCTGGGATACATCTCGTGTGCTCTGCCTTGCAGTCCTCTGGGCATGAAAGCGGCCTCTAAGTGAGGGGCAATGTTCTGTTTTTAGCTCTGGGGGAGTTAAGAGCAGTGACAGCCTTAAATCACAATCTGAATACTTTCTACGCCTGTTTACCAGTTTCCTGATTTCTTGTTACCAAGATGATGATCTTACACTGAGGGTTATTGGAAAGCCAGAAAATCAAGGACTGCAATTCAATTTTCTTACCTCTCCCACAAAAAGTAATTCAGCCTTTGAAGTGCTGAAAGAGGCTGAGGGGTCATTACTTGTCTCTGGGGTGCTCCAAAGGGGCAGAGCAGGCAGCTTGCCCAGAGGATAATGTGAAATCCAGCACAAGGAACCAGGGCACACCAATTTGTTTTTCAATCTATTTTGTTGCAGTTCAGAGCATCAGTGCAGACTGATAACAGAGGAAAATAAGCAACACTTTGACTAAATTCAGCGCTCCACAGTCTCCAAAGGCAGCAGAATATACCACTCAAACCCCACACATTTTGACTGTCTTGCTGCACTGATGCTCTGAATAGAAATATAGCAGATCAAGAAACAAACAGCTCTGCTACAACTCCTAATGGCAAGTTATGAGCTGCCCCAAAAAGCAAGCAAAATCATGCAGTGAAAACCTGCCGAAACACAAAGAAACTGCGAAAGTTTGCTCCAGTCACTGCTCAGCCACAGATCACTAAGCCCAAGAACACTGAAAGTGCTAATTATATTTTGAAGGTTCCCTTAACATCCTCAAAAAACAAAAGCTGGGCACATGAACTGCTTTTTGTCAGGTGGGTTTACATCAGAGAGGACGGTGTGTTGCAATTTCTTAGTGACTTGTTAAAAAAAACCAAAACTACACTACTTTGACCAATTTTTGTGACCCATTTTCCATCAGCAGAAGTACAAGAGCCATTTGTTCCCACAGACAGACATGGTTCTACACACCCCTAAGGTGCCTTGATAAAAATGACACTTCTCAGATAGGGTCCCCACAAAACGGGACTGATTCCCTCAAACTTCTTAGTACACAGAATTACTGGAAGCTGAGTCTGTTATGACACCTGGACTTCCACTGCTGTCACCTCCTGCATCAGGCTGTCAGAGAGGCACCTACTCAGCCCCAAAACTCCATTAAGACAAAAGGACTTTCAACAACTCTTCAAACATGAGTGCAGCTGCCCCAAAACAGCAGAGGAAGATGCAGCATTGTGAAAGCCGACGAGGGCTCCCCACAGAAAGCCAACGTGCTTCCTCCATCTCCTGGAAGAATTTTATAACTGCTGAGCTGCTTTTTAAGGGATAACAGGTACATTTTTGGCACCTTCTTTAAGTGGTATGTCAGGGCAGTTAAAATATACTGGAAAGAGAGGAAATGAGTGAATGAGCAGGGCTTGGAGGCTGGGAAAGGACCTCTGGTCTGGTCCATACTCCAGCAGGCTGTTCCTGCATCACCCTGCCTTTGAACCAGAGTGTCAACCCAAATTCCTCCTCCAACATAAGACACTTGGCATCTCTTAACCAAAACTCTGCAGAATCCTGCTGCCATATGTCATGTCTGGCCCATAAATCTCCTTTCTGACCAGCAAAATGCCCCAATGCCTCACCTCACTGCAGCCTCTCCCTCTGCAGGAGGAGGTGACCTTCCCTGACCAGGAGCCACCACAGCACCTCTCTGGAACACATCTCACCTGACCTGGGGACAGGGATAGCCCTAAAGCTCTCTTTTCCCTGCTCCTCTGTAGCAGCTCAACAGAGCTGGAGATCACAAAGGAAAGCAAATTAGACTGCTTATTTATTCGTGTAGTGCAAAAAACCTGTTTATTTGTCTCTTGCAAGGTCAGTCTTGATGGGTCATCTCAAAGAACAGATGTGATCAGTGGTCCAAAGCAAGGAAAGGAATCTGCTGTGACCAAATACAAGATAAACCCCTTCTATGCCTACCTTAAAAAACTTCCTGGAGGGTCACACCTGCCCAAGCAGGGGCACAGCCCTTATGCACAGCGAATATAACACCTTTGGTGGGTCAGTGGAACACAGCAGATAGGCTTTGGCTTGCTGGTAGAGACAAAATTCCGCAAGAAACGTCTTTTATGTGTAGGTTGCAAAAGGAAAGGCCCCTGCCACAAGGCAGCAATGGGATTCCCCAGCTCTGTCTGGCAGAGGGAACATGGGGAGTGTCTTAAATGAGAGGGACTGCGTTTTTTGAGCACCCGTGGAGTGCCTACAATGCTGACTTCGACTGAACATGGGTGGGGTGTGGGGGTCCCTGCTCCCGGCCAGGTTGAAAACAGAGGAACCCTTCGGCCCTCTCAACCTTCTCATCCGTCTGAGAGGTTTCTTAAGGCTGGTCCCTCCCCGTAGGAGAGGGAAGGCTTCCACCCGTCCCGTCCCCCGGCTCCCCGGGACACAGCAAAGCGCCGCATCCCCGGCACGGCCCTGGC
>JAHLSL010000203.1:1163619-1278448 GCA_025920805.1 Petroica traversi
CAGTGCCGAGCAGGCCTGGCCGGCCCCGCCGTGGTTTTACCTTTATTGGGCGCGGCGTGGCGGACACGGCGGGCGGCGGCAGCAGCGGCAGCAGGAACAATAAAGCTTCAAAACAGCGGCCGCCCCTCTCCCGCCCGCTCCCCCCTCACGGCCCCGCCATCTTGGGCCGCGGTTCAGTCTCCCATCCCCTCCTCCCTGCTGTCTTCCAGACGAATTTTGTGTCCCCTGGCTGAATAGTCTCACGTTTTGCAAACGTAACTGATGTACTCGGATAACTTCTACAATAGAAGTTGCTTAATGAAGAAAAGAACTCTGTGTTTCAAGCACTGCGCAAGGTCACATTACCGAAATAAATATGCATTAGGTAGGTGGAGAATGTGTGTTAGATAGGCATGTTCGTGTGAATTCTACTGCATAAGAGTCAGCGTTTTACCCCTTGGTATACTTGATTTGCGAAAACCTCCATCTTACACCATCCGCAGATTAAGGGATGTCTCCTTTCTGAGCCAGAACTTTGTGTCTGTGATTTGGGAGGTCCTAAAACCAGTAATTGCGACGCCCCGTCCCTGGGCAGGCCTGAGGGACCCTCCGGCCATGGCGGCTGCTGTTGCCCCACGAACTCGTGCCCGCACGACTCAGCCGCCCTCATAGCCCTCGCTGTCGGATACTGGAAGGGGCTGCCCAGGGAGGCAGTGGAGTCACTGTTTCTGGAGGTCTTTAAAGAAACGCCGTACATCGAGCTTAGTGCCATGGTCTAGTTGACAAGGTGGTGTAGGGTCACAGGTAGGCTCGATCTCACAGGCCTTTTTGAACCGAATTGGTTCCATGATTCTGTAATAAAACATCACTTTCCTGTGTTTGAGCCGGGACTCATTCCCTGAGGGAGGTGGTGGTGATGTCTGGGTGCAGGCTATGGGCAAGCAGCCAGCTGTGAGGGGCATGTGGGGCTGGGGCAGCAGGAGACATGTCCACCTGAGGATCCCCTGTCATTGTCCTGGGCCAAGGGAATGCTTGGCCAGTGCTGGACATTCCAGCCTTTCTCTGGTTGTACTTCGGGGTGCTGGCTGTGGACATGGGGCAGTGGGCACGGCCATGGCTGTGCGTCCTGATCTGCTGCTCCATTACCTGCTTGCCCGGTTTCCAGCCATTGGCTCCCCAGCATGCTGCAGGCACAGCTCCCTGTGCCCTCCTGGCAGCATCTCACCATGGTCACCTGCAGCACCAGGGTCACCTGCAGCACCACCTCTAGAAATGGGGTGCTGAAGGGTGTGTGTCACAGGCAGGGACTCTGGGGGGTATGGCTGCCCCTAGGATGTGCGAATAGCTAAAAAAACCCCTGATGTTGAAGGCCACCATGCTTGCCCATGTCAGCCATGTGTCAGTCTGTGTGCAACAGGATGCAGGGTGAGACCAGGCTGTTCTCACAGCCCATGTGCCAGCATCCTGCTCTCGGGACAGGGGTGACAAGACCCTGATCTATATTTCTGTCATAACAGGGATGCTCCTTGTTCCTTCCTGAGACCCCTGTCTGTATTTCTGCCATTGCAGGAGAGCTCCATGTTCCTCCCAGAGACCTCACTGTTTCTGCTCCCTGTCCATCTGTATGTAACTTGGCCCATCCCATGGCTGTCAAAGAGCCTCTGGGGGCATTTTGTTCAGCAGTTCTGAGAGCTTCCAGATGGCCCTAGTGAGTGGGACTGGCCCTGCTACCAGCAGCCAGTGCAGCAAAGCCACCGAGTGTCCCCACTGGTCTCACTAAGCCACAGCTGAGTGGGGACCATGCCCATGCCGGCTCAGAGAGACCCCTCTCCCGTGTGCTAAAGTCGAGCAGGCATTCTCTGCTCTCTGTATGGTTGCACACCTGAAAGCTGCTGGTCCCTCTGTGCTCAGCTCTAACAGAGCTATGGGGAAGTTTTGTCTGACTCGTGTCATTGGAGAAGCAGAAAGATTTCAGCTGAAATTTATATGAAAAAATTAAAACAAACAAACAAACAAAAATGCTCTCTCACCAGACAGTACATGGAGTAGCAGGATAATTTCCCTTCACATTCCCAGGCCTTAAAGGGTGTTATCTACTCCATCTATTGATAGGTTGCAGAGGAGAGCTAATGAACTAACTTATTTGCATAAACAAGTGCTAATTGCAGGATAATTGTGCAGAGGTGTGGAGAGTGATATCCTGGGCTGTGTGTGACCTGGTAGCCAGCAGCAGGCAGGCAGTAGGGCCTGGGACTGCAGGTCCTGGTGGCTGCCAAGCCCTGTCCCCAGGGAAGAAGAAGAAATTCTGGTGCTGGCATGTGGTCAAGCAGATCAGCTTGTAGACAAATGGGTATTAATTAGAAACCCACTAATTCATGATGAGACCTGGTCTGCTCTGGGGCCTCTGTGCTCTGCCAGGGAAGTGCCTCTTGGCCAGGCCTCTCAGCCGAGAGTGGCACAGCAGCTATTCTGCCCTTACAATAGAAATGGCATTGCAGCAGCGGGTTTCAAGGTCACTTTTGGTGAATGCAACAAAAGCAGGACAGGCTGTTTTCTAGTGGAGTTGTGGAGTCATGAGGACCTGCTCAGACTATGGTCCTTTTCCAGTCTCCTGCACTGAGTTGTCTTTGCTACAGCTCCATCAGTTTTCTCCCAAGCACTCCTATTTTATGTGTTGAAGGGATCCCTGTGAGAGAGCTCTGGACCCAGATCTGGTTATTTTTATCCCCAAGCTGGTGATGATCAAAGCAAGGTGATACTGAAAGGTCTCAGTGGCTCTTGTTCTATGGCTGTTGACAGCAGCTGACCTGGAGATGACACCCCAGCTGTGAGAGTGACCTGCTCCGGGCTGCTGGGGAAGAGGCTGGCATTTGCCAAGGAGTATTGATGAGATGAAGTGCAGTGACTGCTACACTAGCAGCAACATCCCCATCACTGTCAGACCTACACTTGCTGCAGGGCCACCTTGTGCTGACTGAGGCATGCTGAGCCACAGCAGAGCAGGAGCTGTGTGTTGCAGTTGGTGCTTTCCCTGCAGAAGCGAAACCTTTCCTGCATGGCCATCCTTGATGGCAGAGAAGAGTCCTGCTGTCTCTGATACCTTGAGAATTTTTCATTGCGCAAGAAACTTGCAGCTCTGGCAACTAAAACAGGTCAGGTTTTGGCTACAGGCTTGTGAGCCTGCCTGTCTGTTTGGCTTTGTGATACTACTTCCTGTGAGCACCTGGAATAGTTTTTTTTGCCTAAGTTACAGAGAAGGAGAAGCTGAATGTCCCTGCCCAGATCAAGGCAGTGCAGCAAAAGGTCATAAAGGGGTGGCTCTTTGCCGAAACCAGCTCTGGAACTGCAATTGGTGTTTGCTGGGTGGTGTCTGTGATTCAGGAGGACCTCAAGGGATGACAGCAGCCTGCTGGAAGAGCACCTGTGGTCTCCTACCTTGGAGGGGATGGATGGTGGTGTGTGGAGGGGACAGGACAGTGGCATGATGAGCAGTGATGGAAGAGAACAGCATACATGCCTTCAGAGAAGGCACACAGACTTTTTTCCAAAGGCTGGGGTAAGGTGGCCAGAGGCACCATGACACTCTGGCTACGGGGACAAAAACAGACTCAGAAGTTCCTGTCCCCATCTCCCTGTTTCTGTCCCCTCTGCGGCTTAACTCAATGGGATTTGTGTCCATGCCATGAAAATCAAACCAGTGCCATGATCCAGGAGTAGTCTCCCTAAGTAAGAAAAAGGGTGAGGAAACAGGGGTCATGAAGAGGTTCTCAGTGTAGTTTTGTCAATTCCCAGTACAGTAACACTCAGTTGAAAACATCTTAATACTTGTACAACAAGTCCTGGAGAGTGGAGCTGTACCATTGAGTGCTTCCTTTCTCCAAAGTGTAGGACTGCAGGAAAAAGCTCTACCAGGTGGCTCTCCAAGGAACCTGCAGGGAAAGACCTTAGCGAGGTGAGCTGGTTTTGAGTTCAGCATCATGCCAGGGATTACCTGAGTGGTCCCACAAAGGAGCCAAGGTGACATGTACCATGTCTCCAGCTACCATTCTCACTTTGATCAGGCAGAAGTCCCACAGATCCAAACAGGTCTTATGTCCTGTCCCTTGAAAGAGCCCCTCTTGCTCAGACCCAGCCCACTGAAGAAGTGAGAACGGCCCTGCATAGCTCTGCCAAAGCAGCCTCCACACAGCTTGGAAAGCTCACAGCAGGGAGTCAGATGGGGTGAAACCCAACCTCCCCTCTGGAGCTGGGACACTGAGACGCAGTCCTCTCCTCTCCAGAGGTCACGTCTTCTAAAGGAATGGATCCAGGAGGTCTGGCTGGGTGGGATCACTCCAGTGGCCAAATCCAAACTATGCTGTTTCCACAAGCTTGTGACATGTGCCTCTTTTCCAGGCAACACAGACCTTAAATCTGTTTTTGATGCTCTTCGAGAATCTCTTGGTGATAACACGGCACAGATCTACCCTTTCGGGGAAAAGAAGTAGGAAAAAACACAGACGTTTCACCTTAGCTCAGGCAGGGAGAGCAGCGAGCCACGCTTAAGGCCCGTGCAACCGCATTAGTAAGTCTGTCTCGCAGCCTGGGTGGCAGCCAGCTCCATCCCTGGCTTGCGGCTTTTCCTTTGAGCGCTTGAGGGCACTGTTGGAGTTTGGAAAGAGGCAGATTGCGGGGGTGAAAGATTTGTTTCCGTGTTGTACCATCAGAGGCACATCAGTTTTGTGGCTTCTGTTCTCAGGGGTTTGTAGCTTTGGCCTGAAAGCTCCGTCTTGGGCAAAACCTTTCACAGAAAATATCAAATCATGTGGACTTATTTTATCTTCATTTTTCTGTAAACATTTCTCCCATCTTTTTAACCCCAAGGCTTCTCTCATGAGGGTCAGATCTCAGGGAGAAGGCTGGGCTGCACAGTGAACTCTTGAGGGGAATCAGAGAGTTTGACCACATGGAATTATACTTCACCTGCACAGATGGTTTGATTTTCCAAAGCACTGTGGATGCAAGGACGCCCAGCCTGTCCATGTGTAAACACAAATCTCCTCGCTCCTGGTGCTGGTCTCCAAGAAAAGCAGCAGCACAGGCTGTGCTGGGGGTCAGTGCAGCACTGGCTCTGAAGGGCTGCTGCTGGGAACCTGTGCCAGAATAATTATTTACATGTACTGGCATAAAGTAATTGCTAATGGAGCGGAACACCATGCACGAGCCCTCTGAGCTGTCCCAGAGTACACGCTGGGAGTTACCAAGCAAAGCACACTCTCCCTGTACCAAACCAGATTTCCTCCCATCCTGGTTCTCCCTCCTGCCACTGGAGCAGCTGGCATGAGGAGTTTCATGGCAGAGGAGTTTCTGCCCCCTTTTGCCCCATGCTCTTGCCTTTGACAGCATATTCCAGGCTTGCACTCAGAGACTGTAAGTTGCCCTCTTATTCCATCTAAATTGCCCTCAAAACTGAGTTGGATGGTGTCTTGGGGAACTCCCTGCTCCCATTAAGAAGCAGGGGCTGCAAATTGATTTGAAATATTTCATTTATGTGTTTCTCCAGCCAAAGTGAACTTTCCCTGAAGAGATGGACTTCTGGCACCCAGACTGACTTTGTAATGTTCTCTTGTAGTTCCTAGTTGTCAGCTTCCTTGGCTTTTGACTTGATTACTTTTTATTGCAGTGATTCCCAGGAGAGACCATCTCCATGGCATTTGCCATTCCTGGTTCTTTCTGTGGGGTATGTGGGGAAAGAAGTCTTATGTCCAGCTTCCCACAGGATACTGAGCTGTGTTCACTCTGTTTCTGAGTATGGTGGTCCAGTCTAAATAGAACATGTTGAGATCAGGCTTTCCAAAAGCCATCTTCTGCTTCTCCATCAGATTCTGACTTCTGTGGCCTCTAGAAAGTCCAGTTCCCAGGCTCTGTGGTTGCTATTGCAGCTATCACATATCTGTGATCCATTACTAAATGTGATCAGGTTTCTTCCAGTCTTTCCACAGACAGGTTGGAGTTTCAGGAGGCAGCAGAGATTCCTTTCGAGATGGGGCACAGCACTTGTCTTCAGCTAAGCATCAATATCCAGCCCTGGCACCACTCCAGGCATGCCTTCATCCTCCACTCAGCATGCCTGAGCATCTGTCCATGATGTCAGCCCTCCAGTCCCCTGCTATTAGTGCCTGGCCTCTTCTAAGCAAAATCCCACCTTAAATGTGGCTCAGAGTTCACCTCTTATCTGCTACTGGCAGGTAGGAGCTACCTGTATCTGTCATGTTGATTTTTTTTTTTTTTTTGTGATCTCACCAACCTTGCTGTACAAATTATTGTCCTGCCTCAGTACCCATGTCTGTTGGAATCTTTGGAACATCCCTTGGGCCTCTCCTTCCAACCACACCAGTACTATCACAACAGACTGAAGATCCATCTGCGTGTGGTGAAAGGGATGTCCAGCTCACCTTGAACTCTTTGCTCTTTCAAAGGCTCCTCAGAAGGAGCTTCATGGTGAGCAGGGATGGCTCAGCATCTGCGCTACAGTGAGCTGGGCAGTTCTCCTCTGCTAGAGGCTGCAGTCAACAGCTCCTGTTCTGTGTGAGCACAACCTCCCTCCTCTCCATCAGTGCTGTTAGCAGAGCAGCAAACTCCTGGCTTGGGCAGGATCCCTGCTCCAAGATCTGCAAGCTGCACGCTGCCCTGGGCACTGAGCAGATGCAGTTCTTCCTCTGCTTTATTCCCTTTGCAGGCCCTTTCTAATGCAGAGTTCCCTGCTTCAGAACCAGGTATCTATTTCTTATCCCATGCCTTGGCTTTAGGTAAAAAACAGTATCTCCGTACTCTCATTTTTTCTGGTGACAGCCTCCATCAACACCTCTCTCAGCTGTTCTAGTGCTTCAAACACCATTCCTGGGCTGAAGAGTCTGTTCTTCCAGAAATCAAATATCCATTTAGATAATAAAGTGTTTTCCTTTCGTTTTCCTGTCTTTGCTCTGGGTGGCCAGCTCTTCTCACAGCCTGTGTTTCCTTCCATGCATGTGCCTGGGTTTGTCTGTGATCCAGCATCCCTGGTGGTCTGGGTCCCTATGTGTTGTCCATTTGCTCTGTTTCTAGGTGCTGATTTGTTTTCCTATTAATCTCCCTCCCTCCCTTGCTCAACTCTCCCTAGAATGACTGCTGCCAACATGTTTCATGTATCCTTTGCTGTGTAATAACCCAAGGGAAGGGGACTTCATGCCTGGGCCCTTGGGCTCTGTATGAGCTATTTCCAGAGGTGGCAGGTGCTGGCAGGGCTCCAGCCATGTGTTCCCTTGCTGATTTAGTTGCTCTCCCTCCAAACTACCCTCCATGGCACATGTCCCTCTGCACGTCCCAGCCTAGTTGCTGCATGGACCATTTTTCTGCTGAGGCAGAGCACTGCCAATCCCTTTTTGGCCCTCAGCATAGGCAGGCAGCTGCACACCAGTGCCTGCTGCTGGCTGGGAGTGGGGAGCATGCTCAGCTTGCCTGCGACTGTACTTTGCTTTTTCTGCTGGAGGAGCAGAGGATGGAATCTCCTGCAGCCCCCTGATGGTTCCAAGGTAGTGCCATGATTTGGATCAGAAGCTCCTCTCTGGGCAGTAGCATTGGCCTGCAGAACAGAGAAGGGCGTGATCATGGAATCACAGAATGTTTGGGGTTGGAAGGTACCTTAAAGTTCTTTCTGTTCCACCCACCTTCCATGGGCAGGGACACCTTCCACTATCCACGTTGCTCCAAGCCCCTCTAACCTGGCCTTGAACACTTGAGGGTTGGGACTGCCACAGCTTCTCTGGGCACCCTGTGCCAGGGCCTCACCACCTTCATCCTCTTCCTTTCATCCAACCTAGATCTATCCTCCTTGTTCTGTCAAGGGGCATGTTCTCCATCACTCAGCCACACTGGTAGATCTGTGCCCTGTGCACCTGCTTGGGGAGCATCCAGCCTCCAGGCCTCCATCACAGAGGAGCAGAGCCTCAAACTCTTCACAGGGGTCCTTCCTTGTGGACCAGGACTTGTCCTGTTATAGGATGAATGGAGGCCAACTGGGAGAGGTCCTGATGGGTGTCATCTGGGAAGGTGAGATCCATCCCTAACAATGCAGGCAGAGTAACATGCACCCTATATATTGTACCTTGGCTATCCAAGTCCTAATGCTAGGCCAGACATTTTGGAAAGTGGTGTTGCAGAGCAAGCTTTATTTAAAAATCAGTTTATGGCATTGCTGATGATCATCTCTGCTTCCTCAGCCAGAGTGTGCTGTCCCTGCCGTCTGCTGACCCCTTTGTTTGGGCTACAGATTGAGTCCTGGGGATTACTTGAGGGCACAGAAAGTGTAAATATAACTCCCATCTGCTTTCTACAGCAGTGACAGTCAGATGGATGGGAACAGTGCGGAGGGTGGCAAGGCATGAGAGAGAGGAGAGAAATTAGTCAAATAATCTATGTCCCCCAAGAAAACATGTTCCTGGTAAGGGGAAAGCTGACCTGAAACCTGGATGTGGGAGGATGGAGCCAGTTTCCTGTGTCTACAGTTACCACCCACTCCCTCTGCTATCACAGAGGAGCCCCAGCTCTTTCTGATGTGGGAAACCAGCCAGCCTCTCTGGGCAACTTTATCCTGACTGGGTTGGCACTGAATTCCCTCAAAAGTTCATCACATTTTCACATGGGAAATTCAGGCTCTCTGTGAGCTACCCCTGCCCAGAAGCCTCCCTGAACAGTCCAGCCTTCCTCCTCAGGCTGACCCAGTGCATCCTGCTCCCCTGGGAGCAGCCAAAGTGATGGACACTGTCCCTGCCCGCAGGCGCAGCTGAGCAGGCAGCAACCCTGCCCAGCCTGGGTCCCTGATAAATCATTGGGGCATGGAAGTCACAGCATTTATAAATATTGATCCTGTCTTTGGGGACGTTCACCATTTTGGGCAGAGAGGTTTTCCTAAATAGCATTAAATAGAGATGCTGGAATTATTCTTGACTCTGTCAACAGCACGGATCTGTGTGGCTGCCCTGTGTGTGGGGCTGAGTGCTCTGGCCTGGGCCCACTCCCTGCTCCTTCTTGTGTCCCTTGGGGCTTCAGGCCTCTGGGTTATTTATTTGGGATCTCTCCCAGCAGGACAGACCTGGAAAAGGTCTGTCTGTCACAGAACTCTTGGCAAGGGAAGTGTTTTAGGCCTCAGGCTGTTTTAGCCCTGTCCCCACTCACTGGGGACAGGCTGTGCATGACCACCCACCCCTGCACAGCTGGCCCAGGGCAGTGTGACCCAGCAACAATCCTCCTCTGGGAAAAACTCCATTGGCACCTCCTCTGTACCTCACAGGCACCTACACCACCTGGAAAAATGGAGCAAAGACTCAGAAGTAGGGTGGTGAAAGGTTTCCAGCAACCTCACAAGGCACCAGGTTATGTGGGCAAGGCAAGGATTACGTAGGTTAACCATTTCTTATCAAGCCTGTGGGTCAACCTCTGGAGGTCTTTTGCTCCAGGGTGAAGAATGGCACATGTTCTGGTGGGCTGGAACACTGCTCTTGGATGTGAAAGGTTACTGGGTGGAAAGCAGAGACCTTGATTTAGCCTGATCTCCTGGGATGGGAACCTTCAGAAAGAGAAAGTGGTTCAGTCATAGTAGAATGGTTTCAAATTCAACTCAATTTCAGAATTTCAAATTCATGTAACCCCCTCAGCATGCAGTGCTGAACATCTCTCTAGCAACAATTCCTTAAATAAGTGGGTAAGACTGCCCTGTCTGGGGGCACAGTACAGATCACACAGATAACCATAGTGGGTCAGCAGAAGAAATCAAATCTGTGCTCGTTTATCTGGGCAGCTTGGGAGGGTGCTGTGAACCAGAGATCACCCTCTCTATAGACATTCAGAGCCCTTTTGCTGTTCGCCCTGACCTGGCAGCTGAGGACATTCTTCCTGAGACTGACGTACAGGAGAGGACAGGCATAGGGACAATAAACCAGGTGGATGGTGAGCATTTGGTCATCCTACCAGGAGAGCCTCCAGCTTAGCCAGGCCCCAGGGGCAGCACAGAGCTTCTCCTTGTTATTGGGGTCTGTTGAGTTTTTGAGCAATAAAGTGTCAGTGTGGGCAGGCAGGTGCCAGGTGCCAGGGCAGCACAGGGGGCTCAGGGGACTACAAGCATTCCAGAGATCCCATCACTGAACTCAAACCAACTCAGTATGAACAAGCCTGTTCTCCCTCCTCAGCACAGTGGGTTTGCTGCTCCAACAGTGCTGGGAGCACAGCTGGGCTGAAGAGACCCCATTCCTGAGACCAGCAGGGACAAATGAAGGGCCAGTCCTGCACTCTCCTGACTTGGAGTGGATCCTCTTCTTGCATCCCAAGGGAAGAACTATTTTTCACAAGCACAGGGACCTGTTGGAAGGACACCTTTCTGGGTAACTGTGCATCTCTTGAATAGTGAGAGGTCTCTGGTGAGATGGTCTTTGGAGCTTAGGGTGCACTGACAATCCCAAGGCAAGGTGAGCCACATTTATCAAGCAGCCAGAACAAGTTCTGAGCTGCCACACACCCAGCCTGGTCACTAGTTTCTTCCTGAGCTCTGCTCATTTAACCACCTGGGCAAGGCTCTGCATCCCTTCCTGAGGAGGAAGGCAAATTGCTCCATGTGTCCCCACACATTCCATTCCAGAGGGGAGAGCAGAAAAGCCGGTCTGCAGCACCAGGCAGCACCAGCCAGGTGCTCCAGGTGCACTGGTGATGTGTGTGGCCAGCCTGGAGCAGAGCACACCTCAGACTGGAGCCCTGGGCTGAAGCTGTGCGGCTGCAAATGGGAACAGTCAGACAGCACCTGTCCCAGGCAGCTTCCTCCTGGAAGCAATCACTGGAGACTGAAGTGGGGCTCTTGGGCTCCCCCGTGCCTGTGTGGGAGCTCTGTTCTGCACATCAGCAGTCAGACCATGAACCCATTTGTCATTTGTCAGCCACAGTTGTGATCCTTGGTGCTGCTGCTGCTCACCTGTGCAGGGCTGAGCCTCCTTGTCTCAGGGAGAGGATCCCCATGGGTGGGGGTCTTTTGAGTTGGCAGAACAGACTAACTCGAGGCAATGGAAATTCAGCCTTGGAGTGAGTCAGATCCATGAGTCAGCAGGTCCCAGGGCAGTGGCTGCGCCCAGCCTTGTGCAGGGAGAGGTCAGCATCCTGCTAGTGCTGTGCAGGGTCTGCGTGGGGACAGTGAGAACAGGCCTGGGTCTACCCACAGGGGACACAGAGGTCTCCAAGCAGGGGAGCATAGCAGGTCGGTACCTCCTCACCTGCCATGCACTGCTCCAAGGGGTCTGTGGCCACGGCAAAGGGGCTCTGAAGGAGTTATGACCCTGATGAGCAGCTGGGAGGGGAGAGCCCCAGGTCATGCTTACTTGCCATGGCTGAGCACACAGGACAGAGCAGCACTTGATGGGAAGAGTCCCTTCCCTGCAGTCCCTGAGCCATGGTCCCTGCACTCTGCAGTGGATCCTCTCTGCTGCTTGCACATGTGTTTTTTTTGCAAGGAGCAGGCAGCTGAACTGCCCCCTCCTGCCCCATGGTGTCCTGCATGCACTGTGCTGGGTGCAGTGGACAGGGGCCTGATGGCCATCTGTGTCTGGCCACCAAAATCCTCACTGGAGAGCTGTGGGCATCAGGCTTGGGAGCCAAGTGCAAGCTTTACCTGGTTTTGCCAGGGGAGGGACCATACTAGCATTAGACTAGGGCAGAGCAGGCCATGTGGTTTGAAAATAAAGCCAGGGAGATTGTTAGCTTGATGCTGTGCTCAAGATGACCTTACCCCATCATCTGTGCTTTTCGCAGAAGCTGAAGCAGATGTAACATGATAGGGAATTGGTTTTTATTCATTCTCTCAGCACTGAGCATTTCAGGAGAACAGAAACTTTACAAATAAATTTCCCCCTTCTCTGTCCCAAAGCCCTTCTGATGGACCATCACAACCACACTTACAGTGTGCTGGTGAACCAGAGCTCTGTCCTTAACACTGACCATGGAAAAACATCTTCCTTTGACACAGCTTAACCTTTGTAGTGAGCTTTGGGAGTCCTTACCACAGCAGTGCTTTTGCAGAGCAAAGCCTTGGGAACTTTAGACAACTCTGGAAGCAGGATGAGACACATCAACCATTCTCCTGCAAATGCTCCAAGACCACATGCAGCCCAGTGTAAAATAAATACATGTTTATGGTAAACCACCAGAACATTGGCCTGTGAGACTTTTGATCTCAGTCTAAGGTTGTCATCACAATTTTGCTGTTCCTCACCTTGAGGTTAAACCACAAAAGCCTTTTCTTTCTGCAGAGCTGAGAGGATTCCTGACATTTTCTGTAGCAGTAGGTCACTTGTATCTGCAACTGCTAATGCAGGCTGCTGGAGCAAGAGCAATACCCTAGAAAGATACTATAAATTAGAAGGACTGTAGCCAGCCCCACGAACAAGGCATTTGATATTTTTAGGATATATTTTCAAGCAGCTGAATGTTCACTCACCACAGTTAGAGCCCCAAAAGAAGATCCTCCAGATCTTCTCTGAAGTTAAGCAGAAGATAGAAACAAATCTGAAGGCTCTAATTTCCGTATACTAAGGGCAGTTCAATTAATAATGAACATGATTAAGAGGCTGGAGGGTTTGTCTTGTGAAAAGCACTGAAAAGGTTGGGATTTGTCAGTTTGAAAAGAAGAAAACTGGGAGGGATGTGACTGACCGAAGGGAATAATTCAGGTGAAATTGAAATCAATCCCAAGGCCAAGAGCTAGGGCCACTCAATGGCACTGGTAGGATAGCACTCTGAAACAGAGAAAAGGAAAGATTTCTTCACACAGTGAGTAAAGCCTCAAGAATTTGCCTGCACAAGAGGTTGTCAGCATGGGTGGAAAGGTATTAGACCAGCTAATGAAGAGCAGGTCCATAAGGGAATATCAGAGGGAACAGTCAAACGCGTGCCTTCTGCTCTCCCAAGCCCAGTAACCATGAATGCTGAAGCAGGAGGTGCTTAGGCTGCAGAAGGCTCCCCCTAAGCAGCATCTCCTATTGCCTCTGCTATTTGCAGGCAAGGCAGGCTGTAGCTGTGACACAGTAAGATTCCTATTCCCTTTCCTGTTCCAATCTTCTTTTGCAGGATTTTTCCATTAGTTAGCACTTAGCTAATGGGTCATCTCAGCAATGGGACTGAGCCCATGGGGATAACCTCCACCATCATCATTGTAAGGACAAGCTCCTATTAATAGGGATGGAACAGATGGGAAATGTGTGCTGTGCCCGTGTCCAGGCAGTGAGACCATCCACACTTAGCTACAAACACACAGTGCCCTTGGCTTGATCCTTGCCTGTACAGCCTTGAGCTGCCTGTGCCTCGTGCTGGAGCCAGAGCCTTGCTGTGCCTCTGTTCTGGAGGTGCAAGCCCCAGAGCATGTCCTGAAAAAGAAAATGAAGGCACTGGTTAAAGTTGTCCCGGTCCAGACAAGATCTGTTGCCAGTATGGGTCCAATGGGGTCATACCATTGTTGCACAAACACTGCACACCCATCAGCAGAGCTGTGTGCCACACACCAAACAGACCCATGCAGGCCATGCAGTTTTAGTTTTTTCTCTTCAGGGTCTTTGCAGAGGCAAATAACCCACCTGCTTTTCCAACATATTTCTCCTAAATTATTGAGACTGCTTTGGATGGGGCTTGGAGCAACCTGGTCTAGTAGAAGGTGTCCCTGCCCATGACAGAGGGTTGAAATAAGATGGTCTTTAAAGTATCATCCAGCATAAACCATTCTGTGACTCTGTGAGTCCCACCTGAACAGGAGTCATGGTGTGATGTTCAGACAGACCTAGGACATCATAATAATGAATCACCTTCCCAGCCAAGCTGACACCCATCTCACTCCAAGTGCTCCATGACAAGAAAGTGCACATTAAGTTGTGTGGGGGCAACTGGGGATGGGTAAAATAGGCTTGGTTTGATTAGGAAGAAGGCTCTGTCTTCATTTCTCAGTTTTCAACATATTCCTAGCATCACAGAGAAGTGATTTAGAAGATTTTTAGTCATTCCAAGGACACAGAAGCTTGTGTGTAAGGATACAGCTGGGTTTGTTCACATCTATATCAGGATTCAAGACTCCTCACAGCCTCAGTAACATGTTTAGGGGAAACTTGTCTGCAGCTGAGGGGTGCAGTTCAAGCCTAGGATTTCAGTTTGACCAGAGCATCCACTCTGGCTTCAGGCATGAGATGTTTTCAAAATGAGATTGGTTAGGGATAAAAGCTGCCATTTTTCAGCGAGACAAAGCTGCTGATTAATTTCTCTCTCTTCTGAATCCTTCCCAAGTGATCTCAGTTCCTGTCAGTGACTCTCTCAGTCAGGAGTCTTGGTCAAGTAACTTTGACTTACAGTATTTAGCTTCAAACTATTTTGAGAATATTTTTTGTTTATTTGCTGTTCATTCACCATGCTGCCTAACTGGGCTGCTTGGCCACATGCAGTGGCTTCTGATCATGGATTGGGTGGGCCTGAATCTTCACAAACAGAAGGAGGGTGGGTGCAGCTGGCACAGATGTGTGTTTGTTTTGTCCTCCAGCCAGTGCCAGCATCCACAGTTGCTGTTTGCATCAGCCTTCATGCTGGGCAGAGCCCCAGAAAGGTGGCCAGCTTGGCTGCCATGTGGGAAGTCTGTAATTTAAGTCACATCAATGTCACATGCCACCTTCCTGCCTGCTTGTCTGAGTCCTCCCACATCAGAGAAAGGGCATTTGAGATGCAAAGACCACCAAAATAAACCTTCATCTGGCTGATCAGAAGACATCTTTTTGTGACAGTGCTGCTCAGACTCATGAGACACAGAAGGACCTCATCCCCACAGAGCAGGGCTGCATTATTTTTATGCTGTGATTGTTGTAATATCATCCAGCAATGCCCTGGGAACTCCTGCAGTATCTCCCAGTCTCCCTAATTCAGAAACTCTGATTTGTCGTGATGCCACAGAAGGTGCATGGAGAAGTGATGAGTCCACCTACTCCTCCTGGGGCAAAGCAGTTCATAAAAGGTTTCTGAGGTGCCAGCTGCAGCCCAGCAGTTTTCACCACCACACTCATGAAATATGTATTTTTCCTTTCTAAAGGCAGGAGGGCATAATCCCCAAATGAAAACATGATTAACCCTCCAGTATAACTGGGAAAAGGGAATTGCTGAGCAAAGTGTGTCCTGAGCATCTGCAGGACCCAACATCCCCTCTGCTGACCTTTGAGCAGACAATGTCAAGAGAAGTTCAGGCTGAACTCATTTCATATTTTCTTTAAGAATATTTGTTTTCATTTTTGTTCTGAGAAGCCTCACCTGTTGCTTTCCTAGAATGAAACATGGTTCTGATGTTCTAGATCTGCCTTTTAGGAGAATTACATAAATTTTCAAATGAGGCAGCCCAGTGAGTTTGGGAGTAATGAGACCTGGGGGCTGCCTCCCAGCAGTACCTGGGGAAATTAACTGCACTGCACGCTGAGGGAAAGGAGGGCTCTCCCTTCCAAGTGTCATCAGCCAGGATCCTCTCCAAAGTTGGCTCTGCACATTCATGAAATCCTGCCCTTGATACCTTCATGCTATCAACCTTGTCAGGCTGGGCTGAGACATGTAACACCAATTCACTCCTGTAAGCTGGGCTGAGTGTGACAAGAAGCAACTGAACTGCCACAAGTCCCAGCCACGACACTCCTGTTTCACCAAGTTTTGTTCTCTACAACTTCCCAGGAGCTTTCTCCTCATGAAAATACTTTTCCAAAATATATTTCCAAAATATCAGTCAGTTGCAGAAATGTATTCATTCACATTTGCCAGGTTTTGAGCAAGCACCCAGGAACACTGCATTGATGAAAAAGAATAAAGGATCACAAGGAGGGTTCAATAGCAGACATCTTGCAGTCTCAGGCAGGACTTGGTGCACAGGAAGAGCAGCTTTGTGCTTGTCTGCCTTTGCCAATATTAGTGGGAGCTAAGCATGGCTCTGCACCATCTCAGTGTGATGGAGGTGGAATATCTCCCTCATACCAACACGGGTCATTTCAGGTTTTCTTAGCTGAAAATTCACGTTTTTTATCTTCACCAAGACCAACAGCTTATGATTCAGTTCACATCCACAGAAAAGTTGCCCATCTACGTTCCAAGGCTGTATGGGATGAAGAGTTTACCACGTCTCAGGCCTCCTTGTTCCAATGGTCAGTTATTCCCACTGTTAAAAATAGTTCCTTTATCTCAAGCCCAACAACCATCAGCTTTGCTTTCCAATCCCTGGATCTTTTTCTGTCTTTGTCTGCCCTCTTAAAGAGCCTTTGCACTCAAAAGTATTCCCCCACATCAGTTCTCACAGACCACAATGAAATCACCTCTTAAAAACCAGATAAACTAAACAGATCATGTTCCATTTGTTCCTCGATGAGAATGATTTCTAGCCCTGGGATAATTTTCTCATTCTTTTCTGAGTCTTTTCCAAGTTTTCAGTGTCACTTTCAAGCATAAGCACTAGACCTGAATGTGCCATTTTGGTGGTGATGTCACAAAAATCACATGCAGGAGCAATGCCATCTCCATGATGTTCCCTGCTTGGGCATGTCAAGGTCCTGTCCAGCCTTGCAGTGGCAGTGGGACTGTCTGTTCTTGGGTTTCAGCTGAACCCTCCTAGGAATTCCTGTTCTCCCTGTTCCATCATGGCAGAGTGGCCTGCACATCTCATATCAAAGCTATCATTAAGTGTTGACTGAAGTGTCCCTGATTTTCTGTATTCCTGTGCCTATGAACCCCTCATCCCTCCAGCTTGATTTTTTTCCTGTGCCACCAAGTATCTGTCTGTGTTTTTCTTTAGATAAGGTTTTATCTCATCCCAGACAACCATTCTGTGCTGTCAGTAATCCCATAAACAAGCTTTTCCCATGATGTTCTTGTGCTTGCAGCATACCAGTTGCTTCCAAGAGGGAAAGAAAATCCATGCTACCCCTTTGTAGTACAGACCAGGTGATTTCTATAGCATTAAGTTAGGTATTTCTAAGATGAGAATGTTTTAGGGAGCATCACAGGCAGTTCACTGTTTGCATTCTGGGAAGGGTGTCATGGGCTCGGCAGAGGCAGTACATCCCACTCTGAAAAAGCATCTGAAGTACTGGAAGAAGTTTCCATTTGCAGGGATCCACATTTCTTCTCCAGCTGCAGAGAATCCTGGACAGATCCTAGACTAGACAGCAAAGTGAGGTAAAGCCGAATTATGAAGTCAGATTTTTCAGTTACAAGAATCAGGGAATCACAGAATATCCTGAGGTGGAAGCGACCCACAGGGATCATTGAGTCCAACCCCTGGACCTACACAGACACCTCAGCAATCCCACCCTGTGCCTGAGAGCATTGTTAAACACTCCTGGATCTCTGGCAGCCTTGGGGCCATGAACATTCCCTGGGGAACCTGGTCAGAGCGTAGCCACCCTCTGGGGGAAGGTCCTGTCACTGTCACCAGAGAGCAGAGATCAGCACCTTCCCCTCCGCTGTTTCTTGTGAGGAAGATGTAGATTGTTTCCTCAGGAAGTCGTACAGCCAATGAAATGCAGCCTCCCAGTGTCCCCAAATTCTTGGTCCAGCATTCATTCCCGTACCTTTTGGGAAAGATCAGGATCCTCCTGCAGCCCCAGGACGGGTGGAGCCAGGGCAGCAGCATTGCTGTGCACTCCACCCTCGATACCGTGGCCATGGCTGCCCCTTGTTCCCCTCGCTGGGTTCTCACACTCTCTTCCAGCTTCCCTCACTGCACATCTCACAGGGATCCTTCCCATCTCGCTGTCAAGGTGCTTAGTTAACAAAGTATTTAAGAGGTTTTGGTGCCTCTTAATAATGCACTTAGAAATATCTTTGATGTTAAGAGGCGAACTTCAGTGAAGTACTTTGCCATGGGAGGAGCAGGAAATGCCAGCTGGATTGTACCTGTTTGAGCTCTGTTGCTCAGGGGATAGTGTCAATCCGAAGCCCTGTGAAGCCAGAGGCAACCAAGATTTCAGCAGAGAAGCTGGATGGGTTCCAGAGCCCCCAGTCTGAGCCCAGAGCCCTTCACTGTCTCCCTGCACATCCCACTTGCCTCTGCACGTGGCCAGGAGAGGAGTGGACTGTGGCTGTGTGAACTGAGGCTGTGAGAACTGTTTGGTAGATCATAAATTGCTTTGTTTCAGCTGTGAACAGCACAGGGCAGCCTGTGCCCCGTGTCCTCTGATGGGCCGCCCGGGCAGAGGCTGGTGGATTTCTGATGAAATAGTTTTAAAAGAATATTTGAAGGAAGGGGAGAGTGAAGTCAGCTGAGAAAAAGGATATTGTTAACATTAAGGATAATGGAATGGGGAACTACCACAGGCTGTGAGGTCCCCACTCCAGAGTAAACTCAGACCTTCATCCCAGGGCAGAGAGGAAGACCCCAGCATGGGTCCCACATGAGTATCAGCTAAAGAGGTGGCAGTCTGCATACCTCTGGCCAGCCCAGACCATGGGATGTGGTCTCAGGAGCTGAAAAAGGATTTCTTTTCAGAGGAACAGGCTCACAGAGGGTTCTCTTTGTGGACAAGATGAATCCCTGGATCTTTCCTGGCACCATCTCATCAGATTTGTGCTTCCCCCAAGCACCAGGAGGATGCACTCAGCTCCTGCTGCTTGTTTGACTGCACCAAAACATCCTGCACTTCTCACTGCTCCTACCATCCATTCACAAGAACCCAGCAATTGCCAAGCAAAGGAAATAACCAACTCTGGAGCAAAGCTGGTGAGAGACTCTTCTAGCTTTTCTGGATGGCTTTTGTGCCTGTATTCCTTTCACTCCTTTGCTAAGTGCCAGGTCTTGACCCAGGACCTGGCCTTTGGGGCCCAGGCCACCCTGCAGCCCCCACAGCAATACACACAAGCTCTGTGAGGAGGAGAACCTGGCAAGAAAACTGGGAAATATTGTCACTTCAGCTGAGGTCACTCTGCAGCCCATCTTCTACCCAGAAGATCCCAAATGAAGACACTGGAAAATAACACTGGAACAAATTCAGAGTTACTCTCCAGCCTGTCATTACCCTGAGTCAGACAGAGACAAGTGAAGAGCCTCTACCCAGGCTGGATTGTAATTGGAGTGATGGAAAAGACCATTAGGTCATCTGGGCCATCTACCCCCGCCAACACACGTCTGTTCTCTGCTTCATGTTATCTAGTGCTGAGCTTGGAGTGAGTCAAGTGATGCAGCTTCCAGTTTCCCACGGGAGATTTCTCCTAATAAAACTAATAGCTGAGATGGAAACGTTTCACGATATCCTGCCTAAATATGCTGTTGCTCACATTCATCCCATTACTGCTGCTGATCCTCCCTCTGGAAGCATATCTCTTCTTGGGGTTCATGCCCATCACCCTCCTGCTGACAGTTATAGTCAGATTTTCCCTGGGTTGCCATCAAGGCAAGCTGCATTTTACTGTTTGGTGCTAATGACTCCAGACCCAAGGCTGCAAATAGCTTTCTTTGTCCTTGGAGCCTTTGACTCCTCCTAAGAAGCAGATTCCCCAGATATTCTGGGGAAATATTCTGAAGATTTTTTTGTACAAAATTAAGGATGAGGCTTAGAGAGATGGACCACAGAGTCTTCATCTTTTGTTCTAATCTAGTTTTCCCTCTTTAAAATGTATTCTCTGATTTCTCCAGGAATCTCCATCCTGTTTGCACACTTAATTAGGGCTTGAAGCCCCACTGAGGTACATGATGCCACTTGGAGGAATGCTCCAGGTGCCAGGTGACTTGAAGGTATTCCATTTGTAAAGAGACTCTGGCAGTTCATTGCAAGGTAGAAGATGGAAAAATGGAAGATAGGTGAATCTATAGGTTGATGCCTTTAGGAGCAAGAGATGTAGCCATGAACCTTTCTAAAGGTTTCAGTGCACACAAGGCTTATTAAAATAAGTGGTTTTCAGAGCTGTGTAAGCCTCGTGGTAGAGCAGTTCACCAACATTAGATGCTGCAAGAGTGGGGAATCCCCTCGGTCCCTGGTGAGCTCAGTGTGGCAGTGCTCCTTGTCCCTCCGGTGCTGCTCAGCCCTTGCAGATGAGCAGAGCACCCTCTGCTCCTTGTGGCTTCCTCCAAGGACACAACCAGGAGCATCCTGGTGGCAGTGAAGAGCATGTAGAGGAAGGGCCTGAGTCAGACACACACAGGGTGTGTCCTATCACTGGTTTTTCCTCAGAATTGGACCTGGCTTTCAAAACACTTCTTACCATTATCTTCTGACAAAAAACCTTACCATGCAAAATCCTGCCATGTTGCCTCGATGCCACGAGCCTGGAAGGCCACCATCCCTGAGGGGAACAGTGTCCTGCAGGGAGCAGAATGAGCCACAATCCAAGATGGAGCCTCTGTGAAGGACAGATAAACAGAGCTGTGCCTGCAACAGGAAATTAATTTAAATTTAGAAGAAATAATTTTTCCCTTGGTCGAATGAGATGGGAGATCCTCCTTCTGTTCTTCATTAAGCAACAAAGGGTGAAACCAACAGCAAATTGTGTGCAAACTACCCAACCGCGGCCCTGAACTCCTGAAACATCTTTATTCACTTAATCTGGGATTCAGGAAATTCTCATCCAAGCCAGTTTTATTGGGTGGTTTGCATTGAGCTCTCAGCCTCCCAATCAGTAACAGATGAACAATTTTGCATAACATTTTTCTCCTGGATTTTTGGCTCTGCTCCTCCTTTCTAGTGGCTGAGCTGATGAAGCAAGCCTGTTGTTCACCCTTTCAGAGACACTGGCCTTGCTCTGATTCTGGGAATGGACACAGGCTGTCCTGGGTCCTGATCAAGGCCAAGTCCTGTCTTTCTGGATTCACCTCCATAGGTGGCTCATCTCCCATCTCCTCAGTCCCCATCTCCTTCCTAATCCTTCTTCCTGCTGCTTCCAGGGCTGGCATCAGGTACTGAGCCCTTAAAGAACAGCCCAAACCAGGTTCCAGCTGCTGAAGGGCAGCAGTAGATGCTGATAAGCTGCAGCAGCCTGACTGTGTGGGCATCTGCTGAAAAAACACAATGGGCACGGGTCCAGCTGTGGCTGGAGCTGCATGAGGAGGAGGTTTGCTCTGGGGAATGATCTGCCCCTCTGCCCTTCTCCAGGCAGGTGGCTGTTTGGCTTGTTTTCCTTGTTCCTTTCTGGGCAGAGCTCTTGGGACTGGGAGGAGAGCACAGATGGGGTTCTGTGCTACTGGGGTACCTCCAGCACTATCATCCATGCTGGTCCATTACCCAGTGCTTGTGAGGATGTCCCTGGCTGTGGGACATGCTGTGCCTCCAGATCTGCCATGCAGTGTGAGGACACGTGCCAGAAGTGGTAGGGATGAGTTGGTGTGGATCCACACTCATCCCTATGGCCAAGGTGGTGCCAGCGCACAGGGCTCCTTTCCCCACTGGGAACGCACAGCATTTGGACCACTGAGAGGAAGCAAAAGGAAAAGGGTGAGACCCTGGAAAAAAGGGGCCTTGAGAAATCCCAGCTCTCTGCCAAGAGACTGTTTATGTGAGCACCCCACGGCCATGAAGTTACTTGTCAGCATCTCTCTGCCTCCACCCCTGTGCCCCAGCTGCCCAAAGCTGCCAGCACTCAGCTGAAGGCCAGTCAGGAAATTAAATAGGTGCTATGTCCCTGCCTTGTCTCTCCTCATGGGTGGACTCCCTCACCTGCCCATCACCACCCTCACCCTTACAGACCCTCTGGCAGCCAGGTTCAGCACTGCCAGTTCCCAGAATAACTAGGTCCCAGGGCTGGGGAAGAACACTTTTCTCAGCTGATGTGTTTGCTCAGACGCTTCAGGACAGGCTTTTAATATTATAATGCCTCTGAGATCTGGGACTTAGAGGGGGATTTGCTGCCATGTGCCTGACAAAGAGGAGTGACCTCAGCAACACCAGAGAGCAGAGAGTATATGAAACCTTTCTGGGCTCTGTGTAGGAGTGCTGCTTCCCTTTTTGGCTGCTCTCAGCTCCATCTGCTCTCTCCACACATGGGTCTCCCTGATATTCCCTCTTGGGCGGAGACAGGACCGGCAGGAGACAAGTGTTCACACAAATGGCCTTCACATTCTTTTCAGAGCCAGTGTCATGCCCTGAATTTTAAGCACAAGAGTGATTCCCCTCATTCCAGCAGTCCTCCACTTTTTCTTCTCCATCCTTCCTCCTCTTCATCCTCCAACTCATCTGCATGAACTGCTTTCCCCTTGGCTCTCCAAAAGTGAAGGACCTCCCTTCCCCCTCTCTCTGGTTGCCTTCAGGGACCTGCTTCTGACCCTATTTTTTACCCAGATCTCTCTTATGCGGTTGGGTGATCACCACTGTGTTGCAGAGTTGGAACTGTGTCAAAACAACATGTCAAAGATCATATTAGACATTCCTTCACTCACCCTGTGAAATATTGGCCATTTTCTGCCACATGGAGAAAAGTAAGTTCCAAACCCAATGGGAAAGGCAGGAAAAACAGTCATTAATAACTGTACTTAATTACAAACTAATTTCTTGAAAAATGTGTTTGAAAGCAGCTGGCAACAAGTTGAACTGTGTGGAAAGTTTGAAGAACACCAGACCAGACATTAATTAGTCAACAGCCTCCAGAAAAGGTCAAGCTCTGGAAATATTTAAAGGCCCCTTAATAAAATGAATTTTAATTCCAATGCTGAATTAAAACTTCATTGCAAATCCCCAGAAAATAGACTCACTACCCCCAGACATGCTGCACGTGTTTGAGGGAGACTTTCTGTCCACACTCCACAGGGTTTCCCAAACCATCTCTGCTAGTGACCACCTTCTGGTTGGAAATGCCACACAAGCACCTCTTTCTATCGAGGGCTATTGTTAGTAAGAGACCTCACACACCAACCTCTCCAAATTATCCACTGGCCTCTGTAGTGCAGCAAGACTCTCTAGAAGCCTGGCGAAACTGGTGAAATCTCATCTGAAACCCACCCTTGGGCATGGAGAGAGACGACCTCTTGGGAAGACCTGCAGAGAGGCTGTGGCCACACGCAGTGTGAACAGTGATATTTTTTGGAGGGGACCACACATTGCCTGCTTCCAGCAGCCCAACGTTGTTTTTACCCTCTTCCTGTTGGTTTAACTGAACCCTGAAAGATAATGATATGGACAGGTATGCCTCATGGTGTGAGTCCCTGCAGTTCTGGGAGGAGCAAGGATCTTTGCCACACCAAAAATCATGTCCTGGGGTTAGGAGCTGTTCACCAAACAAAAAAATCCCAAGGAGAAAAAGAAAGAAAAATATCTATCTCTAGAGGGTGACATTCGCCCAAGAGGCATTTGGACAAAGCCACTCCCAGCAGAGACATTCTATGCCTCTGTGTCTGCAATATTTCATTATTCCTCTCTTGTTTGTTCTCCAACAGGATAAGGACAGGTCCTTATCCTGGCCTTCTTCAAGAGCATCCCTTGGCAGGTACCCTGCAGAAGAACCTGTGTGAGAACACTGGGAATGACTTGACATTTATAGCCAGGGGCACAAATACCAGTCACCTTCTTGTGGGGAGACACATACCACCAGCTGTCATTCCATCACAGCCACTGTCACCTCCTGAATAAAGGAACCCCTACTCAGGTTCCCCTTGCCCCAAATGCAGGTGTGTGTGGGAAGAGCAGTCCTGGTCCTGCAGCGTGGGAGCCACATGCTGAGCCTTCACACCAACTGCCCCCTGCTTACCCATCCTGGCTGTGTCTCCTCTCTGCTAAAGTCTACTAGATGACACAAATCTCCCCAGGAAGTGGGACTGGGACGAGCCAGGAGCTCACTGGTGGATGGTTTTTGGCAGCACACAATATCACTGAACATGCATCATGCACATTGGACTGAGTGTAAGCTGGTACCTCTGAGCTCTCCCACTTCTGCTGGCTCATCTGCCCACCTAATTCTGAGGCAACTGCGAATCCCAGACCTCCCATGCTCCTCAGCCACTTCCAGAACAGCTGGCAGGAAACAGCAGCTTCCAGGTCTGCAGGAAGTTGTGAATAGCTTGGTTTCAGAAATAGCAGTGTTTGGACTGCAGGTGTTTCCAAAACAAAACATCTCAGTGGCTTTCCTTATTTGAAAAGTTTAATTAAATTTCTGTCAGACCAGCTCAAACAAAGACATTTTCCTAAGATTTCAAGCTTTTCAGGGGAGGCTCTTCTGCCATGTGATGGCAAAATATTGCCAGTGCCAACAATCACAGAACCAGAGAATGGTTTTGGTTGGAAGGTAGTTTAAAGCTCATGTAATTCCATTCTCCTGCCATGGACAGGGACACCTTCCACAAGACCAGAATTCTCCAAGCCCTGTCCAGCCTGGCCTAGAACACTTCCAGGAATGGGGAGTCCACAACCTCTCTTCTCAAGACATTGGCAAGGCTTTGGAGCCACACGTCTGGCCACCAAAACATTGCTCTGTTCTCCTTTTCTGCTTTGGTGAATCTCCTGCAGGATAAGGACACAGCTGTAGTCTCACATTCTATCACTAACAGAGCGGTAGGAAGCAGCAAAACAAAATTCCCAAGGCTTCCCCGCAAGTGGCAGTATTTTCCAATAGAAATTGTGGGGGACCCTTTTCTAATCCCAACCTTGGCCTGGTCTGCTGGAGCTGGGAGAGCTGCTCCTGTCCTCTACTTGCTATTCAAAGGTGCTTAGTCCATCTTTGAAGTGTCTGTACAAAGTTACCAGAGAGGCCAAGCTGGAAATCCAGACCTGAAGGTTGCAAGGAACAAACAGAGAGGATGGGTTTGTCTGGAGTTCATTTCAGAAGTTTCCTTTCCTTCTGCCCCACATCATCTCTGCCCTCCCCTTTCATCCAGGAGATGACACAGCAGCTGCTTCTTCTGAGGAGGTACCAGGATCAGTTAGGTGATCCATGTGCTTGGAAATCTTACTTTCAGATCAACGCCAGACAGAGTTTGATCAGCTCATTGCTCCATTTTGGGGGACACATTACAAGAAAAGGGAGAGAGCAGGTGGGGGGCGAGGTGGGGCAGAAAAACTTTCCTGTAAACCAAGGAAAAGAGATACTGGAGATACACAGGAGAAATTCTGCTAGTGAGGATGGGCTAAAGTCTTGGGGGATCCAAGGCAACAAAATAGTGACACATTTTGTCCTTTTTGAGGAAATTTCTTGGATCAGACAGAAACAACACACTGGCATCTGCCCATTTTCAAATGAGCCCTGAGATATGAGAGGCTTCTCCAAAGCTGAGCACAGCACATCCATGGGGAAACCCGGTCTGATGACAAAAGTGAAGGTGGCTTCAGAAGAAACATGAAGTGTTTTCCCAGGGATTGCTGTAGACTCAGATCCTTGCCTCCATCATGTTTACAGCTAAGGTGCATATCACATCTCATATCCACTTGAAGAGCTGTAGTACTCCATGCCATGACTGGAGGGTATATTAACATAAATGCCTCAATTCCTCAAGACAGAGGAGTCCTTCCTTGGTACTACCTTGTTGTATCTTCATAGAAGATTATGGCACTGGAGCTCATTAGAGCAGAAGTGGGGGACAGGACAGGATGGGACAGAACAGGACAGGACAGGACCCTGTTAGCTGTTGTCATGCCAGGAGCAATATTGTGCACAAATTGTTGCCTGTGGTCCTACCTGAATAGCTACACTCCACAAAAGCCACCAAAGATGTCCAGCCCGAAGGGATGTGCTGCTTTTCAGGTACTCTGGAGTTCCAGGCAAAGCGGAGTGCTGCTTTGACACAGTGGCTGCTCTACCAGCCCACATCAGAGGCTTCATTCCCCTTAATGCTTTCCACTTGAAGAGGCCACAAGACAGCAAAGACCACAAGGTCCTGGGAAATCACCTCTTTGTCTTCCTCTGGCCTCACTAGGGGATGGAGGCAGGGACAGGAACGCATGGGCTCACAAGCAGAGGGCTAAGACCTGCAACAACATCGCCAGCTATTTTTGTAAGTCTGTCCCTGACCCACAAGCCAAGCACTGGCAGCCTGTGTTCTGCTGCCAGCCACTGTGTTTATGAATCAACAGTTCAGTATTTTATGACTTGGGCTGAGGTGATCAGTCCCCTGCAGCTGGACTGCCTGGCTGGGGTGAGTCACCTCCCTGTCTGCGGGTCCTGCTGATTGCAGGGTGACAAATGGCATAGATGCCCTGAGGTAACAGCTCTTGAGGGCTTTTCATGCAAAGCCAGCTTGCTCAAGCCTTATTCCTGAGTCCAAACTCAGAACTAATGGGAAATGCTGCAGGCAGCCTGCAAGGAGCTCTGCAGTACCACAAACAGCCCAGATTGCAGAGACATTGCTGACTCCAGCTGATATCAGGAAAAACTCCTGGGCCCTGCCTTCAGCCTTGGAAAGTGAATCCATTCTCTGGGAAAGGAGATGATCTCTGGGCTGTGTCAGGGAGCCTGCCCTTGACATCTTGGCATCAGCTGAGACAGTCCCAGCTCAGTTCTGTGGGCTGCCACCCAGAAAAGCCAGTGTGCCATGTCCCCAGCTCCTCTGCCCAGAGGGCAGTACAGAGCATCCATGGGGCTGCCAAATATCTCCTTCACCTTGACCCTGAATCCCTGTTCCCCACTGAGCAGTGAATGCTCTCAGCTGTCAGTGTAGCAGAACTGGGTGAGGAGTAAGTCAAGGGCTTGGAAGTTTTTCCTGTGTGCAGTGATTCATGCCTCATGTTTGTCAGTAGATGGGAGTGTTTGGAGAAGAGCCAAGTCATCATGAAACATTTACAAATCCCAGACGTTTTGTGGATTTCACCACAAATTATCTTCTGTCCAACACAGCCAACCCACACGTTCATCGACATTTCTGAGCTGCAGTTTATTAATCCTCTGTTTCCAGCAATGGTGTGAAGATAGCAATGGTGGCCAGTAAGAGGGGACACACCACTGGAGTTGTGCCAGCTGGACAGGAGAGGGGTAGTTGTTGAAAGCCCAGTGACTCCTCGCTTTGCCATGGCTGCTTCACCTTGCCCAGCAGTCAAAGGAATATGGATCAAGACTTCCCTGGGGGAGGAGGAAGAAAAGGCTGTTCCTAAGAGGGCAAAGACCATCTTCAAAAGACCTGTCTGAGAGCATCTACAAAGAGATGTAGAAAAAACATAAAGTCTAAATGAGGCATCAAAGCCCTGGAAAAAGTGTCAAAATGGGAGAGAAGAATATCAGGCATTGATGGCACCAAGGCCATTCAGGCTGAAGCACATCTGTGAGTAGCTTTTCAAGACCCACATACTGGGAAAATAAAGAGCAGCCCAAAAGAAAAACAGCATAAAATTAAGGACAGACTATGCCCAGGAAAAAGGATTCTAAAGGAGTCATTAAAAAAATGAGGAAAAAGAGGTTTTCATGGGACCTACATGAAAACACAGTCCAGCTCCTAAATGTATCCAAAGTCAGTGCATGGCTGAGAGCCCAGGAGATGTGAGGACTCACCAGCTGACATCCCTTCTCCTCTCTAGTCTGAATGCTGGACATTTGTCCAGGTGGGTGTGAGACACTGAGTGTGTGAAAACAGTTTTCTTTGAAATAAAATCTCTTTTTCCTTCACCTTCCTCTCTCACAGATATGAGAAAAATGTGGGCATATGGGAAAATGTGTGGAGATCTGTGGAAACATTTGTGTGGCAGGGACAAGTCTCAGTTTGCTATTCTGAAGAGGGCAAAACCCATCCTTTTTAATGGCATTTTGAGCTGATCCCTCAAAGAAGGTACAAACCTCACTTATCCTGATGTTTTGGGATGTAACCGAGTAGATTTTTTTTTTTCTCTCCCTACTTTACAATGCAGGGTGTCCCTCCATTACATACATGGCATGCTGGAGAATTCATTCATGGCCTCTCCACTTACAGTGACTCTCTGGGACAGGACATAGCTCAGTTTTCCTGCTCATTGAGCACAGGAAACAGATCCATGAAGGTAATGGAAAGCTGTTCATAGCTCTCTGGCAAAGTGAGGTCCTGGGGACATCTCTCATCATTCATGGAGGCAAGGTAGATTCCTGAGGAGAACTGGTCCTGGAAAGGGTCATCTGAGAGGGACAATCCCTTTAACACTGATGCTGGGATGTTCAGGGAACAGCAGTCTCCAGTCTCACTATGCCCAGGTATCTCCAAGTGGTTCATTATATCTGATTCAGATTTTCCCTCTTGCAACAGCCAATGCCTCTGGCAGCAGCTTTTGGTGCCAAACACTGGGGAATGTCCATGCCAGCCAGTGATGGAGGTGTCCCTGGTGTTAAACAAACACCAGGACTGAATCCCAGGGCTTCCCTCCCAAAGCTGAAAGCCAAGACCTCTGAAACCGTGGCCAGACTCTGTCAGGACCCTCATAAGGTCATGCTGATTCCAGCTAATAAGACTGTGCAAATCATGAGAAAAATAGTACATTACCTAATCCAATCTCCTGGGTATCTTAGGCCTTTGATATTTGCCTTGATTTTTCTACATTAGGGATAACAATTTGGCTCAAGCTTCTCTTCCAGATAGCAATGCTACTGGATTGCACCAGCACTGCTTCATTGAAGAAAATCCTTGCCTCACTGTTCAGTCAGGATTTCATGGTGCTGACAGCAGGGCCATTAATAATGAACCCATTTTTAAATGTATTTTTTAACACAGAATGATTTTCCAGGACTTTCACAACTGTTTTGACAATAAGCTTCCTTCAGAGCAGTGTGGGAGGCTGCAGGAAGAAGCAAGTCCCAAAACTGGCAGGAGGAGGAGATGGGACAACCTTGTCAAGCCAATCCAGGGCAGGGGTCTGCCAGATCTCAGGGAGACAGGGCAAGGTGAAAGGCATTCTCACCCCTCAAAAAAGGGACAGCATGGCTGTAAGAGAAATTTAAAAGGCCATGTTCCCTCAGCACAAGCCCCAGGATGTCCTCACTGGATGCAGGAAAGGGGCTGGATGTTTCTTGGGAGCACCACCATTTGCTGAGCAGGGTAATCATAGTAAAATTATGTTGGCCAGGGGATCAAATCTCCTGATCCAGGCTTTAAAAAGGCTCTTTGGGGTTAGCAGGAAAGCAGCATGCTTGCACCATTGATGGATTTTCCTCAGCCTCCCTCCAACTGGCTTCTCCATGGCACAGCTCAGGGAAAACCGATGCAGCCCCTCTGTCTGTCACCCCCACACCAGCACAAGGGTGAGCCCAGCCCCCACCTTCCCAGTGAATGAACTCAAAAAAACTTAAAGCTCAGTTATTTCTTTTCTCCCGTTCTCAGAGTCCTTCTGAATATCTGCTCCAGCTCCTCAGGCTCCAGGGATTTGGCTCTGGCAAATAAGCTCAGGCAAGCAGGAGCTGACTGTTACATGACCCTTCTTGTAATTTTCTGGAAATCTCGTCTGTAGGATAAACAGACCAATGTTAACCTTTATAGAGTAAATAAAACTCCAGTGAATGTGGCCACTTAACATGTCTAAAAGATGCATTTTTACTCCTAATATTAACACATTTTTAAAGAAATCTTTCTTTGGCAAAAGCCAAAAAAATATTTGTTTCCTGTTTCAGTAAATAGTCGCCATGGTAGAGCAATTCCATCTGATACTTACTCCCTGCTCCATACAGCTGATCCGCCTTTATCTCTGTTTACTGCAGAGATACTATTAAATACCTTCAGCCACTCCTGCTTGCAGATTTCCAGAGAGCTCATATCCTGTTTATAGCATCTCTGCCAAGGCTGCTTATGGGGGAGCTCCAAATAGGAGAGAGAAAAGGTTGAGGGGGAGATACTGAAAGAAGGAGGTGGAGAGATGTCTGCTGCCACCTCCAAGCACATTCCACTGAGAGCAACAGCAACAGAGAATCTCAGAATCAGAAATGTTTAGGTTGGAAAGAACCTTAAAGCCCATCCCATCCCACCCCCTGCCATGGGCAGGGACACCTTCCACTATCCCAGGTTGCTTCAAGCCCGGTCCAACCTTTCCTTGGACACTTCCAAAGATGGGGAATCCACAACCTCTCTGGGCAACCTGTGCCAGGGTTTCATCACCCTCACAGGGAAGAATTTCTTCAATGTTCAACATAGCCAAGTATATCCCCCAGTCGTCCTGAATGCATCCAAGGCATGCTTGGATAAAGTCTCGAGAGCAACTGGGCTTCCCTGGTGGTGGAGGGACCTGCCCTAGGCTGTGGCTGCTGCAGTGCTGTCCATTCCCACAGCCATTCCTGCACTGCTCATCAGCTTTCCCTGAGCATCAGAAGTTCCTGCAGCCACTGTGAAGCTCTTGATGCAAGCCCTGCTTAGAGCTTGGAGCCTGGGGCTCTCAGCACACTCAGCAGAAAAGCAGGGAATCTTTGGAGCCTGATTTATTTTGCTTTTCCCAGCTGTTGAGTCCAGATGGAGCAAGGCTCTTCTGTTCACTTTGGAAAGGACTGCACCCACTCAGCAAGCATTGGAGATCTTTGTGGCCATGAGCTGTGTGAACTGTGCCAGGGTACCTGCAGAAACACCTGAGCAAAACCTGCACACCTCTGGGAAAGATCTCCCACGGTACCTACTGGGGACTTCAGCCTTTTATCCCTTCATTAGACACTCCCAGTGATTTCTCAGTTCCCCTGAACCTAGAATGGATCTGGGTTTTTTTTAAGCCACGTGTTTTCTCTGCAAGAGAGTTTATGAGAGCAATAAAAGGCAGAATGATGATTAAGGGAGACAGGGAAGGGTTTGCACATCTTGCTGAGAGCAATCTTGGTTTTGTTTTTGGGCCAATCTGCCTGACATGTGATGTTTCACGTCACATCTGGCTTGCATTCAGAAGGAATGCAAATTCTTCCAGCATCCAACATCTCCTGTAATGGGCTGAGCCTCTTTGGGCACCACCAGGGGCTTGTGGGACACCAAATATAGGGAGTGTGACTTGTCTTTGTGCTTTTGCAGCAGGATGACTGAGAAGCCTGAACCTCACAGAAAGGGTTGTCAGGAATTGGAAGAGGCTGTCCAGGCAGCTGTAGAGTTCCTGCCCCTGGAAGTGCTCAGAAAATATGTGGATGTGGCATTTGGGGACATGGTTTAGCAATGGACCTGGCAGTGCTGGGTTAATGGCTGGAACTGGTGATCTTGCAGGGCTTTTCCAGCCTGAATCCTTACTCTGATTCTGTGAAGGCAGCTGAAGCCAGCATGCACTCTGGGTTTCACAGGATCAGAGTCAAGGGGAGGGTTTGCTGCAATGCTCTGCACTGCACAGTCTGGGTTTAGGTGTCTGGGTCAAGAGATGGATTTGCGAGGCTGGAATACCCCTGTTCTGGACAGGGAAGCTGGGGAGGGGGCCAGAGCAGCTTCTCAATATCCAGCACTGGGAGTATTGGGCCAGAGACCATTGATAAGCAAGGTAGAGTCTCCAAGGCACAGGGCAGGGACTGGGCAGGGAGGCCCTGGCTGCAGTCTGGAGGCTTTGGCTCTCAGCTGGGACATGGAAGTCCTGATATGGAAAGTCCTCTCCATGGAAATCTTCTCCTCCTGGGTGGATTGTGCAGATCGCATTTGACAGTCCCTGGCTGAAAAGCAGAAATGTTTTAATGTCTCTGAGCTGAGAAACTGGCATCCTGTGAGGTCTGTGGCATACACTGTAGCCTGCATTCAGGCACTGCTGGGTGAGGAAGTTTTTGTGGACCGCTTTCAACTTGGTCTCTCCTGGGGAAGGAAAGAGCAAAGATAGTATGAAGACTAATAGCCTCTCCTATGCTTCCTCAGTGGATATCCCCCAAAATGAGTTATCCTCCATCCCCCATAAACCCTGTTTCAGTGCTGAGATTACAACTCACCTCTCAGCCCAACCTCTCTGAGCCACAAATCAGTCTTGGTGTGACCATCAGCTCCATCCCATCTCAGAACTTGCTGTGGAGAAGCAGTGACATAGCGGAAAACCAGTCACCCCAACAGGCCTGACCAGGTCAGCAGCTCAGAAACAGGAGCCCAGATGCAGAGCTGCTCCTAAAACCTTCACAGTTCAAGCCTCACTATCACTCTCACCTGAGCAAGGCTTGCAGACTGGAGAGAACCATCCCATCCAGAAGTTGGAGCAGTGAGCCCGGCTGGCAGCCACCTGCCCAGAGCTGTGTTCTCCTCCGGCCCCCAAGACAAGTGGGTTTTGTTAGGGGTGTGTGCAGGATGTGGCTCAGTGACCCCTCTGGGCAAGAGGCAGCTGCTGTGCCCCCGTTTCCCCGGCCGCGGCCGGGGCGCGAGGCAGAAAGCCCTCTTTGTGCTGGGGACGGTGTCAGGTACTCGCCGTGCAGGAGCTGAATTGGGGCTTTTCATCGGGCAAGAGGCTTGCTGGCTGAGGAATGCTGCCTCTCGGCTGGAGCTGGCAGGGAGCTGCCTGCACCCGGCTTGGCCAGACCAGGATGAAGCCCACAGGCTGCCCACCCTGACCAGGGGCTGTTTGTGGGCTGAGGGCAGCAGGAGAGGTGTCCCCTTGGTGGGGACACAGGGATGGAGTTATTTATAAATGAGCGGGTGTGCAGAACCCGCAAGGGGAAGAAGTTGCCTTGCTGCATCTCGGGCAGGACGTCGCACCCCGAAATGCCAGCCCAGGCTGCACCCCAGCTGGGGATGCACCAAAGGTGCAGCGTGCCTGCAAGTCTCAGCAGAAGGCCTGTGACATCCAGGCAGCCCCAGGGGACAGCCCACAAAGACATGCTTTAGGGAATAGTTTCTCACCACAGCACTCACAGGGTACCTTTGCAAGGGTTTAAGACACATTTCTGCCCAGGAGTATAACTGTGCTTTCAAATTTACTCTGGTTTGAAAAGTCAGGGAATCTGCAATATTTGGAGGAATGTCTGCTGCTTCAAGCGTCATTTTCATGTCTATTTTGGAGGCAAGGAATCCATAACCCATCTGACAAAACAGCTTTGATTTCTAAATTAAGCTTCTGTGTACCTCAAAACTGACTGTAATGTCTGTTATTAAAACTGACATTTCCCCCACAATAACTGCAACTGCTGTAAGAAGGATTTGGGTTCTAGTTCAGGCTGAGATGACTGATATGAACCAGACAGCAACACACACAGTTATGGCTTGCCTGGGTTGTTTGTCTGGGTTTTTTAACAGATATTTTGTCATTTCTGCCCCAAAGTTGCATGGAGGTTTTACCTCAAGAAGCTGCTGGTGATGAGCCATTAACTTCCAGTGATCACCACGCTATTAGCCAGAGTCACTGGGGAAAATGCTGCCTCCAAAACTGCTGGAGGCTGCTCAGTGTTAGAAAGTGGGAACTTACTTAAAAATAAATAAATGAGGAGGGTTCATTTAAAGGGCCCTAAAGGCAAATTCATTTCAGGCCGTAGCTTTGATATGGAAGCTGTGGATGTGCCCATCAATGAGGCTCTGAAGGCTGCACAACTTAAGAAAAAAAGCAGAAGGGCCCATGTGGGAAAGAAAATCAACAACATTTGCTGAAATGACAGGGTTTCATTGCATATTTGAGCTGAACGGGGCACTTCAGAAAAAGGAAATCCAGCCTTAGTACAGGCAATAGAGACAATATAAAGCATGCCAGGGATTACCTAACAAGGGAATTAGGATGGGATTTCACCAGAGCAAATGGCAAAAAATGTTATAAAATAAAAAGGTACAAAAATAAGCAATGAAAAGACATAAGAATACATAAAATCTGATGCTTGCAAGTAGGTGAATCCGGGAAGGGAAACAGAGGGTGATGGTAAAAAGTAGGAATGGGAAGCTGAGGGGTTTCTTTGGATTGTTCAGGCCCAATGAGGGTGGGGGTAGAAAGCTACTCTGGATCAGCTCATTTCAGGTTTTAAAATGAGCTATGGGGGTATCAGAAGAAGCTGCTGGAATAAATTGACATGCTGAAAAGCAATAAGTCTCTGAGCACCGATGAGGCATCCAAGACTTGTGTAGGAACATAAGAATGAAATGACTGAACTACTGACAGAAATATGCACACGAAGATCTGTGCTCAGCAGCAATCAAAAATAACCACGGAAATGATAGGACACAGCAGGGATGGGAATGGGTGGAATCTAGAATACATTATAGAGCCATCACAGAGCCAGCAGGGTGCCCTCCTCCTGAGCTGTGCTCTCTCCTGTGGCCCTGTCCTGCCCCACCCATGGGATACAGGGGAGCAGAGGGGCAGAAAGTCTGGGGAAACAGCAGTGGAGTGCACCAGGGACTTCAGGAGGGAGGGTGGTTTGATGGAGCAAGCAGGCAAGGAGGAGATGTGGGGATACCCACACAACTCAGGATCCTCCACCTCACCCACTTCTATTACCCAAAAATGAGGTGTTGGGGAGTAACTCACACGAGATGCTGTGGGACTCACTGATGTGCTGCAGTGCAGCAGGTGTTATTTAGCAGCAGTTTGTACAAAACGTACCAGCTCAGGTGGCCTCTCACAGACACCCACAGCTTGTCCAGTGTTCCCAGTGCAAACCATCTGACTTCTCTGGGCTGCTGACAAGGGGGAAGATGTCCCCCTCACAGGTCTACTGCAAGGCCCTGGAAGATCTCTTTAAGACAAGACTAGGGCTCAGGGAGTACAGGAGGAGGGGTGCAGGCAGCAGGGGAGTGGGACCTTTGGGGCAGGATGCTGAGGAAACACTTCCCTCCAGGGAGCAGAGAAAGACTGAGAGGCAAGTAGGAGAGAGGAGAGGAATTCCCTTTGGGTCTGTCCTTTTTGATGAGTGTTTTTACTCATGTCTGAATTGGCCAAAGGCCTTTTGTAGCCTTTTCCAGTCCTAGAAGATCCGTTCATTGCAGTGTCCCAGCATCACTGTCCACATTCTTGGTCATTTGTCCCCAGAGAGAAGCAGCAGGGGACAAAACAAGTAGCTGAGCATAATTCCTACCACCTGTCTTACATGGTGACCAGCCTTGTTGGGGCAGGAGGTGTCTTACTTTGCTCACTCTGTGCTCTGGCCTTGGAAGCAGCTCCTGCTCACAGACCAGCCAGCACAGCTTCCCTGGGAGTCAAGGCTCAGGGAAGGAGAGGGTCTCCCACAGATGATGATTCATGGTTGATCACTTTTAGCCAGAGCTGGATTGAATCAACTCCTCTCTCCCATGGCTCTGCCAGGTCTCATGGCCCAGGGAGGGGAGGAGAGAGGAGAAATAATGAAATTTCCCATCCAGATTCGAGGGGGATTTATAGCTGTTGTGATAACCTCGGCCGTTAGTGAGGCTCGCACAAGAAACCATGCAGATTTCCAAGTTCCTGATTTACTAAACAACAAAATGAAAAGTCAACATAAATCCCTTCTGCTCACACAAGTGGCAGCTGTGGGGAGCCTGTACAGGGATATACAAGGGCTGGTGCCCCATTGTCTTGGCTCTGGGGTCTCCTCTGAGCTCTGCCCAGCCCAGGGGCTGGGTGGCAGTCTGGGCACAGCCCCCTCGCCCTGCCATGACTTGCAGCAGCCACTCCTGGGACAGGAGCACAGAGCCAAACTGATGGTATCAGGGCAGTGGCTCCATACTGGGGCAGTGGCTCCAATAGGTCCAGACAGGACATTGAGAAACTCTGAGACAGGTCCCCAGAGAGGGGCTGGATGGCATTTTCCGGGGCTTATCTTGGCAAAGCCATGGCCACACCAAGCAGTGCTGGAGACACTCCTGCTGCTGGTAGGAGCTGGTCTGGAGACCCTGAGTCCCCTCCCACCAACCTGTTGAGATCCTGGATTTTCAGTGGAACATTTCCCCAGGCATTGCTGTAGCAGCCCAGGATGTTTCTGCTTTCTCTTGCACACAGCCCCTTTAGTCTAAGGATGCTATTAGCATCCCTCCCAGGAAAATACAACTGCCTTCCCAAACCAGATGGCAATGTTCTCATCCTACAGAAATATCTGTGTTTTCCAGTGCTAGTACTAAATGTGAAACAGGAGTTTATAAAAAGAAAAAAGTTAAAAACCCAAGAATTTACATGGCAACAGGGTATGTGACAGTGTGTCCTTTGGCAGCGGGGCATGGATGGTGGTGCATGCACCAAACCAGTGTCAGGCTCCTGAGACCCTGCATGGCTCTCAGGACATGCATGGAGGGAGTCAGGACAATGCTTGGTGTAACTGTAGGTTTTAGGATCCCTTTCCAGGTGAAGGGGAGCAACAAGGCAATGAAAAATCATCACTACTACCATGGTACTGAAGCAAGTCCAATATCCTCAGGCTTCTGTTAGGGAAACCTGGACATTTATTGATCTGTTTTACCATAAAAGACAACAGAAGGGCCCAAGTGGTTTGAGCAAGTGCCCCGAATGTACCCAAAAGGTTAGAAGCAAATTAAATTGGTGAGAAGGGAAACAGGCAAGTGGAATACACTGATAATATGTATGGACATATCATAGCAGAGAGAAGTTAGAATCCTGATAAGATAAAGTGAAGAGAATCTGACACACTGCCAACACCAAATGGTACAGGGGAAGTTTCAAGAAGCTGAATGTATTCAGTACTAAGGACAGGAAGAAATAATATTAATTTGCAAAATGAAAACACGCAGCAAGCCTCTACAGAAATAAAAGGAGGTTTGTTGAGGCAGAACTAGGCAGTCATCAGCTCAGGAAAATGCAGTATCTAAGGCAGAGAAGTAAATAGAAGGTGCTTGGACTCAGTACAATTCACTGACCTCTTGGAGATCCATCACTGCTGCAGGCAGCAGGAAGGGAGACTGGACATGGCTCCAGGGGGATTTGGTGTCCCAGGTCTGTGACTCCCTGAACTCCACAGCTGGGTCATGTTCCCAGCATCAGCCTCAACCTGGGAAACAAGCAAAAACCCTGGACAAAACCCCTAAAATAGGACTTAATAATTTCTTTCCCCATCCATCTCCCTGCAACTGTTTCTGGAAGATGCCCAGTTCCCTAGGTTTGCCAGGATCCTTTCTATATGCTGTGATGGGAGAGTGACATCGGTAAGATAAAAAACTGCATTGCACTAGGAGATTAGCTAAACTTACCTTACTGGTTTCTCCTCCTGAACAAACTAGTCTGCAGACCCCAGTATCATACTGAGTCTGGTCCCACAAACTGTCTCCCTACAGAGATTCCCATATAATTCAAATATTTCATCCTTATTCACAGGTTAGGCTGGAGGATGTGTTGCTCTTTACCGAGCAGGGGAGTGCACACTGCACAGTGATGATTGCTTTGAGGCTTGCACAGAAGAAAATGTTGTTTCTGGATAAATAATCCCATCACATAACCCACTGCACATGTTCAGCATCCAATGAGCAGAGTTCCAGCAGCCAGCTCATTTTCATCAGTGCTATTCACAGTGTTGTTTCATCCAAAGCACAGTCCTGGCCCTTGAGACTCAGGAGACATTGAAGGGCAGACCCTGGGTTATTTGACCTGGGTTACTGGCTATTGATTTCAGAATTAATCTTACAGAATCCTCAGCCTTCGAGGTACTGTCCAACTCAGCATCTCAAAATGTATGGGGCAAAGTCCTGCCCCAAGGCTTAGGCACTGAGCAGGCTCTGTTTGATGCCCTATGTGCAGGGACACCTCTTCAGGACTGCTCAGACCCTCTGGGGGTCTGCACTCCAGTGCAGGGTACACCTTCATCCCCACAGTCTGCCTGGACTGGTACCTGTCCAGCCTTGCTGTCATCACAGGAAGAAAATTCTCCTGAGACAGAAAAATGAACTTTTATCATTAAATTCTACCCAGATCATCACTGCCTAGGGTACAGAAACACAGAGGTCCTGCAGAGTCCTCCAAGAAATCCAGGTCATGTGGGGCTCTGGCTGTGGCTTGCTGTGTCTAACAGGAGTGGATTCTCTGCCCCAGGATAAGCCCCATCTTCCTGCTTGATAATTAAAGTCTGGTCAAAACAATCAAGTTATTTTTGTCTCCCAGGCAAACTCTCCTACAACAGTTTCCTAGAGTGGGGACTCCCCATCTCTCATGACACAGCCCCATGGCAAGGAGGACTTTCCAAACCTGTATCATTATCATTCTTTGCCAAATCCCTGAAATTTCTTCAATAAATACTAAACTGTACACAGGCTGCCTGTGACGTGGGTCATGAATACCCTCTGGCCACACAGATTATGTACTGAGACCAGCTTGCTACTGTTCAGTTCACATCAGCTGCCAGGATTTCAAATTCTTCAGAGAGTCACAGACTGGTTTGTGTTGAAGGGACCTTAAGTTCATCCCATTCCCACCCTCTGCTGTGGCAGGGACACCTTCCACTATCCCAGGTTGCTCCAAGCTCTGTCCAACCTGGCCTTGGGACACTTCCAGGGATGGACCAGCAACAGCTTCTCTGCCAGGGCAGGGAAGAATTTCTTCATTTGCTTCTTCATTCACATCTAATCTAAATCTCACCTATATAAGTTTAAAACTCTTCACCCTTCTCCTATTCCGGTCTGCTCATGTAAAAGGTCTCTCTGTGTCATTTTTACAACCCTCTTTCTCAATTTTCATTGTAAAAATTTAGACCAAGAGACTTTTTGACTGGGGAGGATGCATTCTCCATGCAGGAGTCCCTGTCCAACCTTAGAAACTAATTGCAAGCAGGTAATGAGGAGGCCAAGACTGAGAAACAGGTGATGGGAAAAGATAGGGCAGGATGACATTGAATTTACATGGCACAGGGAAGGGATGGCCAGGGATGGAGGGCAGAGGTGTCATGCTGGTGAGGTGACCTGCATGTCCCATCCTCACCTATTACTGCAAATACTAATGGGAACACGTTTTTGTGCAGTGTTTTTCTTTCCAGTAAAAGAAAAATGGTTTAACGGTTTTTATACCTCACTGCCTCTTTGCTGAAATTTTCAGTCCACATTTTTGCACTGAAATACCGCAGGCAACTGAATATAACTGCTCCTCTAGGCTTCCCCTGCTTGACACAAGGCTGCTGAGAAATCTCAGAGTCTCATTAAGGCTGCCTGTTTGTGGGGGCGATATAGGGGAAAAGAGTCACAAAAACCACACAAAAGCTGTGGAGATGGAGCAGGGCCCATGCAGGGTCCAAAACCCCACTGAGAAACCCTTGTGAGGTAAAAAAATATTCCAAGCCATTTAATAAAACTTGACAAATGGCATGAAAGTGTTTCACAGCTCTGGTCATTTTCCCATCTGTGATGACCCAGGAACCAAACAGAGCTGAGTTTGTAACGGAGTGTGGGGGAGCAGTGCTTATTAGATTACAAAGAACATGACTTGTTGTGAGAAAACCCAAAAAGTCATGTTTTTTGTCATGAAAGTCTAGGCTGTGACAATTTCAATGTGTTAATCATGATGGATTTTTACTGGAAATCCTCAGCACAGAGCAGGGTTATTACAGCACAAGCCTCATGCCCCACTTGAGCCCTCCTGCCTCGGCCATGGCTGGGCAGTGATAAAGCTGCACCCTGGGATTGTCCTTCTGTGTGCCAAGGAGACAAACTGGGACAGTCACCCCAAAAAAGGGACTGCTGACTCCTCTCTCCCACAGCAGCCTCCCCTGTTTGAGCAGTGCTGGCTGGACCAGGGAGCAGCCCTGGCTGGCTGCTTTTCCTTGCCCAAATCTGTGTTTCATATCTCTGCCTGCCTGACCCATCCCTTGTTCCTGCAGATAAATCACCCTCTTGTCCTCCTCGGGAAGCACGGTCTGCGATCACAAGTGAACCTTTCTCTGCAGGGCACACTGATGTCAATCCACAGCTTTATTTTTTCCCTTCTTCCATTTTTCCCCCTGCCCCTTCTCCTCCCTTCGTGAGGCTCTTTCAAACAGGTCTGCTTCCTTTTTGGCCCAAAGGTTCCTTTTCTGAGCTTGCAAACCTTCCCATCCTGTATTTTTGCTTTCTCATCAGATAGCACACCTCATCCTGGGCTGCTTCCACATGAGGTGGAGTGAGAAATAACTACAAGGGGGGCCTGGGGAGCGTGTGTGGGAGCACAGTTTTAGCTGCTGTTCCCCCTACTGCCAAGACAGAGCTTGAGCTGGAGCAGCAGCTTTGGAGAGGGTGGTTCCATGGCAAGAAGAGGGCAGGGTGCTGAGCTGATGTGCTCAGTGATGAGGATGGAGAATGGGCTCTGGAGAAGGGGTGGGAAGAGAAGGTCAGTTGTTGGAAGGGAGGAGAGTGAAGGTCTGTGATGGGCTGGTGTGCAGGAATTTGGGCCTTGAAAGAGTACAAGGAGCAAAAGGGAGGGAATCACACCTAGAATGAAACAAAAGAGTTGAATGGTTGGAATGGGAGAGAGAACAGTGAAGAAGGACTGCATCAGCAGACACAAGTTTCACAGAATCACAGTGAACTAGGTTGGAAAAGACCTTTGAGATCATCAAGTTCAACCTATGGCCTAACCTAACATCTCCTCATCAACTAAGCCTGAGTGGCACTGAGTGCCACGTCCAGTCTTTTTTAAACACCCCCAGGGACAGTGACTCCACCACCTCCCTGGGCAGATGATTCCATTGCCCAATCACTCTTTCAGTGAAGAATTTTTTTCTGACATCTAACCTAAACTTCCCCTGGCACAGCTTAAGGCTGTGTCCTCTCATTCTGTCATTTCCTGGGAGAAGAGACCGACCCCTACCTGGCTACAACCAGCTTTCAGGTAGTTGTAGGTAGTGGTGTAGATGTAGGTTGAGGCACCCCTGAGCCTTTTTTCCAGGCTAAACAACCCCAGCTCCCTTGTTGCCCTCCTCTGGACACATTTGAGGATTTCAATGTCCTTCCTAAACTGAGGGGCCCAGAACTGGACACAGCACTCCAGGTGCAGCCTCAGTAGTGCCAAGCACAGGAAGAATTACTTCCCTGGTCCTGCTGGCCACACTAAGAAGCCAGCTCAGCTGAGAAAAGCTCCTACTACAGCCCCGCAGGGAAAGCACCTTTCCTTGTTTTTGCACACCCCTCATCCCTTGCCAGCAGCAGCCCTGGGGTTAACACTTCTGCAGGGCTCTGAGAGCTGCCCATCCAGCAGAGGACATGGTGATGTGCACATCTCATTGTGGTCCCCAGGGAAAGGGTGGAGACCTGCCCTGGGCATCCCAAGAGACCTCCATTCCCAGGCTGTGCACTGCTGGATGTCAGTCAGCCACTTCCCATTCCCTCAAGCTGGGTTTCAGGCTTTCCCAGCACATCCTCCAGCCTTTGTTCCTCCAGCATTTCCCCTGTTTAATCTTCATGGTGGTTGCTGCCTGGAGAAGGGAGGCAAAGAGCAGCCCATGCCAGTAGGATATGACTATTTTAATCCAAACAAGGAGGATGCTCAGCCAAGCAATCCTGCAAACCAGAACCACATTATCCTACCCACAGAAAAGTGCCCAGAGCTTCAGGGCTGTTCCATAGGCTCCTTTAGAGCCATATTGCCTGGCATGGAGGAGCCCTGCACAGCCCCTTCCCCAGCAGAAGCATCTCAGCATCCTGCTGCCCAACAGAGGGTGCCACATACTCCAAAAAAAAGGGCAATGGGAACACTCCCTCCTTTGCCACAGCTCCCTCCTCTTTCTCTCTGACACTCCCTATCTTGGCTTTTCTCCCCTGCTCCCTTTCATGCTTGCCGGTCCCTTCCTGCTTATTAATTCACCAACTCACCTGAGGAAAGTGCTCCCCACTACAGATCTGCACAGAGGATTTATGAGCCCAGCTCTCAGGGGAAGGAGCCTGGGCATAAATCATAGAATATTTAAGAACGTGATCTGCATTTATTACACTTAATGCTATATTTAGCATGTCCAAGAGGGCCTTATAAATCAGAGACAGTGCAGATCTCAGTTCGGGGTCCTGGGGGAACCCGTCCACTCGGTGAACGTGTGCAAAGCCCAAAATCAGCAAGAGCAAATTTATGTTTGAATTCTTTACTAAGTTTATTTGCCTAATTAGGACTGCATATCATGCTGATGGTTTCCTGAATTGGGCTGGGAATTCGGGGCCCAGGCTCACTGCTTCTCCACACACACACACCAGCCACACTGGTCCATCCTCCAGGACCGTGCCAGCAAAATCTGTGAGCTTCTGTCACACTGAGGGATGACAGCACTGGCGGGTGATCATTAGCCTTCTAATGGCTGGCTAATGCTCTGTGCTCCAGCTCAACCTCAGCCTGCTGCTGCGGGCTCTGAAAGGAGACAGAAAGTCCTCTTGTGTTTCATAGAGACCCCCAGCTCCTCTTGGGCCTGTCTCCTTTCCTGTTTACTGGTATTTAATGGTCCATCATCCCAGGCCAGATCTGTGCCTCCCCACCAACTGTGCTGGACAAGCAACTTGCCTTCATCTTCTGCTAACAGGCAGCTTGCTGGTCTCCTTTGTGAATCTGAGAGCCATTGCCAGAAGTTTGGACTCAGGCAAAGGATGACTTGATAGCCTGGTGATGGAGTGCAGGGACAAGGGGGTATGAAATGAGAACTTTGGTCAATAGAGCCTTGTTGTTGTCCAAAACAGATGGCAGTGGAAGTCAGTCAGGAAGTGGAGTGTGGACCCTTCAGTAGGAGGACAGATCTTCTCCAGCCATGCTGAAACATTCATTCCCATCCTGCTTCTCTTTCCATGTGCCTGAAATTCCCAAGCCAGCAGATGAGACAGAAGAGCATGCTGCTTTTTTCCAGCTGAAGTGTCCCTGGAGAAGTGAGCACTTGGCAGGGCAAAACCATGAACCACCTCTCTGCAGCCCCAACCAGTCAGGACAGCCGGTCCCACAGGCTACATCCTGTATATGTACATCCTGTACATGCCTATGGAGCTTCAGGATTGGTGGTGGCAACTCATCACAGTGACCACGTCACCCCCACCAGCTCCCAGCTGAATCTGACTGAGCATCGTTCCCAAAATACCTGAGGCAGAGGCATGGGTTGCTAATGGGAGCAGCCATCAGTCCTTGTGACACTGTTTAAACCCAGGTGGATGGAGAAAAGCCCCATGTGTTGTTCTCCTGGTGCTGAGAGGTTTATGCAGTGACCCCATCGATCCTCCCCATGGCCAGTGGATCAGCCCTGACTCCCTGGCTCCCTGAGCTCCAACCTCAGGCACATCAGAGATGCTGTGACAGTGCCAACTGATGCAGGATCTCGTGCAGTGGTGGGGTCAACAGAGACATTTCCTCACCTTGCTGAGGTCCTGGTTCCCCATCCAGGCACGCTCACCTCAGCAGGCACAGCCTCCCTCCTTCCCGGAAAGCCCTGCTGCCCATGGCCCTGCCTGGGAGCCGTGGGACCCTACGGCCGGGTGCGTGCACGTCGGTCCGTCTGCCTCCTCTCACCATTTTCCAGGAAAGTTGCTGTGATTTACGAGCCGTGGACAGTGCTAGCTGAGTGCTCAGGAGGGCTTGATTACAGTTTCCCAGAGGAAGCTGTCTGTTTGGAGATGGCAAGGTGACAGGGTTTATACAGCACAGCACAATGTGTCTAAGCAAAGCTGTCAGCCGGAGACGGATGAAGTGACTGAGAAAGCCCATTACTTCATTCACACCTCAACAGGCAAACAATAAAACACTTAGACACGGCGGGCGGTGCAGGGGGAGTGGTCCACCAGCCCCCGAAAAAAATGCACCAAGCTGCTGTGGAGGCATTTGCTGCACTCCTGGCTCGGGAGGATGGGGCAAAGGAAGGGACAGAGGGGACAAGCAGCATGGAGGGAAAATGTGTCACTTCTCACAGACAGGCATTTGTCCCCAAGGTGATGTTATGTCGGGTCATAACAAACCCCTGAGTTGTGCTTCCACTTCAGCAGCAGCAAAAGACCAGGCCTGGACAAGGGACCCATCCTGGATGATGCACGAGGACCCCAGCCCATACAAGGTTTGCCAGGTGCTCACTCTCCTGGGGTGAAGAGGCAGCATGGCCCTGAGTGGGGCACCCACAGGAGAATGTGATGGGCAGGCATGGCCTGGCTGCTGACCTGAGTGGCCCATTTAGCCCAGCTGAGCTGTGAGAAGTACCTGGGTTGGCACAGAAGCCACGAGCAGTTGCCCATGAACCCAGAGCTCCTGCTCTCAGCAGCCCCTCCATGGTGCCCTGCTGCCACCAGCCATCCCACCTGCACAAGGAGCTGATTGGGGCACAGGCAGCACTTGTCAATGAAGAGCAAACAGCACAAAAAGACTTGGCAAAATGTGTGTTTTTCTTTCATCAAATCACCTCACACAGAGCTGCAGGTCAGTGATCCTAGCACGTGGAAAAAGCTATAACCCCGCTCCCTCAGGATGGCTACTGCAACAATGAGAGGGACAGAAACAACCCCCAGTCTTCCCCCGACACCCCCCAGGCAGCAACCTCGAGCACAGTGGAATAACAGGACAATAAAATCAACAGGGCTCACACTGGGACACACTCACTGTATGTCCTTGGCTGACACTCAAGTATCTGAAAGTAATGACTCAGGATGCAATTCCTGTTAGGAAGCCTGTTTTGCTTTTACTGCTGCCTCCCAGCTGAGCGGGCCCCTAGGAGAAGGTACATCCATCTCTCCTAGGGTTCAGCGGAAGCTGAGCTCTGCTAATGCTCCTGCCTTGAACTCTTTGCCAGACTAAGCTTCCTCAAAAGCAGAAAATTAATTACCTGGCTGGTTTATAGGCTTTTCACAGGAAAGAGAACCCCTGATGTTCTCACTCGCAGTGTTGGGGGTGGAAAGCACCAGCTCTGAGCTTGTTTATCACTATGAGGTGCCAATGCCAAGCTCACATGCTAAAATTTTCTAGAAAACTTTGTAATGCCCACTCAACTAGCTTTGAAGTTCATCCTGCATGCAAAGCACAGGCAGTCAGTTTTAGTGCCATAAAGACCCTGGCCATTGCTGTGGAGTTGGGAAAGTAATCCCACACCAGTTTAAGAATCCCTCCTTGCTGTGTGGGAGAAGCTGGCCCAGGAGAAAGAGGTTTTCTTACTTTGCTTTCCTGGGAGATGTTCCTAATCCAGTTTCTGTGCATTAGGCAAGAGTGCAGGACATGCTGTGGTGGGTGCTGATGCTTTGGCTCGGAGGGACTTTGTTATTTCATTTGGTTTTCCCCTGCTCTATTCCAGCATTGCTGGCTATATAGAATCATGGAATGGTTTGGGCTAGGAGGAACCTTAAAAATCATCCCCTTCCACCCCCTGCCATGGGCAGGGACACCTTTCACTAGATCAGGTTGTTCCCAGCCTTGTCCAATCTGGCCTTGAACATACCCAGGGATGTGGCTTCCCTGGGCAACTGTGCCAGGGCCTCAGATAAATGAGCCAAGGTTACTCATCACACTAAGCCTGGGTACACTACAGCAGAAAACACATTGCTCTTTCCGTGCTCTTTCCATTCTCACTGATGGAGTTTTCTGGGACAGTTTCAGATTAAAGAAAAAAAGAAAAGCTTTAAAAAATCATAATTTTTTGGAAAAAATCCTAATCAAACTTGGCCACAGAAAAAACAATATTTCATAAAAATTGGATATTTTGAAAGAAGGCCCTTTTTTTCCAAGGAAAACAGCACTTGTTCATAATAATTGTGTGGGATTGCTCCTGGCCACAGTAGACCAGGACAGCTCTGCCTGGGGATAGGAGCTGGCATAGCCACCCAGCAGAGCACAGCCCCACTCTCCACCACAGCAGGGCCTGATGTGCACTCACACAGGTGCTTTATTAAGGAAAACTGTATTGAAAAATGATCCCTTCTCTCCCCATCCCTCCCTCTCTGTGCCAGCATCCAACACTTGGCATGTGCCTTGACATCTGCAATATCAGGGGCATTGCAGCAGCTGCAGGCTTTGCCCAGTCTCAGTAGGAAATAAGGACTGTCCCAATTTGCTTGTTAAAACCCTGTTACCATCATCTTGTTACCAGCTTTTGGAAAGCCTGGCAGCCCTGGCAGGTGAGGTCAGCTCCCTGGGTCGCTGGAGCATGACTGCCACAGACAGCTTTGGGTTTTGCAAGCCCACAGCCAGAGCTGCCAAGCAGGATTGTGCAATCTGTGTCCCAGCCACAGGGATCTCTGTGCAGCAGAGCAGCCTCAGAGCAGCCAGCACACTCCTGGACAAGGGACAGTCACCTGGGACCAGATAGACTCAAGGTGCCTTTGCCTCATAAGGCTTTGCTGAAGTGTTTTGGAGTTCAGAAGGAGGGGTGACAACTTCCAACCAGTTATTTCTCTAAGCCAGTGTCATGCTCTTAAAGAGTAATGTGTCACATGCAGAAGCCCACAGAGAAAGGAACCCACTCAAGAAATCCCCTTTTTGACACTTCGGAAGCCCTTTACAGACAAACCCCTCAACTGCAGTCAGTGTTATTTTGCAGAGTTGCAGAAATTCTCTCCTTAGATGGCAGTTGTTCCCCAGCTCTTCTACCTGCAAATATTACAGGAAAACCTACATGGGCTTTTCCTGCCTAGCCAGGTGATTTTTTTCACACCCAGACAGGCTAGCAGTGCTTTGCAGAGCAACCTTGTGTTCCCCCAGTGGAAAGGGGTCCTGCAGGAGAACAACAGCATTAGGGGAATGCTCTGCCTTTAGCTCAAATGGGAGTTGACTCTTTGCTAGCCACTCTGATGCAATGTGCCCCAAGGTAAGATGTTTCTAATGTCTCTCATTGTAGCAGGTTTAATTTTGGGGCAAATGGGTGGCAGTTTGCCTTATTTCATAGTTTGTTACTAGATCCTGGCTCCTTGCTGCAGAAATATTTCAGGAGAGGCAAGGAAGAACTTTCATGGAGCTGAAAGGCAGAATTGCAGCCAGGGTCAAATCAAGCTGCCCGATGCAAACATACACCCTAGGAAAAAGGAATGAAGCTGGGACACATCCCCTCTTCCAGGGCCAGCATCCCACTATCTCTCACCTCTCAGTGACACTGTGGGGAGCTCCCATTTATCTTGGACAGTGATATCTGGGGTCCTGCAGGACAGGCAATACCCCTTTGGCCTCTTCTGACACTTCAGCTGAGGCAGGAAGCCAGGGTGGGTGTGGGATGTGCAGGCTTCATGCACTGCTGTGGAAAACAGTGTTACAAAACTCCCAGCACCGTGTTCTGCTCTTCCAGCAGGACATTTGGATAATGGGAAACTGCAGAAATAAATCTGAGTCTTGGCTCTCCACAGCCTGGGATCTGCCCAGCTGGATCCAAGATACGGGTTGGCCTTATGGCACCCACAGCCCAATGGGACCAGAAGCAGGGGCTATCTGCTGCCTTTTTCTTCTCTGCCTCATCTGCCTTCCCAAAAATAAACCCAGATTCTTGGAAGATAAAGTTCTTCAAGATCCCTTGATCTTTAGTTTTAGGGTTGGGTTTTTTTCTCTCCCTTTAAGTTTGCTGTTTCCAGAGGTTACAGATTCTTTGGATCTGAAAGTGATGAAAGAAAGGAAGCAAACACCAGACAGCATTTCCAGCCACTCCAAAGTGCCAGTCTGGGTGTACACTGTAATCCAGCCTCCTCAAACCCTTCAGCCTCAGTATCCTGTACACACGCACTGCCTTAGTCATCCAGCTGGAGCTGGACATGAGATGAAGCTGCTCTCCTGGAAGAATGAAGCTGCTCTCCTGGAAGACTCACTGCCTCTCTCTGATCCACCAGGCAGAACCCAGGCTTAGGCCCCTAGGTACAGGTATTTCCTGTACCTGACACGTGGAACTGGACTCAGGTTGGTAGCACACGGTGCTGGGGCACAGCTGGAAACACCAAAGGCAGGGCAGGGCTGGAGTTGTTTCTTGCCTGTCCCAGAACAATTGGGCAAAGCATGAGGAGACTGATCAGAGCTGAGTCACAGAGACCCATCTTTCTCTTCCAGTCAGGAAGTACTACATCCCTTTGGAGCCCCTTTCCAGCACACAGGTTCTCACTTTGGGGTCAGTCAAGTTGCTTGACCTCCTTAGGCAAGGATCCTTATTTTCCATAGAATTGGAGAATCTTAGAATGGTTCAGGTTGGAAGGGACCTTAAAGCCCATCCTGTCCCACCCCTTGCCATGGGTGGGGTTCCACTAGCCCAGGGTTCTCCAAGCCCTGTCCAACCTGGCCTTGGACACTGCCAGGGATCCAGGGGCAGCCACAGCTTCTCTGGACAACTGTGCCATCACCACTCTCACAGAATTTCTTTCTAATATGCAATCTAAATCTGCCCTCCATCAGCTTCAGCATCTACATTCATCAACCTACCCTTCATCAGCCTCCACCAGTTTTGCTTTTCTTCAACAAGAAAGCTTCCCAGAAAGCTGTGTAAGCTGTATGGGAGGCCCTTCCAAAGTGGCCTAAGTGGCCCTTCTGGTGCCCATAAGCACCTGGTGCAGCCTGGAAAGTCCATCTTCTGGTGACAGGCCAATGGCTCCAAGCAGTAGCATCTCATGCACGAACTGAGCAGTGTCAGTGGGGATAAGACAGAGTTTCTGTGGCCTTTGGCCAAGCTCACTCAACTACAGGTGTTCGTGTGCTGGGTACCCAACAGAGCAGATAGGGACACCACAAAAACGCATCAAGCAACCCAGCCTTTTGTTGAATCCAACCTTTGTGACTGCCAGACCACAAAATGTTCCCAGAGGCAAAGAGCACCCTGGTGTGCTGGCAGGCCCCAGAAAAGTGAGGTCTTGAGGGGCAGACAACCAACACTTGAGCAGAGTGTCACTCCACACGCAGGAAAGATGGTGGGGAGGTAGTTCTGGTTTTGAAAACCAACCATGCATAGTTATTTTTGGTTAGCTTAGGCCAAAGAGCTTAAATGAAGCTGCAACCCAGCAATTAGTGCTGTATTTCCCATAGAGATGATGCAGAGAGAGGTTTTTAATCAGAAAATACAAAAGAAAGATGTTTCATGAGTAACATAATGCTAACAAGCCCATCCATAAAAACTGGGAACTAATAACATGGCCAGAGAAGAAATGGGATTAAGGCCCAAATAAGTCACCTACCAGGAGACCAGATGTTGTCATGCCCTGGGCATCAAAACTGGCATAGAGTGGTGGCCCAGTGCACCAGCATCAATAGGATCAGATACAGGGGGACAGATGTGAGCAGAAAGTGGCACATCAGGTCTCTGCAGTGCACTAGGACCAGGAATTTGGCTGAATTTTTCAGGTCAAATTCAGCAGCTTAAGCAAATGCACTTTTAGTTCTGAATGGAGTGGCAACCCAAATCTTTGATTCGCTTGTAAGATACTTGACATTTTACAGGAGGGAACAAGTGTCCACCACAAAACAGAGATTTTTGTTCTGACTAGACTCACAGACGGGGATTTTACTGGGGAGATACAAATAATTATTTGGACGCCTGTACCCCCTGTCAAATTGCTGAAGGGTCACAAATTGCTCAACTTGTTTATTTCCAGGTTGACCCCTTTGGTAGTTTTTCATGGGTTAGAGTTAACAGTGACTTTGATCTCACTGGGCAGCAGCAGATCTTTTGGGCACAATCATTTTCCAGTCATAGACCCACTCTCAAATGTGTTCTTTGGCACCAAAACAAGAAGCTAAAAATTACTGGTGTACTTGGTGGTGGTACTGATTGTGCTGTTAAAGCTTCCTCGGCGTGGCCCACTCACTGAGCCCTGACTCAAGCTGCAAAAGGTCTACCTGGCGTTGGAGGCCTCTCTGTTCCAAAGCAGAGTGACAATTTTGTGACAGTAGAGGGCCATGAAGGTCGCACTGCCTGTGAAACCTTATGTACTATGACTCCCTGTTACTTTGTGGGGACAAGACTGCCTCAGCCAGGGGAATCTCATGTTGGGAACAAGAGCAGCTCCAAGCTGGCCATGTGGCTCCCACAACCAGCCTGTGGAAATCTGGTTTTGTTATTCAGAAAGAGAGTGGAACACAGCGATTGCTGCATGATCTTAGAAAAATCAATAATGTCCTTGTGCCTGTGGGAGCCCCACAGCCAAGGCTACCGTCTCCTGCAGTATTGCCCCATACTGGAGCCTAATAGTAATTGATTTAAAAGATTGGTTTTTTACCATACCACTTGGTGAACGTGATGCGCCTTGATTTGCATTTCCTATGCCTTCCATTAATGCTGCTGAACTCTAACTAAAGGGTTTAAAAGTAACAAATGAAAAAGACAAGAAGATGCCCCTTAGAAATATTTAGGGTGGAAAATTTAAAATCAAACTGTTCGGCCTTTGCAGCTGCAATTGGTATCCTGAGTGTCCACCCTCAATGATTTGCAAACCATGACCCAAGGTTATTTAGACTGGCTGCAGCAACACTCACTGGCTTTTCAGGTTGCACTGCATGGGTTTTCTGGTCAATGAAGCATTCATAGGCATTCTCATACTTTGTTGAACAGCTTATTGCAGTTGAATTTTATAGAAAAATCTTTCTGTTCCCCCATCCAATTGCCAATTCCTGCACAGTGTCTGTAGATGGAAAGGCTGGGTAATCTGTAATAGTGTGGCAAAATAATGGGTACTGGCTACAAGATATGGAAGTAGTTCATGGTTTTCCATGAATTAGCAGCTATGGTTAAGGCTTTCGAAAAATTTCAGGATGAGCTTAACGTTGCTACTGGCTCTGCTTATGTTGCAGGTATAGTGACAAGAACAGGAGAAGCTCATATCAAAGTAACTAACCTATTGTTCTTTTCTTTATTGCTACTGCAGTGCAGTTTGTGTTTTGCAGTGCAGTTGCATGGGAAGAGGTATTAAATCCTACATGTACATACCCATACCGGCCTTCCTGGCCCCATCTCTAAAGGTAACCCCATGCAGAGCAGTCAGCTGGGCCATTGCTGTGCAGGACATTCTCTCTCAGGCACATCTGTCACATGGGTTTTTTAGTAATAACCATATCCTTGCCCCCCCCGATATCAATGAAAAGGGTCCTTCCCATTCTTCACTTCCAAGATTCCAATAAGTACCTTATCTTTTTCTCAGTGAGCCTGTGATTTACCAAAACCCATTGAATAGGGGTTTGGTCGTTCTGAATGCAATTAAGAAATTAAGAATGTATAAGGCTTTTGTGGGGGGTATATCCCATCTCTGGACCCCCCCCCCTTTTTTGTTTAAACAACAGTAACATGAACATTTTTCAACCTGCTAAATTTGGTAGGGTCTGTAACATAACATGCACTTTTCTTACTATGAACATTAAAACAATGCAAATAATGAAACAACAAGCACACACTGAGCAAAAATAAGCAAAGTAATATTTTCAGCTGCCTAAATACTTCATCATCAAACAATTATCTTACAGCTAAATCCTTTTTTAAAATATCTATGTATTAACACTGTCTGGATCCAGAAACATACCACAATCATACAGTTAGCTTTCGGTTTCTCTAATAAACAAATATGTAACATGAATCTTAACTATGAAATTGAATGCAAACAGACTGACTCCACACCATGGAAGCAGCAAGGTGGGAACCCTTCTTTTACTTTTTCCCAGTGGGAAAAGGGTGTTTTGAAAAAAACTTATCAGTTAATTTTCACTTGAAAGGATTGGTTACAAATTAGAGTTATTGCAGGAGACTTGAGAGCGCTATGGGCCCGTTCAACAATAGCTTGACCCTGCGGAGCTGTTGCATGACCTTTTCCTGGCACACAATGTTTAATGGGTGATGGTTGGTCAGAAAGCCACAAAAGTCACACTGCTGGAGATGATCCATGGCTGCAGCTGCTTATCAGACACCTCCAACGACATATCCCTGGAAACAAACAGAACAGAAAAATTTGGGCAAACTGTGGGGTATTTACCCATCAAACCACTGCAGAGGCAAACCATCTCCATGCAGAGGAGGCCTGGAGAACAGACGTGTGACACCAGCAGAAAACTCTCCTGATTTGTCCCCATGCAATAGCAGACAAATACAGGACGTTATGGGGCCAAAACATGCAGGTTTTTAGGACACCTGCAGGAGCACGATGCTGGGTAAGGAGTGTTGGGGAACAGAACTGAACAGGGTGTGAAATGCTGCTTTTGGCAGCAGCAGGGACAGAGACACCCCAAAGAGCCTGTGAGAGACTGGAATGTTAATGGTTAATGACTCAAAACAATTAATTGCCCATTTGCAAAAGCAGCAAATGCTTGCTGAGGATGCCCAAAATAAGCACCCAGGGGCAGAAGGGGTGCACACATACACACACCCCAAGGGGTCAGCTGGGCTCTGAGACAGATAAGGGGAGAGGCCAATAAGAAGCAGATTCTTCAAGGCAGGATATTTCTTTTTATCATGTCCTCCCTTTCATAACTGGTTCAGGTGTGAAATCTTCCTTCCAGGGAAGTACTGGGGACATTCACTCCCTCTCTGCTGGGCCATGATTGGCTCAGCTGAGATGACAAGAGAAGTAGCTGTCATGTCTTAAAAGGTGTCATAAACCATCAAAGGCCCCTGAAGTTTCCCTGATCCACCTGTTAAGTCATAGAACTCTCTGCCCCCAGGGGAGGTACCTGGGTGTTCCCACCCAGCCTGAGCATATATTAACCCATTGAATATTTAATTTTGCAGGCTTCTTCCACCCCTGACAGATCAAGACTGTGAACATCACTTGGACCAACTTACATCAAAATTGCAACAACCAGGTTTTGTAGCTGGACCCACTGGTGGGTGATAACTATATAACTATTCTGTTCTCTTCCTTTCTTTCTCTTTCTTTTCCCTTATACATCTCCTTAAGTGTTATTTTTATGTTTTTGTATTACTGTAGATAATAACCAAATCAGCTACATAGCCATTTTCCATTGAAACCAAACTGTTCTAAAATAAGCCCTACATATATATGTATTTATAAGCACTGATCATTCAGTGTTATTTCACTCTAATCTGCCCCAAGGAATCTATTAATCTGGGTTACTTTCTCCTTCTGGCACGGGTTGTAACAGAGCCGGCATTCTGCCTGTGAGAATGGGATGAAGGAAGAGGCAAATAAATCCCTTTTTCTCTGGCCAGGTGGTTTCCTTCTTACAAACAATGGCTGTGGTTCAGGCAGATCTGGTTTTACAGCCCCCCCTGTGCCAGCCTGACATGCCCATAACTCTGCTCTGGCAGATCACTGAAACAATTGCTCATTCTGTGAGGAAAGCCAGAGGCTAATTACAGCGAGGTATGTAACACGATTCCAGCAAAGGAAGAGGTCCAGGGCTGGCTTTCCACACACTGCCCAAGGGTGCATCTCAGTGCCCTCTCTTACATGCACACACTTCCCTTTGCACATCCCAGGTGGCCTAGGAAGAGCCTGAGATTCCTCCAGCATCCCTGTGCTCACCATCTCTTGCAATGCACACATAATTGACAGAGAGACCTCTGGGGATCTGGAAAATGCTGATGACAGAGAAAACTGCCCAGGTGAAGGGGGCAAGAGGGCTAAGGTGAGAGGTGACCAAGAAGAAGTGAGGAAGACATTCACTCAGTACTGAAACATCTCTCAGTGGCACCACAATTCTCTGGTGCATCACAACGAGGGCCAGAGCAGAGCTCCTCATCCAAAGGTGAGCTCTGGAGTGTGGTAAAAGTACTGGTAAAGGATGGAAAGCATCTGGGGTGTTGCAGGTCCCAGTCTGTGAGAGAACTGTTAAATGATGGGCATGCAGAGCTGCCCCAGCCAGGCTGCCCCAGCCCCATCACCTGCCTCCTTCTTGCCTGCTGATCCTTTGGATGCAGCTGGTGCTCTGCCCACCTGCAGATCAAGGTGGTCCATGCAGGGCAATGGGAGAGATCTCCATATCAGGAATCACAGATTGTTTCTTGGGATCTGGGAGCTCCCTGTGGCAGCAACAAGATCTCCTAAGCCCCAGATGAGAGGCACAGAGAGACCCATGCCAAAAGAGAGAGTCCCATGGAATGGCCTGTGCTCCACATCATCACTGACAGCTGAGCCAGGGAAGTTCCCCAGGAATGGATGCTGAACAGGACATTCAGCATTCAGGAGTTGTTTCTGGCCCATCTGTCCAAGAAGGAGCAGTGAGAAGCAGTCCTGACCCTAAGAGGGGCTCAGCCAGGCTCTCCAGCTCTGATGGATGACTGGACAGAACAGGCGTCTATGGGAACAGGGTGAGCACCAGCCCTCCCTCCCCACCTTGCTGCAGGGGGGCAGGGGGAGCAGGGCCAGCTCAGAGGCCACAGCAGCCCTGATTGGCGGAGACAGATCCGTTCTCCACCACTGCTCAGGAATGTGGCTCGAGGTGGAGCAGCAGGTGCTGGAAGGAGGGTTGCAACCAGTCTCGCCCTCCAAGAAAAATACCAGCCCTGCTCACCAAGGGAAAGGAGTAGGAGCAGCCCCTGCACAGCCAGATTTATGGGCCCCAGCAGGCTGGAAAAAATCCAGTGAACATTTCAGCAAATCCAGCCTCTGTCAGAAGTTACAGAGTGATAGGTGTAAGTCCCAGCCAGACCCGCAGCTGCTGCCTCTCCTGAGCCAGCCCCAGGCCGCCAGTGAAGTCACCCTCGCACCTCAGGCTGTGGGGATGGCAGTGGGGTTGGTGCAGGTGGTGGTGGGCACTCGCACCACCCTGGACGTGTTTCTGTGCAATACAAGCAGCTGGGGGTCTGGCTGGGGGAAACCTCACACGGAATGGATGGGACTGTTTGTAGAGGAGCTCTGATGAGCACAGAGTTCATTTACAGAAAAAGTTGGAGATGGGTCAGGGTTGATCCCAGCGTCTCCTTTCCAGATCCCAAGCTGGGTCACCTTCTCTGCTATCTGGAGCTGGCTGGCCCTTCCAAAGATCTCACAAGGGCACACAGTCACCAAGCCTTGAATGGATGAGCAAGAGTAGGAAAAAAACAGAGGCAATTCTCTTAAAAGTCATTAACATCTCTAACAGAATTGATCAATGGTAGATCTCAGCCCTGACCATCCTCTTGTCCTCACCTGCAGGCTTTTTGGGACAAGACCAGTCTCCTTGATTTCAGAAAATACCTGCCACACTGAGGGTGATAAAATCATCACCTTTCTGCAGCTAGGAGATGCTTCCCATCCATCCTTTCTTCAGCCCCATTCACCTCCTTCCTGCATTTCCCAGGGAAATTCCCCCAGTCCCTAAACTTCCAGGGCTTTCTGCAAGCAAAACCAGTCCTGGTCTTGAGATAATGCCTCTGTCCCAGTATCCACATGGGAAGAGATGGGAGACAAGCCTCTTTTACAGAACCAAAACTGCTGTGTGCCCTTCCCACCTGTTCTACTGCACAGGAGGTGTCCAAATCCCCCAGAGCCTCAGTGGTCTCCAGTCAGGGGATGAGTTAGGACCCTCCTGCCAGATCTTTGTTATCTGAGACAGGTAATGATCCAGCTGCTGCCCCCAGCTCCACAGAAGCTCCAGCATCTCTCTGGAGACAAGGATCAGCATACCAGGTTTTTGCCTGTTCTTCCCACAGCCTGATTCTCCCTCAATTTGAGGGTCACTCATAGTTCTTCAGCTCCAGGTTCTCCCTCCAGCATGTCTGCAAGCCAAGCCAAGATGCTGGGGCTGTGGGACACTTGGGCTAGAGATGTAGCAGTTTTTCTGCATCCTCTCACGAAGGGCCAAATCCCCCATGTACTGTGGCAGGTTGGTACCCAGCCCCAAGGCAGGACCAGAGCTCAGACCTACTGCATCTCATCCCTCCATCATCACCCCTGGAGTCATGCAGGACCTGGCACTTGTCTGGTGTCACCCTGGGTCCTGTGCGAGGTGGCTGAGCCTGGAGGCACCGTGTCCATGGAGACACACTGGGCTCCCAGGTGGCCCCTCTAGGGTAAGCATGCCCTGTGCTGTGGCTGTTCCCACTGCACTTCCATCTCCCCACTGGAGCCACCAGCTCTCTGACCTGGAGCACAGGCTGGGACTTAGCAAGTCAGTTCAGGGGTTTTTGCAGGTTTTATAATGCCTTTTTTCAAAGCTCCAAAGCAGACTGCACTCAGCCAGGCCAACCCCTTTGGAAAGCACTCCTGCTTCACTTTCCAAGTGCATCCATCCATTCTCCTAATGCAGCAGAAGCCATGGAATAGCATTCTGTGCCTCTGTGTATCTCACTCAGCCCTCTGAAAGCTTGTCCATCTTATCTCCAAACATCTAGTGCAGTTCCTGGGTTGATGGTCCTGAGATATTTTTGGGAGAAGGGTGGAGGATCTGGTTTCACACATGCCTGTAGGCTGCATGGAGAAGTTTGTATTTTAACCATCGAGGATCCCCACAGAGACTGTTCCTCCAGGAACAAATCACCAGGAATTCCATCCTTTGTCTTTCTCCTCTTCCTAAAGGATGGTTCCTCAGTCAGATTTCTCAAACTACCCCTGCAGAGAGCCTGCTTCAGCTTCTTGAAGTGGGAGCAGCAGAAATTCAGGAGCTGCCAGGGATGGAGATACATCTTCTATGAATTACAGGATAGGACTGTCCTTCCCTCCATGTGAGACCTGCTCATGTGCCTCTTTAGAACCCAAGTCAGCCCCAGCCCCAGATTTTGGAGACAATTCTACTGTAACTGGGCATCTCTTTCCATCCACCCCTCCGCAGCATCCCCGTGTGTCCCACCCCTTTTTTGGAAAGAAGCACTGGAGCTACTCATCTTTGCCCCAAGGTCTGAAACTTCTCCTCTGCCCTGGGGGCTCTCTCATGCAACCACCTCTGAGCATCCCCTCCCTGCTTGTGTCTCTGAGATGTGGTAGAGACAGCAGCCATAGCAGGGGCCTCTCTGGAGGATTGACTTCACCTGCTTTCAGGTGTCACCCTGACACCCAGGAGCTCCAGCCTTGGGAGAGCCACTGCCCCGATGAGGTGTTGCATTGGTGTGTCTTGGGTTACAGTGTAAGTTGTAACCAAAAGTTCTTATTCTACCACCACCTACATGAGCTGTTAAAATGGGTGGAGCAGTGTTCTTACCTGCTCCATGGTTCAGCCCTGATAACTCCCTCCTGGGAACAGCAGCCTGATCCTCCTGGGAGAGCCATCTCTGCTAATGGCCATCAAGGTCTCACAGAATGACTCAGACAATCCCATCATCCCATTGTGAGATGCCTCACAATGTTTGAGAATGTTTGAGAGCCAAACATTCCTACCTGGATCTAATCTGAGGCTTGGAACACCTCAGATTAGGGTACATTTGGGCTAGAGATGTAGCAGCCCAAATGATCCCCATGGGGGCACTACCACTGGATTCCCAGAGGACAAGAGCTGGTAGCTGCCACTGGACCTCCAGGAAAGCACCAGAGCTTTCTCCAGGATAGCTGCCTCAACAAGACCACATTCATCTCTCCAAAGGGACCATGGCCACAATTTAACTGGACTGCTACCAGCACCCTGGTTGATGGGGTCTCAGGTCGTATTCTGACTCTGTCAGTTCAAGTCAGTGCTTCTGTACTCTTGCCTTTATTTTAATTTTCCTATTAAATTGTAATTCTGACTTGGAGCCTCTCACAAGATATTTGTGTGGAGTAAATTCTGCCCACTGGTTTGCCTTCAAACCAGTACATGGTGGCAAGTATGGACAGTAGGAGCAGAGACAAGACAGTCATTCTGTCCTATGAAGGACAGCTGCTGGGTTAGGTGTTGTAGATGTCAGCCCTTCCTTAGGAGGGAAACCTGCTGCCTGGAGCCTTGTGTGCCAAAGGCAATGGGCCTGAGATTGATCATGAACACATATTACGAGTGTGAAAAAAAACCACCTGGTTTTTGTTTCCACAAGCACAATCTGAATATTTGCAGGTTTTTTCCTAGAAAAACACATTTCAGAACAACTGAGCAAAGACTGAGAGTCATAAAGCTGATGAGAAATTGGGCCCATCTCACTGTCTTCCTACGGACATTTCCCTGGGATCAGGGAACTCTGGATCATTCCCCAAGAGGAACATGGATACCCTCATGCTGTCCATGTCCAAGGGTCAGTGTTTAGTGGGACATGGAGGTGAGGCAGGGACAAGACCAATGTGGGTACTTGCAGGAAATGAGGCCATCAGGTTGCACACTTAAGATCTGACCATCATTTAAATTAGTGAAGCAGCCAGATAAAACAGCAAGGCCTTGTTTTTGTGGGGTTTTTTTTCCCCTTAAAAATAATCTAATTTAAAAGCTTGTTACCTTCTGTAAAAAATGGGGGTTGAAGTCTTTGATTTCTCCCCCTGGGCAATCTGTAATCCCTCAGCTAAATCCCAAGCCCTTTAATTAAGACCTCCATCATTTGAATTGTTAATGAAGATCCATTGGAGGGCCATCAGTCTCATTCCTGATTTCATCTTGGAATGATTAAAATTCATCCTGATTAAAATGCATCGTCTCAGAAGATATTTATAACTCTCCAACTATCCCTAGACCTCATTAATTCAAAGCCACCTGTTTGGAAAGAGGTGAGGGGACCTAAAAGGCACCAGGTGGGATCTGGAGCTGGGGGAGCACTGCTGACTGACAGATGAGAGTGTTGGTCTCATTGCACAGTGAGGGAAGGGGCACCAGGGCTGCAGGGGACACCGTGGGAGTCAGACACAATCCAAACTGTATTTAGTGGGGTGAGAGAAGGGAAGGCTAAGCAGCCACTGGCCAGATGTGCCAAAGAGGAGAGAGACCCCTCCTACATCAGGGTTCTGAAACGTTCAAGGGTATGGAGACTTGGAAATGTTGAAATACAGGAAGAGACCCCTCCCGTGACTCCTTCTCTTTGCCAGTGGACAGACAGGTCCTGTCTGTCTCAACCCACCAGGACACAGCCCTGGGTCACACAGTCTGGCTGCTCCCTCCACAGTTTGCCCAGAACTGAATTCCTGTCCTGAACCCCTGAAGCTGAACCAGCTTCATGGACCTCACGCCTGCATGGGCCATGGGGTCCTTTTCTCAGAAAAACCCCCTGTGGTGATAGAGAGGGAACCCCAAAGCATCAAACTCTCCTTCCAATCCCTGCCTCACTTTGTCTTACCCTGAGCTTTGCCTTTTGCTCTCCCACCATGTCCTCCCTGCACTACTGGAAGTTAAGCAGGAGCTCTGCATCTTCCACTTCTCCTTCTTGTCCTCTGCCGTCACCCACATTCTGCCACCACTTTTCCTCTCCCCCATCCATGCTCTCTCCCATGGCCTCCTCTTCTCACCAGCTGTCCAGTCCTGAATTTTGCCATGACTCTGCTGATCTTCTGCATCAGTTGCTTCTCCTCAAATTCAGCCTAAATCTGGGTCAGGCTCCTTCAGGCCAGGGACCAAGCTTAGGGATCACAACCATCACAAGAGGTTTCCCTGGAGTCATTTGTCCCCTTGACCCAAAAGGAACCCTTTCCTTGGGACACCAAATATTTTTGTTTAGCCTCATGTTCTCCTGCTTTGGGTCAGGCTTTAAATAAAAACACTCCATGAAAATAGGGAAAGAGCTTTGTTTCAAGGCTGTCTAATGAAATACTCCAGGACTTCTGAAATGAGACATTATACCTTGGAATCATCTAACAGGACTATGCTGACACTTTCGCATATATCCAAATGACTGAAACCTGAACTTACAGCTCCTTTTGAAACCCCATTTTTGGTGAAGTACTACACATAAGAGTTCCACCTGGCTACTGCCACCCCTGCCTGGGAATCACTGCCCCACAGCCCACGTGGGTTGTGGGACAGCTCACCCCAGGCCCCTTCTACCTTGTGTGTCCCCACCAAGCTGTGAGAGCAGTAGGCAGCTCTTCAGCCATATTCTGATGTGTGAGGCTGAGGAGAGCCCTCCTTCCTCACACAGTGGCTGAGCCCAGTCGTATTTGTACCAGTCACCACAACACAAAGCAGGAAAAAAAATCCATGGGTTGCTGTGGACGGCAAAGACGGATGATAAATGCACTTTGAATATCTTTGCCTCTAGACAGACACATTTAAAAGTGACCTGCAAGGGACCTTCCCCTTTTGGTCCCAAATAATAGAAGCTCTGAATGAATTTTAACACTGGGTTTGTTCCCCTTATGCTTTTTTTGTTCCTGTTGGAAATTCAGGTCCCTGTGCAAGCCCCTGAATGAGTGAGTGCAATGAGGATGCAACAGGAGGGAAGAGTGAACACAAATGAATGAAAAATGGTTTTTAAACACTTTCCAAAGTGCCCAGCTTTTATCCTGCTGGAGTGGGAGAGGACGCTGCTTAACGCAGTTTGCTTTGTGCTTGACAGATTTATTTAACTCCAGCAATTGTGTGGCGGTTCAGAGAAAGGAAGCCTTTGTTGAAGTTACAGCTCTCCATGGCAAGCAGTCTCCATGCCCTTGCTAGACTGAGGCCACTTTGCATGGAAGAATGAACTGCTTTTTTGGGATGGGTGACCCCAAAGCCCGCTGCCTGCTGGGAGGCACAATCTGGGATGGCCCATCTGACAGAAGCTCCAAGCTTTGACTCTGTCTGTGGTAGCCAGGAAAGCATCCCAGCTGTGTGAGTCCAGCCCAAAGAGCAGGGGTTCTTTGGAGCAATAGAAAGATTCAGGGTCTGGGACAAAAATTCCTGGCTGCCATGAACTTCTGTTGAAGTTCCCAAAGGGGCTTGCTTACATTAGAAGTTTTCCAGGTAGCATTTGAGTAAATTACATGTGATGAACCTGTTATTTTGATATCAGAACAACAGGTGATCCACCTGGGTTGAACAGAGATAACCACACTACCCCAGCAGGCCCCCTGCCTTGGCAAATTTCATGGGGGCGAAGCTGTCACTAGAGCCTGTCTGTCTGGAGCTGGGTCCAAGGAGTATTAGGAAACAGAGCAATTGTCTTGGGCCTATGACTGTGGAGCAGAGTTTCTGCACCTACAGGACTCTTCTGCCTTCCATAAATTCATGGAGGAGCATCAATTGTAAGGATCAGCTTGGCACATCTACCAAGGAGTCCCTCAGCCTTTCCCTTTGGGCCCCTTTGTTCTACAACAGGCGGATTGTTTGGAAAGATTTGGAGGTTTGGAGAGATAATCACAGGTTGGGTCAGGTTGAAAGGGACCACAGTGGGATCATGGGGTGCCACCTCCCTGCCCCAGCAGTGTCATCCTGGAGCACGTGGATGAGGATTGTGTCCAGATGGTTCTGGAATATCCCCCGGGAGACCCCCCGGGAGACTCCACTCCCTTTCTGGGCAAAGGGAAAGGGGGAAGGGTTGTCAAGAACAGAACCTTCCAGCTCACACCTTCTGCTCCCAACAGGACCTCGTGTGTCCCAGGGAAGGAGCAGTCTTGTGCAACAGGGACAGCACCATGATAAGCCTCTCCCATCCCCAGCAGAGGACAGAAATCTCACTCAGGTAAAAAATATCTTTCACCAACACTTTTCCACTATTTGACACAAATAAAAGCCATCAAGGCAAGACCATACTATCCCTTGGCTCTTCCCCTGCAGGACAAGATGTGCCATGAATGCACCTCAGCCATCCCATCCCATCCCATCCCATCCCATCCCATCCCATCCCATCCCATCCCATCCCGTGATCCAAGTCTATGGTGCAGGGTGCACGTGGCCCCCATGCAGGCCACAGGCCCCCACATAGTCCAGGCTTTGTTTTTGGGCCCCCATGACCCCCTGTGACTCCCACACCACTGGCAGCTGCCACCACAAGCCACTGCCTCTCTCTTGTGGGTGAATTTGGGAAAGTGTGAGGGGGAGCACTCAGGAAGCCCCAGCAAGGCTGGCACCTACAAAAACACCCCTCTCACCTCACCAAACAGGGAACACCCACCACGCATGCCATGCTCTCCAGCTTCTGGAAAACAAACCTGTAGAGTCCCCAAAGGCTGATCCTGCCAGAGTCCCTGATGGTGGGCTCATACAGCCAAACAGAACCTTCCCAGTGGGCTCACACAGCCAGATCCTGCTCTCTGTGGGACTCCAGAGACTGAGACTGGGGTAAGTGAGGGGAGAAAAGGACATGCAGAGGTGCCAGAATTACAGTCTTGGGTCATCTGTGACAGGCTGCCTGACTTGGGCTGGGTAAGATTTGGATCCTTCAAGGCAGAGCAAGATCGGAGAATCTGAATATTCTGAGCTGGAAGGGACCCACAAGGACCATCAAGTCCAGCTCCTGTCCCTGCAAAGGACACCCAGCAATCCCACCCTGTGCCTGGGAGCAGTGTCCAAATGCTCCTGGAGCTCTCGCAGCCTTGGGGCCATCACCATTCCCTGGGGAGCCTGGGCAGTGCCCAGCACCTTCTGCAGGAAGAACTTTTTCCTGATATCCAGCCTAAATCTCCTTGGATACAAATTCATACCATTCCCTGTCTCTGGGCACCAGAGAGCAGAGACTGGTGCTTGTCCCTTCAGTGCCTTGGGAGGAAGCTGTGAACCATTAAACAGACCCTTGAGATGGTCAGTGTTGGCCGGAGCACACGAGAAGATACTGGCCTGGGCACTGCAGTAACCAACCCACAGAGCATTTGGGAGCAGGGCAGAACAGAGCAGCATCTCCCAGGATTCACTGGTTACTCAGGACTGTGGTTCCTATCTGCAAAACTCAGGTTTCTCCAAGCCCTGGGAGTTTCCAAGCCTTTGGAAAGACATCTGAGTCCCCACATGGAACTGGAAGGAAAAAGAGAATGGAGGGCCAAGGGAGCTATTAAAATCCCCTTCATGGGCACGATGGGTGGCAGGATAATCCCAGCTGCTCCCAGAGACACTGAGATAGCCCCAAGGGATGTTTTAAGAAGCCTGAAGATAAAAAGAAAAAGGCTGAAAAGAAATAGTCAGGGGAACTGAATGAGAATATGCAAACTCAGCTAAGACCTGCAAGGAAATGATAAAGGCCAGGGAAAAACAGAGAAAAAGAACTCTGCCAAGAAGGCTACTGGGAATAAGAAGGAATTTTGCAAATTGCAGCAAAGGGAAAGCAAATACAGTGTGAGTCAGCCCATTAATAAATGAGAAGGGAACGCAAATTAATGAGAATTCAGAAGCAGCTGAGGTACTGACCTGCTTTCAGATTTTCTGTTTCATTCCCAGCACAACTGAGTTCTGGGAGGTGTTAACCCTTTCCTCTGTACCCTGCTGGACTGGGCATGACACAGTTCAGAAAGTCTGCAAGGCTCTGGCACTGCAGGGGCCTCCTTCAAACTCCCTCAGGCACTTGTGCAAAGCTTCATCACAGCGGAACCTCAGCAGTCCGTGATGGATACCTGGGCTATCAGGCACCCTTCTCCTGGAAGTCCTCATTCCCATGAGGCTGGGCTCATGCAAAAGCCTGCAGAAGGTCTTCTCTCCCATGTCCCACACCTCTCCTTCTTTCTCCTGTCTGTTTATTTTATTGATCCTAGTTGGTTTGAATCAGTTTCTAGAAGTCTATTCCCAGCCAGCTAGAGTAGAGACCAGCTTCTCTTTCCACTCCTGCTGGGAACTGTGGATCTTAACCAGTATAAACCAGTGCAGCTCCATTATGGCCATCAGAGGGTTCTCTGATCCACCAGTTCCCTTTAGCCAAAAGCAAGAGGGTCAAGGCACTGGTCATTCATAACACAGACTGGTCAGATATCTGCTCCATTCTTTGGGAAGTCTCAGCACAAGCTCTCTGCTGAGTGGAAGCAGTTTATTTTATGGATCAGCTTCTGTGCCATGATGTATTCATTGATCTTTGCCACCAACAACCTCTAAATTCCTCACTCCCAAACTGAACTGCATCACTCCAGGATCCATTCTCAGTCTGAACCTTCCCCTCCTGCTCCCAGCAGCATTATTTGCAGGCCAAGGTCCTGCAGCCTCTGAGTCACATTGATTTTCACCCTTCACAGCAATCATCTTGCCAGGAGATACTTAAGGACTTTCATGTCCTGATTTTGCAAGGAGAAGGAAAATCCATGGGCAACTTAGTGAAGCCTGTAGTTAAAGCTGTTCTGGCCTCTGACAGACATTCACTGTCCTAGCAGCACTTTCCCAGGCTGGATGCCTGCGTACACTGAGTAGCTGAGGAGTGTTTTCAGTGAAACCAGCACTGCTGGTTCAGTCAGGGAAGGAAAATCTGGCTTTGGAAACCATTGGAGGGCCCTGCAATTGATGCAAGAGTCAGAGATGCCATGGAAATCTTGGTCTTCCATGAGGTTTTTTTCTCTTTTTCCTTGCCTGAGTCCTTAAATAAATGTGCATTTGTCTCCTGAAGGACCTGGAACCTGCACTTTCAAATGGGTTTTATAGCTCCCTACTCCAATCTACTCTAAACTGGAGTATGGGCAGGCAGACAGTTGCACACTGAGTCCCAGCTTCTCTGAGGGTTCCAGCTGTCATGTGTATTCTTCCAAGTTCTCAGCCTGCTGTTGGAATTAGTTGCCACTGGTTTAAGCCATTCTTCAGAGTCTGAGCTCTGAATACTGAATGTCAAGGATCATGACCTAAAAAGGGGGCAGAAAGGTATAAGATGGGGACATTGAACTCAGCCCTCATCCACTCTTCTCTCAGTCTTTGCAGTCCAAAGTACCCAGCAGGGTGTTATGCTGTCTTCTCCCCAAGTTTTGTCTGTCCTGGATGTCCTACTTCAGCTCCTCATCAGCTCAGCATCAAAGACCTTCCTGTGCTGTCCACATGGCAGCTCCCAGAACTGCTGCTCTTCCTGCTGAGCCCTTCACCTCCCTCTCTCCCTCACTGAGTTTCCACTGGGGCTTCATGTAAAAGTGTCTGTGGGGGAATGCAAATACCTGGCCTGGGAGTGTTAAGAGATCTCCTTGGGGACAAACTGAGCAGTCAGACCCACAGCATCGTGGCACCACCAGCAGCAGTGGCCCTCAAGTGTACCCACCATGTATCTGGCAAGGTCAAGGGTCTGAGTGCAGCCAGGTCCTCACGAGTGTCAGATGGAGCCTGTCTGGGCCATGTGCTTGGATCCTGTATTTTTAACCTGACCTCCTCTTGACCCCAATGTCTGCAACTCCAACTGGAGCCTTAGAGCCAAAAGCCTCCCAGGGCAGTGCTGGGGTTCCAGTCAGCCACTCCAAAGTGTTTCCAAACACCCATTACAAACTGCACTGCCATTCAGGAACATCCCTGCCCTGTGTCAGGCCACGAAGAGCAGGAGGGACAGGACATGAATGCAGAGCCTCAGAGAAGACAAAGGACCTGATTAGTATCATGGAATCATTAAGGCTGGAAAAGCTCTCCAAGATCATTGAGTCCAACCATTAATCCAGCACCATCACCATGTTCACCTTTAAACCATGTCCCTAAGCATCACAACTGCCCCTTTTTTGAACACTTCCAGGGAAGGTGACTCCATCACTGCTCTGGGCAGCCTGTGCCAGTGCTTGACCTTTCAGTGACGACTTTTTTTTTTTTTTTTTAATATTGAATATAAACCTCCCCTGGTGCAACTTGAGGCCATTTCCTCTTGTCCTGTTTGTTGCCTGGGAGAAGAACCTGACTCCCACTCCTGCCTATATTCTCCTGCCAGGAAGTTGTGAGGAGTGAGAAGATCCCCCTAATGCCTTTTTCCTGGTCTTAGGAAAAACAAGGCTAGACACAGTTAGAGGGTTGGGGTCATTACCTCGGTATTTTAATCAGGATCCTGTTGGATGCATCACTTCACCCAGGTGACAGCGTGGCAATGCACACACCCCGTCAGTTACACACACCAGTTACAGACCTTACACATCAGCAGATCCAACAAGGGAGCCCAATAAGGGGCTGGGGTGGGCTCAGCTCGAGTTTACAGAATCTGTCCTGCCAGGGGACCTTGGCTTCTTGAGATAGTCTAGTGCTTAGTGTCCTGTAGGTGTCCTGCAGGCCACGAGACTAAACAGCCCAGAACTGCAGAGCCAGGGACACCAAACACTCTACTAAGTGAAGGGTTACAAGCATGCATGCTAATACTTGTGGATACACAGAGCTGTGTAAAAGGTATGTAAAAGAAAAGGCAAAAATAATTTCAGCATCACCCCCTGAGCCTCCATTTCTCCAGGCTGAGCCCCCCAGACCCCTCAGTGGCTCCTCTTGTGCTCCAGATTTTCCCCAGATCTTGGCAAATGCTTGGACCCTTTTGCTCCTTTAGAGTTTGCATTACACCAGGTAACCTCTCCATCCTCACCTTTTTCCTTGTGCATTTCACTGTGTACCCAAATTAAAATTTGCCTGCCCTTTCCAAGAATATACGAGGCCCTCAGTCCTGGAAATCCCTTTAGAAAGGTGCCCTAAAGGTGTTTTTTTAATGTACAAGATGCAGAGGCAGAGTTAAGCTGCAGAGCAAATCATGGCTTTTCCTTCGCTCCCATCACCTTCACCCCAGCCATAGCCAAGTTAGACACAGGGCATTAGACTTCAAAATACTAGCAATATTGTTTAAATATTACCTTTGTTAATCTGGTTTATAGCCCTTCTGCTTTTGGGGTGCTTAAACTGCTTTCAAAACAGTCTGTCAACCCTTTTCCTCTGCAACTGGGAGGATTAGAAAAGGATTTTTATTTGAAATAAAAACTTAGAGTTGTAGGTATTCACAAAACTCCAGCATCTCAAGTTATTGGGGAAACAACTCCTGGCTGAAATAATGTTCATTGGCAACACCTCAGCACACCCAACACTCATGTGTACTCATGCTTGGGGGTTTGTGTGAGGTTCCAGCTGTATTCTGGCACCTACAGGATTGCCAAAGAGGGGAAACAATTCAACCATCTTTAAAACATCAGGCTCCAGAAATCATGAGACTGGCTTAATAATCATGATTCTTTAATAGGTGCTTTTTATTTGGCTGCTGCAGGCAAAGCTTTAAGAAAAATACTAATTTTAGAGACATTTGCAATACTATCACCCAGGTTGGCAATGTTACACCTAATAGAGCCAGAAAGGCAGTCACAACTTCATTCTTGGGTTTTAACACTTTTCACTGCCTCCAGAAAATTTCATCTTTGGATGAAAACTTGCCAGTTTTGTCGTATCTGCTGTTGTTGATGTTTCTCCATAATGTTTATGCAAAATATCTCTGGACAAAGCTAAGTTTCTCCCATTCTTCTCATTTTCTCCTATTTTCTCCTATTCTGGTAATTTTTTTCCCATTTTCCCAGACTAAGCAATGGGATGCAGTCATCTAACAGAATTCTGCACTCACCCAGGCACTCTTGGGGGATAGGACCCCTCAGATGTCCCCCAAGGACATCTCATTGTGGCCCAGGACACATCTTGCCTTTCCATTCTCCAAAATCCCATTGTCACCATCAGGGCATTTGGGAGATGTCTGTAAAACTGCAGCTGAGCACCCAGCCTGGCACAGAAATGCCCTGGAGGCAGGATGTAACTGAGACCTGGCTCTGCCTCCCCCACTCCCCCACTGTCACAGGTGGGTCTAACAGCAAGCCCTGGTGTTAAGGCAGTGTTTCCTCTTATAAAACACTGGTTTCAGTTACTTACATTTCACCAGACTTTAACCACTGGGCAATTTTCCACCTCAGCCAGCCTCTGTCTGCCTTTATAGCCACTGGAGGGAAAGGGGGGCTTCTAGGGAAAAAAAAATCACATCATCCTGAGGTGAGCAATTCAGGTAGGGCAGTTTCTTGGCATTGACACTGTAGGAGATGTCTGTGCAATTGTCTCTCCCATAAACACTTGGTGTCTGCAGATGATCCAGTGCATCCCAGCCCCAGTTTGGGCTGGATTGTCTGAAGGGAAATCTAGGCCTGAGGAGAGAAGCCAAGGAGAAACAGTGCTTGGTCTTTGCTTAAAGAATTTGTGTGTATGTGAGTGCCTGTATCTCAATGTTAGCATGACTTTTGCCAATGTTAGCATCATAAAATCTCATGTTCACACATAACTAGAGGACACCCAAGGATCCAGTCTTTCTAAGAATCTGTCCTCTCCATTTTCTTGTACAGTTCATGGAGATGGAATTTCAGCTAGTGAAGGGCATCTTAGAGCATTTTCAATCACTATCACTATGTCCCCAAGGGTAATAGGCACAATACCCTAGAAAACACATCCCAGATTTATGCAAACACTCTACTTGCTCCACATAGTCCAGCAATGGAACAGTAGGAGAGAGAAGAAGCTGGAAGAAATGGACCAGAATAAAAAAGCAATGTGAGGTGGGAGTCAAATCAGTGTAGGTGACACAACATCAGGGAACAGGGCCATGCTGTCAGCACTGGGGTTTGGGAAGGACACCAACTGTAGGTTAAGTAGCAAAGGAGGGAGGCACAGGGGAGTTCAGAAAGGCAAGGTGTCCTGTGGGTGCTCCTGGATGGTGATGGCAGCTGGAACTGAGATTTAGCTGAACCTGGCTGTCAGGCATCTACAGTTGTCCCAGGGCCTGACAAAGGACCTGACAAAGGTTCTAGTCCAGCCAGATAAGGTCTTAAATGCCCCTCCATGCCAGAGGAGAGGATAAGTGCACACTTCTCTCTCCATCCCATCCTCTGGAGAGGAAACGAAAAATGGAAGAGGGGAAGAAAGGAGAAACGAGGGAGAACAGCACAGTCTAAGCTTTACTAACTCCAGCTGTGAAATTTCCAAAAGGCAGGACTTGCCCTTGATGGGCACCAAGGGCCAGCACTCAGCACCAGCAAGACACACAGTTTCCTCACAAGTGAAATGCCACAGCATGAAAGGGGACCCTGACTGAAGCCACGTGGAAGGCACAGCCTCTGACCCCTGATGTAGCTGTTTATGAGCTTGGCTGTGCTGGAAGAGAGGAGCTCAGCCTGTTGCTAGATAGAGTCTAAAGCCACCCCAGGCTCTCCAGCTGACCTAATCTCTGATCTTTCTCCAGATTTGGATGTCAGGGCTGGCACAGAGATCTACCAGGTGGAGAAGGGAAATAATGGCCAGGACCAGAAGAAATTACTTGTGAAAATGGCTAAAACTACAACAAGCACCTCTCTGTGCTTCTCACATCCACAGAGTGCAGAAAAGGGAACAGTAGAGGAGGAGGACTGGAAACCCAGCACACCAGCACCAAATGGAAGGCAGACACGAGGAGACAAAGCCACCACCCTGGAGGAGACAGTAAAAAAATGGGACCAACCAGAAGCCCTAGTTTTCACCAAAATGTCACTTTTCAGCCAAGTTGGGTTGTTCAAGTACAAGCCTCACCATAAGCTAAAACCAAAGGTCTGAAATCAGCACTCCTCTGCCCCTGGTGCTGGTGATGTCAGGCCGGCTGTAGCTGCTCTGGAGGTGATGGAAAAAGGTGTCAGGGCTTCTGGAGGAGGGGGCTGGGGTCGGGAAGCTGCCCGGTGAGCTCTGTACTTCGGACCAGCACGGCTAGATGGCACTGTGTACTCTCCCAGGAGTGGCACATCCCACCTCAGCTCCCATGCCCAGCGATTTAATATGCCCCGTGTTTGCTGTGGCTGCTGAAGCTCTCCTCTGAAAGACAGCTTATCTGAGAGACGGCGTGGGCTGCTGGGAGTTTTGTCACGGCCAGAAGCACAGACGACCTTCTCAGGGAGGAAACTGGCAGAATTTTCTGTTTCAGGGTTATTTTAACAAAGGCAAGTATGCTTTGAAGCAAGAAAAAAAATGCTATTTCCATACAACTGTGAACAGCAGAGGCAGACCTTGAGGAGTCACGCCTAAACTGGATTTACACTATCACACCTATGGATTGGTTCCTCATGTTTATGTCCTGTTTATCCACACCCTGGGAGGAAGATGAACACGATGGAGCACTGGGACATGGTGTCCCCGTGCTGTTATGCCTGTGCTGGTGTAGAAGACAGGGACCTGGATTTGGGGCTGCCAGATTCTGAGTGACCAGGATCAGCTTCCTCTGTCCATTAGAAAATGTGGACACGCAGCAGCTCTGCCTGGTGGAGGGTCAGCAAGGAACCCACTGAGATCTTCTGCAACCCTGGAAGACATTTGGTCACCCTGGCAATGGGCAAAGATCAGAAAAAAGGTGGGGGAGGTGCAAAGGGCATTAGATATGAATGGAGGAATGGATGAGCAGGGTCAGACTGCACAGAAGAGGAACATACAACCTTCCACTGCCTTTTAGTGTCTTGAAATTTATTTGTGGGTCAGTTTGAGATGAGACTCCAGAAGCAATCCTTACAAAAGGCAGCGCAGTCTGGCCCTCTCTCCTCTTTTTCCCCAGCTGGTGGACTCAGGCTGGGAGGCTGGAAGACACCACCACACCATGGTCCCCCAGCTGGGAGCCTGCCATCCTCCCTCAGCCGTCTGCACAGGAGTGGGGAGAGTTTAACATCTTAGGAGCCGGGCTCCCATGTTCTCCTCTTGCTACCAGCTGGTCAGGCGGGCTGCCAAGGCTGTGCTGGCAGGAGACTGGGCAGTTTTCCATCAGGATTTCATCCGCAGTGACGGATCTCTGGGGAATATTTTCATCCTGATGAATCAGCAGTCTTAGGTGGGAGATAGGCTGCCTGATGGAGGGGTAATTTCCACATCCAGGAAAGGTGCGAGTCCCCACATCAGGCAGGTGTCAGCTAATCCAATCCTCCTAAATCCATCCCCTACTGGAGGCCTCTCCTTAATCTGTTACAGTCAGCGTTTGCCCTGGGGCCACGGATCTGATATCTCTTCCGAGCAGGGTGTCAGTATTAACTATTATAATTCTGGATATTCTTGTTAGCCATGCAGATGTCCAACCCCAGGCTGGAATCTCACTTCACTCTTCGGCCTCAGCAACATCCTGTGGCAAATTGCTCTGTGCAGAGACACTTCTGTTTATCATCCCCAGCCACCACCTGTTCTCCTCGCCACGTTCCTGACTTATCCACAGGCACTACAGCTCTCCCCTGCACTGTTCCCTTCTTGACACCACGAAATTTTGGCCTGGCCCTTTATTGCAAAAATCTGTCTTTTATGGTTAGCTGGGAAAAGTGTAGTGGGATGTTGAGTCCCTTCCCAAGTCACCCTGGTGAGACACTCCACTGTTTGCTCTGCTTGTGGCAGAATCCACTGGTGTCCATGGAAAGCACTTCCATGAAGAAAACGCATCCCATGTGAATCAGGATTACAGCCCAAGGCACTCACAGTGGTCAAAAGCCTCTCTCCAATACAAAGGCAAAAGGTAAATGTGCTGGGACAGGGGAAGAGGTGCATTTTCTGCTATGACTCTGCATGAAGTTCCAATTTATCACGTGGGAAGCAGGTGTAGAGCTCAAATGGAGAGCAAATGGCAATGGGACAGAAAAATGTTAACAAGTCAAAAATCAGCAAGTGCTGCGCTGAGTTCTGTTGTGTGATTAATAAAAGAAACATGTGAAAAAAACATCTCCATTTCAACACATGGCCAGAAATGCAGTGTGTTGTGCTATCAGGGCTGTTCTGCCCTCTGAATACCCACCTCTCTGTTTGGGTTCACACTAAAGCACTCTAACATGCTTTCAAATTTTTTTTAATTTTTATTTTATTTTTACAAATGCTCAAACTTTCCTGCCACAAATTATTTTTGGCTGGGTTACAAGTAAAATGGCCATGTATAGCCATTTCTTTTAAAAAAAACAAAGAAAAAAAAAAAACTAAAACCAGTTTATGAGATATTTTGGTTGAGTATTTTTTTTCTACATGAACATGCGGTGAAAGTTCAGGAGTTTTCACTTTTTTCCACCCAAAAGCTCCTCTTAAGCTGAAGCTCAACCTCCAGCATCTTTAACATGATCTCACCTTTACAGACCATCCACTTGGAAAGAATATTGCTGCTAACAAAGCCTGGGACCATCTCCCTCTGTGACTTCTTTCACCCCAAAAAAGCTGTCTGGGACTGCTGTAAGGACAGGCTGTTCCTGACAGCCTCAGCCATGATAAATCACAATTCGTCCCCACTGCAAAATTATGACTTTTGCATGAAAATCAAGATTAAACCAGTAACAGACAAGGAAATCCTATTTGCCTGTCATCCCAGGTGCTCTCAGGTTGTAGGTTTGAACCACAAAGTAGAGAAAACTTTTGGGGACAGACTGTGAAAGAAAATTTTCATGCAAGCACGCAATGCCCCTACGCTGATAATTTAAGGAAAATAATGAACATTATCAAGAGTCATAAAGAGCCTTGCTGCAAGAACTGGCACCTTCAGTAACTCCACAAAAATATCCCCACATCATGGGAGTTCATGGGCAGTTTGGGGATAATTAACCCCCAAGCACATTAAGTCCAAGAAAAACTAATTACTTTCACAGAACAAAACAGATTGTTTTACAGGCAATGTTGTTCTTTGGCCTGTCTCTTCTGGAAAATGGCACCAGTTAAACAAAATCAATTTTATTAACTGACAGTGCTGTGAAAAGATTTATGGGAAAGGGCTGTTTGATGGGCTTTTAATAACAGACCTGATGCCCATTACCAGGGCTGACAAGGTGCACATGCTGGACAAGAGAGACCATCTGAGCTGGAGACCTTTCACAGTCTGCTCAGAAAGGGTTTAGTGAGTCCTAAATCAAACATTTAGCATTATTCTTAGGACTCACTTAATGGCACAAGCCTGATACTCAGGGAGGTGGTTTCCATCCTGTTTGATGCAATTGTGCTGCTATTCAATCACACCTTGTGCCAGGCCTCAATCCCCATTTGTTTGCATTCCCTCAGCATTGTCCTGGCACCTGCCAGCCCTTGTCTCACTGGAAGGGAACAAGTTATGCACAGCCCATAGCAGCCCTTGGTCTTGGCCTGAGCAGCCCCAGAAGCCGTGCTGAGTCCTGCAGGGACAGATTGCCTCTCTGCCCCGGAGATGGGGAGGTCTCAGCTTGCAGGAGATTGTTTGGGTAACTTGTGATGGATCGTGCCCCGATGTCGGGAGTTGAGGTGCAGCGGGAGGCTGTGAAACTTAACATTGAAAATGTTTTAAAGCAAAGGGAACATCAAAAGATCTCCAGGAAACAGCAGACACCCAGAGTTCAGCAATCTCTGAAACAGATCCCCTCCTCCCATCTCCATGTCTGGATAAGAGAGACTCCCGAGAAAAAGGGCGATCAAGATCAGAGAAGATAGTAAGCTATAAATCAACCACCTCTCTCTTTTCACCTCCCTCCCTGTGCCCTACAGTCTCAGGAAACCTCTGGAGCAGCAAGGCACAAATTCAAACAGCAGGATGATTCCTTCTGTGTCCTCCTCATGGGACTTGCCCCAGCGCAGCCCCCAAGCCATCTTCCAAATGCCATCAGCTCACAGAGCTGCTGGGTGGGGAGCAGGAACACCCACTCCGGCACTGCAGATTTTATCTGACATGCCAGATTTAGACTCTTAAAGAAAAGTCAAATCAGCTTCAGAATTCTCTGTTAGATTCACTGTCTACCACTTGAACAACATTTTTGCTATAAATCTGAGAGGTTTAACACAATGTTAGGACGCTTTGAGCCCAGCAGAGCTCAGCCCTGAGCACACGGACCTGGTCATTAGGAACAAATCTTACAGGACCATGTACCCCACAGCACTTCAAGAGCTGCTCTCTGGCATGGGGCAGCCTCCTCTTGAGATGTCCAGACAGGTGGGGGTGAGCCAGCCCTGGGTTTTAACACCAAGATGCATTTTTCAGGTGGGTGGATTTGGAGCATTCCCAGTAGTGGATGTTCCTCTCAGTGGTAAAAAGCTGAGCCCCTTCCCCTCCATCTCAGAGCTCCTTCACCTCTGAGCATCCCACTGCAGTATGGGGTGCAGGATGGAGATGTGTGAGGAGAAGACATGTCTGGAACAAGACAGAAGCACGGGGCAGGTTTTGCCCCTCAGCGTGGCCCGTGGTGGAGCAGCAATGCAGGGCGTGCAGCGCGTCTCCGGTGTAACGGGATACAGCCCCAGTGGGTGCTGGCTCTGCTTCAGGAGGATGTTTTGTGCACACACATGCATTAGTGGAGTTGCCAGGTTACTGGGCAGACAAACTATGTTCAGCCTTTCTGCTGCCCATGAGGCGGGGTCAGGAGCAGAATGGCAGCAGGCCCAGGCCGTGTGTCAGCATTCAAGGGGCTGTGACATGGCCCCAAGCCACAGAGCAGGAGCCCAGAGGCAAAGGGAGGAAGAAAAGGAAAGAAGAGATGCTGGGGGGACACCCCCTGTGCATTCCATACCTGGCGTACCCCTGACCTGAGCAGATTGACCCTCCCCAGCTTCATCGTATCTCCAGCATCTCCTATGACGCAGACAAGCTGCAACGAGGAAGGAAGGGACACATCTCATTTTTGGCACTGATTTGCTGCACAACACAGTTCTCACATTTGCCTGCTCCCCTTGCTTTCCAGGGAAAAGCAAAATCTTTACTGTGCTCCATCTCCCCACTTCCAGGCAGCACAGGTGGCTCCTGACTTGGACCTTCTTGGTTTCGTGACCTGGAGAGCCCCTGCTGCTTGGAACAATCTGCAGTTTGTGACCATCTTTACATAAAGTAAATATTCTGGAGTAGGCTCCCTGGTCCCACTGGTGAGATCTAACTCCTAAATCCCATTACCTTCCTCCTCTTTTCATCACCTGCAGTTAGATGCAGGAGAAGCAATAACCAGACTGTTGGGGTGTGCAAGTGTAAACACTTAGGGAATTGATGCAGATGATAACAAGCAAACAGTTCCTGGAGTTTCCCTGGAATATTCACTTATGGGGGAATTTCTGAAGTGACATGAGCCCCCTCACTCTCAGAAGGTCACATTTGGTGGTGAATAAACCAGGGAGCACAGAGAGAAATGGAGGAGAGGGAGTCACTGGGAGAAAGGTGTGGGGTGAGTTGGTTTCAACATGGCCATGGTGGGAGAAATGTCTGCTAAAGTAGGAGAAAACAGGGTCAGGATTTGGGGCAGGGAGGGCAGCAGAAGGGATTAGGTCCTGCAAGGAGGTTACACTGGGGGGGCAAAACTCACACTGGGAGGGACTAGCAGAGAAAAGTTTGGGACAGGCAGGGAAGAGCTGTGGACAGAGTTCGTTACATAAAGGAGGGACACATAAGGCATAAAGGTGTCCAGAAAGCCACACATAAGGTCCCTGAAGCACAGGGGTAAACAGAGGAATTTTGGAAGCAAGTTCCTCATGGGAGAGGGGCTCCTGGGGGCTGTGAAGCAGAGTGGGTGCACAGGGGAAGCGGAGCAGGGGACACAAGCCATGCTCCCAGCCAGGTGTGGGGCTGGTGGACCCCCTGCATGCCCAGCTCCTGGGTGGAGAGGGGGCTGACTCAGAGGTGTTTCCTGGGCACCAAGCCACCAGGGGCTCCCCTGGGGGCTGTAACTCCAGCTCAGCCTCCATCCTGCTGTCAGGCCCTGTGCCCAGAGCTTGTTATTGCAGGTGCAGGGCAGCATTCCCCCTCCCGGCCTGTCCCTGTCCCCTCCACTGTACCCTCTCTCCTCCACACACTGCAAAAAGCAGTTTGGGGGGGCCCTGGGCCTGCCCCATCCTGCCAGGGCCCCTGCTTCTTTTCCCCTGCATCCTTCTTCTCTCCCCAGCTGGTTTCTGTCTCCTCATGCAGCGTTTGTGTTCATCACAACAAGTCCACCCTGAAAAACTAGCAGCACAGACAGGTCACCCCACAGGGTCCATGGTCAAAAGCTTTGGTGGCTTTGGCCACCAAGGATCACCACCAGAATTCTGATCTCCTCCCACTGGGATCCAGAGGGCAGAAGGAATTACCCCTCCATGGTCCTCTCCCATCACCTTCCCCTTTGCTCTCCACCACCTCCCCAGGGTCTGCAGACCAGCCTTCTCCAGAGGCCACCCAGTACCCTCCCATCTCCTTCAGCCTCCCCAGGGCCCCTCTGCTGCATTTGAGTGCTGCCCAGAGCTCCCCAGGTTCCAGGCCCTCTGAGCTGCAGCCAAAGCTGCTCCAAACCTGGATCCAGCCACCTTCCACCTTGCAGCATGACCTTGGGTCTACGGGGACCTCAGGGGGCTGCAAAAACTCAGGGACTGTTCTGTCCCTCCAAAACACCTCTGCCAGCCCTGTCGTATCCCCAGCCCCCAGTGTGGGACCTTGCAGCTGCACATGGATCACACAGGGAGCTTGTGATTTTATTCCCTTTGGAGCAGAGCCAGGCATCGAGCCAAACATCCCCTCCTGTTAAAAACAGTTCTTTGACATCTTTAATGACCTCAGCCCAGGGAGACAGCGGCTTCTGAGAGCAGAGTACCACCAACAGGAGCTCAGCATCTCAGCCAAGCAATGCCTGGTCCTCTACCAGCTCTGTAAACCCCTCTCCCAGCTCTTCTCTGCTGGGTTTGCCTATGAGGATAACCAGGCACTGCTTCCATGCATTGGTACCACATCTTATTAGGCACCAAGTGTCTGCAAAGCCCTCTACCTTCTCTCCTGCTTTTCCCAGGGCTGAAGCTCAGTTCCTCCCCTTCACCTTTCTCCTCGGCCATCTGCACAGTTCCCATCTCTCCACTTTGCGGGGGCAGGGGAGTGCAGGCACAAGGCAATTAAAAGCAAAGCCTGGTAAAGACCAGCATTCCCATGCCCTGGCCTTGGCCTTGCTTAAACACCTTGAAACATTCCAGCACTGAACTTGAAAGAACAAATAGTCCCATGGTGAGTTAAGGGCTTGCAAACCCAAACCTCTTCTGCGCTGCACTGGCTACTCCTGAGAGTCCCTGCAGGTATTTTAAGCACAGGTCTACAAATATTTTAAAATATGGGAACAGCTGTGAGAAGTTTCAAAGTAAAAAGTGAAAATTAGAAGGAGCCTCTCCTAAAAAAAAAACAAGAGCAGTAGTTTCTGCATCTGCTGGTGAGGAACAGGGCCCCTGCCCAGGCTTGGGTGCTTCCAGCACAGCTCTGGAATAAAAGGTGACACTCTGGCCATGTCGGGCAGGCACGGAATGACTATGAGAGGTTTTGAAGTAGGAAGTTCATAAAGGCCCTCCAAGAGCTTGGTGTCTGGATTCCCTTCAGCTGGGTGGTGAGGAATAGGGTGAAAGCTGATGAATGCACATGTGGTGCAGGAGTGGGGGAAGGTGCTGAATGGGCTGCAGAAATCTGGGAAGGGCAGAAATGTTTGGGTTTGAATTAATGAATTATTGCCCCAATGTACAAATACTAGAGTCTGGGGATGCAGGAGGGCAAGAAAAGAGAGTCATGGTAAGCATGCCCCTCTGGACATGTGCACAGTGCTGGGGATGCTCAGAGGTTCCATGGGCAGAGCTCCCCTCCATTGCCCTCCAGCACCCCTACAAGCTCAGAGAGGAGGGACACTGGGGTGGTGTTGGCTGCTGGGGTCACTTTCCTGCTCCTTGCAGGGTCCTGTACCAGCTCTGAGGTATCTGAGATGCCCTTCCATACTCAAGAAAGCCCACCTGTGCTCAGCCTGCTGAAGGCTCTGGCACCCACTCCAGCTGGTGCAGGCAGGATGTCCCACTGCACCCAGATCTCTTTGGATCACTGTGTCCTCACCAAAGGCAGCAGGTCTTGAAAGCTCCCTCCTCCTGTCCCAGCTGTAATCATCTCCAGAGCACCCACCTGTAGGTGCTCATCTGTGATGGAGGGGATCTGTTGTGCTTCTTTGCCCTAATGTAACTTGAAAAAGGAAAAGAGAAGAGCAGATTTTTCCTCCCCTGGGAGAACAGGGGACACTGATCCTAAGGGAGTAAGGCAGAGTTGAAGGGTAGAGAAAAACATGATTGGGACCAAAATATCTCCAGGAAAGGAAACTATAGCTGAGAAAAGCTGTGAATATGCTGAGAGGAGCAGGGAACAGACTGAAAGCCTGGCCTCAGAGGTGGCAGCAGAGCAAGACTTCTTAGGGGCACAGAGAGGGATTGTCACAAGGGGACTGAGTGCTAAAGGAAGGCAGAGAGGGCAAAGGGAGATGGGCCTACACACCTAATTTTTGCTATTTAAACTTTATATTTTAATTTTATTTAACTTAATATTCTGCATTTCCTTTCTTTAACCTTTCCAATTTATGTTCTAAAAGCACCTTTTGACCTGGAGGAGGCCTGGCTTGAGAGGTCTGGTCAGCACATGGTCCCATGTCTGCACAGTACTTCTGGCCTTGCTGAAATAACAGCCACAGGAACCCCTCAGTCTTATTTCTCCAACCTTTTACCACTTGATTCATGTCTGAGCAAAGATGTAGGAGAAAGAGCATCTGAGTGTCATCTGTACCTTTTGGTCAAGGCCCAAAATGGAGCACTGACCTTTGGTATGTGAGCTCTGTGAAAATGCCCCATGAACTTTTCACAGAGCTCCTGAGGTGCTTCCCACCTCCTGGTCCAACAGAACTGATGCACAGCACAGTCCAGCCCAGCAGCTCATGGCCCAAGGCAGAAGTACCTCAATTTGTAGTTCAGAAGCAGTGCAAAATCTGCTTGGCATTGTCATGGTGCAGTGTCCCAGCACCCTGAATCCTGTCCCTGCAGTCACTGAGTCTGGGGACAAAGCCATTGAACTTCACAGCTGTTTTCTCATCTCCAAGTGCCCATCTGCAGGTGGCTCAGGACATGGCTTCATTTACTCTTGATGGTTCAGGAATTTCTTTTTTTCTCTCCACAAGCCCTGAGCTCCTTGAATTTTCTACAGTTGTGGTCTCATCTTCCCAACTGTCCCATATGAACTCAGACCCCATTCCCTGTGAGGAATTGTCTGCTTCAAACCTGATGCTCCTGCTTACTGACCCCACAGGACCTTGCTCCCAGCCTGCTTGGCTCCCATCACAACGAGATGTGCCACATGTCTGAGGCTCTGATACATTTTTCCACCACTTGAGGTGCTTGGAGGATCACAGAATCATGAAATATGCTGAGCTAGAAGGGACCCACAAGTTTCATTGAGTCCAGCTCCTGGCCCTGCACAGGACACCCCAAATATCCCACCCTGTTCCTGAGAGTGCTGTCCACACACTCCCCGGGCTCTGTCAGATTTGAGGCTGTGGCTGCTTTGAGGATTTGGGAAATGCCTATCAGGGAAAAGAAGGAAAGAGTTATCCTGCAGAAATACCTAATGACCCTTTTCAGACCTCTCCCAAAATCATATCAGTTCCAATGCCAGTCAGCTCCCAGTGTTCTTTGGCCAAGGTCTTTCTGCTGTGACCTTCTTGCTGCAACCCTGGCACAACCTGGTTGTTTTTGCTGGATCTTCAACATGGGCCATGCTATCACCGCCTTTATTTGCAAGTAGGCATCAATCTTCCTGTGGGTTGGTGGTGGAGGTTATTCAGCAGCAGGATTATTTTTTGACATGTAATAGATGGCTGCATCTGGAGGCCATCCAGACCAACACTTTGTCATGCAAGGAGATGAATGAACACCTCCATGGGAGAGATTGACATTAGTGCAGGTGAGTCACCAATGGAGGCAATAGATTGTGTTTACCAAAGAGTTGAAGGTCTCCAGTGAAGGGGTGCAGTTTGTGGACACTCCCTCAACAGACTGGCTGATTTTAAAGCACTGTATTTTGGGGCAAAGAGAGGCTCATATGTTGGGGATTGTTTCATCTTCTGCCCCTTTTTTGCTACCAGGCTTTGGAGAAGCAACAATCCAAAGGGTCACCACCCTTGTCCTCTCACACTCTGCTCCCCAGCCCCTACAAAGCAGCAAGATTTCAGTTATATCTTTCTGCCTTCATGTTCCAGTGCTGCAGAAAGATAAAGAAGAGCATGGAAAGACGAACAAAGAATATAATTTTAAATTAATTACAAATGCAGGGCTCAGCTTGCCCAGCCAGGAGATTTCATGTACAAGATGCAATGAAATCTCTTCTTTATGGTGTTTGTAGCAAGCCTTTGCCTCTGTCACCAGCAGACCTCAGTCTTCCCTCTGCCCATTTTACCAGAATCCGATTTGCTCTGTATTTTTTTTGCCTCTCACCCTCCTGCCCAGTTTCCCAGTCATCACATTTTTTCCAGTCCCTTGTCTGTATGACCTGTTCCATAACAAGCTCCAGTCTCACACCAATAATCTTCAGCTCAAGGTTTTTAGGCCCACAGAGACCAGTCCCAGCAAACCTCTCCTTCACCTTCCATACCTTATTCTCCCCCCACCAGGCCTTGGCTGTCCAAGCATCCCTTGCCCTGGCTTGCATTGGGGTTTTCAGCCCAGCTGTTCCCTCCAGCTGAGAGCAGCTGTGCAGGGAGAGGGGATGTGTCACTGGCCCCTTGAGTGCTGTGTTTGGCATGAGCAGAGAAGTTTTGCCCCCAATCTGCAAACACGGTGAAATAATTACAAATATAACATAAGCGACTCAGCCAGTGGGAACAGATGGTGGCAGATTTAGAAAGACAAATATCTCCTATCTGGTCCTAGAAAGATGTCTTCAGCCAAGTCTTCCAGGAACTTCAGTGTCCAACAAGCAGAGCCCCTAGCCTTGGTGTATCTTAGAAAACTCAGATCTTGGGTTTGCAAACAAGCCCGGGAGCTTTCAGAGGGCTCAGACAGGCTCTGTCAGAAAGAAGCGTCCCAGGTTTGCAAAGAAACATTATCCGAGGAGAGGAACTTATCCAGAGTGCTTCCAACATGAAGTGGACTCCAGCAGGGTGTAATCTGGGGGCTCTGTGGAAGAATCTCATGGATCAAGTAAGGCAATGACTTTGGAGAGCAAGGCAGGCTGCAAGGCCTGGTAGAGAAGAGAACTGCCAGGAGCAGGGCTGAATCCACCCCAGTGATACTGCATGGACATCGTCCAGCTCAGGAGAAACGGGCACTTCACCTTCCACCCTCTGGAAGCCATCTCAGCTGCCTTCTAACAGCTGTGTGGGAGTGAGGAGAGTTCTGCAGAGGCAGCAGATCCCCTCCCTGGGGCACTGGGATGTGCCAGTATTGGTTTCACCATGATTTGGACCCAGACCTAGAAATCTCCAAGCTCCCCATGATGGAGCCAGGCTCTGGCATGCAGCCTTCAGCAAGGTGGGCGGCTGGAAGAGTTCAGGCACATCTCCTTTGGCCCTCTGGCTGCTTCCCATCAGAAATGCAGAAAACTGAACCCTCTCCTCAAAAACTTTTCAATTTTGATGAGTCAGCGAAGGTGTTGGCAGGTTTTGTGACTTGCCTGCAAGTGAGTGCTTGTTGATTCTCACCCTCCTCCAGGAGGTCCAAGCTGACCTCGGGCTCTGCTTTCCCCATAAACACGTTACATCTCGCAGGGACTGGCCCAGAGTCATGCCTAGATGAGGGCTGGGGCTTTACAGCTGAAAGTCTAGAGTTAAAATAGATTTCATGCTAATATTGTCTACAAACTCATGTGAAAGCAAGTGCTCCAGTGACAGGAAGCTGCCTTTATCACCCCATACTGATAGTGTGTCAGGAGGCAGCCACTGTTCCTTTACCAGCCTGGGAAATGAGGGAATTTCACAGCAGGAATTTTCACTGCCTGTGGCAGTTTGTGCTTGGGGGCTGTGCCCTCTGCTGCTGGTCTGGGAGAGCAGCGACCCCGTGCACAGAGCATGGCAGAGTCAGGCTGGAGCCACCAGGGCTTGGACAGATCCTCTGTGTGGGCAGCAGGGCCACCACCCTCTTGCTGCAGCCACATCTGGAGAGCAGAGGAGGCAGCTTGTGTCAGTGACACCAATGGGCAGAGCTGGGCCCTTCAGCTTGTCCATCTCCAAGTGGAAAGCACCGTGTGCTTTCCCAGGGAGGAGAGCAGCCCCAGCCTGGTGCAAAGGTCAGCTGGGCAGAACAGAGGCCAGGCACAAAGTGCAAGCCCTGTGCTGGTGGAATCCTGTGTCCATCCTGCTGACACTGTGCCCTGGGCATCAGCATTCCCTGCTGGAGGAGCACCCCCGGTGCTGCTGCTGTCATGCATGGAAGAGCTCTCCATGGGGCAGAACAGGGGAAGGGGCAGAGCAACCCGTGTCCCCATGTGGATATGCTCCCCTCAGGGCCCCAGCACACCAGCACAAGATCCTCAAGCTGGTGGGTGAGCAGCCAGGCCAGTGCCTTGCTTGACCAGTCACCCATAAAATGTTTGGGACTCTCCTGGGGCATCCTGGAGTGCTGGGGTACAGGCATGTTGCCCCTCCCCAAACTCAGCTGGTTCCAAAGGAACTTCCTTCTGCTTGGAATCTGATACCCAAACTTCCCCGTGGCCACCATGCCCAGCAAGGGCAGATCTGCTCTCCTCCACATCCCTCTCCACATGCATTCTCACGTCACATCCATTCCCAGGCTATCTCCCTGCTTCCAGCACCAGCGCCTGCCACCACAGCCATCCCACCCACCTCCCCAGCACATCCTGGATGATTAAACCCAGCTGGTGTTGCTGTCTTCCTCCCACACCCATCCCGGGCACACGCCTTCTGGGGCCAGTGTGGGCAGCCCAGCTCCCAGGGCTCTTGGAAAGGGTCTGTCATGGAAGATAAGCAGCTGGGTGCCACTGTGGTGGCAGGGAGGAGTCCTACCAGACTGTGCTTTATCCCAAACCAAACAGCCTGGCCAGTTTCAGGAGTTATAAACAGATGCTGAGGCAAGGCTCTGGCTCTGGGAGGGTCTGGGAAGAGAAGAGCATTTGGTATCTGGCTTCCTGGAGAGCCACAGCCCTGGGGAATTTGCTAAGCCTCCCACGGCAACACCCCAAATAGTCCTGGGAGGAAGCAGCTGCCCTGGGGCAGCTGCAGGGATGGACACAGGGAGGACAAGGAGCCAGCTGGATGGTGGGCTCAGTGATATGGGGCCACTTCCACTGATCCAGGGTTCTGCTGGCCAGGGCAGCGTGTGGTTCAGGGCATGGTGGTCATGCTGGAGCTGTCAGGGGGGTGAAAACAAGAAGAGAGACCCCAGCCACCCACCCCTGCCTTCAGGGTGCTGCTGCAATCCATTTTCCAGCCATTTCCAATGGGTTTGCAAACCTGGGGTGGGACAGTGGAGCAAACAGCATTGCAAAGCTCCACACCAGAGACCACAGGCATAGAGAGAGGTTCCTGCCTCCTCACTATACACCAGCTATGAAGAAAATCTTTCACTTTTATTTTGTCCTCTTGCCTTTATTTTCCAACAAAACAAGAACTTAGAAAACTCAGGATATTAAAGTGAAGTCTACACTACAAAAAAACATGTTCCACTTGAGCCCTGAGGATCTTCTCTGCTGCTCCAGACACCAGCCTCTGCCACCTCTGCCAAGTTGCTGAAGCAGAGAATAATTTAACAACATTTAATTAAAAGTGGGACAGGTAAGGGACTCGCAAGGGATTTATCCCATAGGCTTATGCTTCCCCCTCCTTTCTGATACTTGAAAAAAGAGTGATAGAAACTTGCAATTCATGAAGAGAACATTCTGCTTAATTTTCCCACTACAAATGTCAGGTCGGTAGAAATGGGGCTACCTGGATAAGTCAAGCTGCCTCAGGGATTTAAAGAGGAATAAGGGGATGCTGCATGTTGTGTCTTCACAGCTCTGTGACAAGGAGGGAGAATTTGTCCTTCAATGCTCACTTTAGTCAAAATATTAATTAAGCCACTGAAGTTCACAGAAACTTCAGATAAAGGAGTCTGGAAAAGTCCAGTTCCTTATGAGTACTTTAGATTTCATCCCCTTCTGCTCAGCAGCATCAGTGTTTTACTTCCCTTGTCATCATCTAGTCTCCCAGCCTAAACAAGGACTGAGATGTGAATGCAAACATCCAGTTGTTGGGGGAAAACAGCCCAAGACAACAGAGCAGAGCAGCAGCTCTGATCAACTGCTCCTGCGATAACAGACCAGGCTGGGATGGCAGCCAAGGCTGTTTTGTTCCCTTTGCAGTTGTCTCCAGAAGGCCCTTCACCTACCCCTCCAGGCTGGGTTCTCCTCAGTCCTTCCTTTCCAGTCTCACCCTGCCAATGTGGTATCCAAAGCCACTACTCTGGTCCCTCCTGGGATTTTTCAGCACAGTGGGCCATGAGTTTTCCATCTGCATCCATGTACCTACCATTGCCTCCTATCCTGTTGCCAAACCACACTGCAGATTTATTCTCTGTCTTCCAGCTCCTTCTGCTCCTTCTGCTTCCAGGTTTCTTCCTCTGCATCCCACCAGTGGTCCCATACCATCGTACCAGAACCCCCTTGATTGTCAGTCTGTATGAGCTTCTCTGCGCTTCTAAAATAGGAAATTGTGTGCCTTATCTAGAGAAGAAAACCACCCCTTTCGAGATCTGGTGTTCAGGAATTGACCAGACAAACTTGGGCAGGAAATACCCAGCCAAGACACACACCCCTGAGGGCAGTCACTGTGGGCTATACCGGTGATAAAGGCAGGTTACAATGGCACAGAGGGAGATACACCTGAGAGAGAGACTCCAAAATCACTCCATAAACAGAATCACAGAGTAAGCTGAGTTGGAAGGGATCCACAAGGGTCATTGGGTCCAAGCTCTCCATGCTTTCAGAAAGCTTCAGTTTTCTGTTCACTGGGGGTTTCCCAAAGGACTAAAGGTAAATTTGGGATCCCGGTTCAGTCACCCCATTGGATGGGGGTACTCATTTATGTATCCCTCTTCCAAGGGAAGCCCAGACCCCAGGGGTGGCACCATCCCAGGGGCTCTGAGGTGGTACAAAGCTGCAGCTCTGTCCCTCCGTGCCTCTCCTGTGAGCAGACTGCACACTCAGCTGCAGCAGCCAACGAGAAGTTGAGCCTTAAAGTTTTAACAAGAGCACTGGGCTCCATAAGGAGAGCTTTACACTCCGTGCTAGTCAGCCAGTGCTCATAGCTTTCCCTGGCTGCACACTGCTGGATGATCGGGTCCTGCTCTCTGCCACTAACCAAAGTGATAATTACCAGCCAGGCTGCACCCCCCCCCCCCCCCCCCCCACAGCACCCACCCGGCCCAAAACCAGCCAAAAAACCCCCGCACACCAACCACCCCCAAGAACAGCAGGTGGTGATAGGGCAATACCTGTCAGCCGTGCTCCAAACAAGCAGCTTTTATCAACATGTATGAGGACTGAGAGCTCCCTGCAGCAGGATTTATAGGGGGGCTTTCCAGCTGCAAGGCAGAGTGATCCCAGCACAAGAATCACATACCTACCCTGGACACAAGGAGTTGCAAGAGGCTTCCAGGGACCCTGTACTCAGCCCAGCCTGTTCTAACTTTGGCACCAGCATTGCTCCCCACTATCATCATTTAATCCTGCACATGCTAGCAAACGCCCTGTGAACCCCAGCATTCCCAAGCCCCCCCAACACATCTCCTCTTACAAAAGTACCCATGCCTGGGTTTCATTTTGGAAGGATCCCCAGATCCCCGGGGGGATGTGGGGCAGCTTTAGTGTGGGTGGAAGTGTTGGCAGAGACCCCTTTGCTCCCGCAGGGCCCCTCGGGTCCAGAGGAGCCCAAGCTGATCAGTGGGTGTCCGTTTGTGTCCTTGGGGCTCTGGCAGGGAAGGATCTGCTGCAGTAATTGAGGCAGCAGGAATGAGAGGTATGTTCAGAAACAGCGGCGGGCGGGGGTGCCGGAGGCTGCACTTGCACCAGTCCAGTCTCGGGCCCACAGTGATTTCCCAAATGCACCCTCCTTCCCAGCCCACCCCGAGCTTCACAGACCCTAGGAAGAGCCTCCCAAGAACAACCAGCCCTTTGAGAAACTTAAACCACTTTCTCCAACACCTCTGAACTCTGTCAGGAACATCCTTCGTCAGAAAGCTACAAGTGCCAAGCTGTTTTCCCTCGAGGGCAAATCTCCCTCGTGCTGTCAGGAGCAAAGCTGCCTGGGTTCACATTGCTGCTTAAGGTGAATGCATGGTGTATTTTACCAACTAATTGTGAAATTGCAGACTGCTTTAGAGGCAGAAGCATTTTATTGTGAGCAGGAGAATTAATCATACCTGGGGCAGTACAGATGTCAGCAAAAAACAATGCAGAAAGAATTTCTCAGGAAGGCTTCTTGACGTGAATAGGAAGGTCTTTTTTAGGTCTTTTTAGATATTAATGAAAGATTCTCCTTGGTTGTTTTGACCCCTCTTTTTACCCTGCTGTCTAGATCCAGGAGAGGGATGGGTGTGCTAAAGCTACAAAACTCTAAGGGGACGGAGTTTCATTCAAGGAATGGAAACTTCCTAAGCCAAGGCGTCTGCTGCAGCACTAATTCATGACGTGTCCCATATAGTTTATGGCAGAGATTAAAGAATACAAAGGATAAAACATTTCAAAAATGGCATTTAACTGGGAAAACAAGAACAGACTAGACTCCAACCCATCCGTTGTGCAATACTGAGTTGTTGAGCTCTCAGCCCCAGCGTTCAGGTCCTGTTCAAGGAAATACCACTGGTTGATGTTTGCATGTGTGCAACCCAGCGTTTCGTCACACCTTTTTGTTTGTTGTGGAGTGAATTCCCTTGGTAACATGGCCACCCCCTTTTCCTCCCTTTGTGCATTTTTCTCTGCCTGGGACTTGTCACCCTGGTCCCAATACACTTTTCCATGGCTGTTTCTCATTTGGAGGCTGCAATGTACACACTGGTGGAAGAAGAGAGCGACTCAGTCTTCTGATTCACTGCAGCCTTTCCCTATATTTTTAAAATATATTGGTTGTGATTAGCCAAGCCCTGCTGAGTACAGATTTGTATCCTGACTCTCAGCTTGCCTCCACCAGCTCGGCCCATTCTGTAAGGCAGAGGAGACAGTGGCAGATCAGGGATGCAGCATCCTCCTGGCAACTCTGGAATTGTTGCAGCAGCCAGGTAGGGAAAGAAGAAATATTGATATGTGCAAGGATAGGGGTTTAAAAAAGCAAAGAAAAAAGTCTGAAACATCTTATGTGAAACCAGTCAACATACGGCGAAGGTGAGGAGAAAAAGAGAGATTATACAGGCAGCTCTGAGTGGGGCCGTACAAAAAACTGGGATAACAGCACTTCCTAATCCCATTTGATGATAGATTCCCAAAGTTTGCCATGAAACCTCTCCTCACAGTTCCATTTAGGCTCAGGCAGCCACAGACCTGTTGCTGAGAAAAACCCGAGTCCTCCACCTTCCTCATGACTTCTGCCCCCAAATATGCCAAACGTCAGGGTTACCCTGCACAAAGACTTGACCTGAAATCAGTAAAACTTGTTCAAGTAAAAAGCAGGAACAAAGTGAAGAGGATGGGAAACAGAGCCAAGAGTGATGGCAGGACACGTTAGGGATTCAAAACTCCCCCGGAGATATGGCCTAACTAGCAAGTGAAGATGCATGTTGACAACATAGCATTTTCTCCTCCAAGTTTTCTTATCAAGCATCATTTTTGCATTTTTGGGGGGCTCTGCCCATGTGGGATGGGATAGGGATGGCAAAGTCATTCCAGACTATAGAGGATATATGATCATGAGAAATCTGACCTTTTCCTCTATATTATCCTTATTTGCCACATCCAGATGATGCTGGACATGACACAAGTTCACACAAGTGATGTCATTTACCTGCACATGGTTCCATACCAACGCCAATGTCATCAGTCTTGGGATTTGCTCAGGGGACCCACTACCAGGAAATAACTTCTCTTAAAACATGAGGAAAGCTCAGTGCAGCCTTTGTAGCTTCTAGTCCAGCAAGCCTGTAATATTCACAGGAATGAGACTCAAATTTCTAATTACTGACTGAGTTATTTGTAGCTTCATGTGTTTTAGGGCCAGAAGGGACCATCATCTAGTCTGGCCTCCTTAAATGGAAAGCTCCATAAGCAACAAGCAATTCCCCAAGCTTTATTACAGTAATGAGCTCAGGAGTGCTGCCATCTCGTCTCTGGCTGTAACCGCTGGACCCCGCCATGCCAAACACAGCTGCTCAGATCTGCCTGCAGCTCCAAAGGGAAGCCTAAGAGTTCCTCCTGAAGAGGCAATAAATCAAAATCCATGTGCATGGCGATGGGAAGGGTGGCTGCCTGCATGTGCTGGCTCAGCCTGCCCAGCAGGGAGTCAGGTCCTGGGTGCCTTGTCCAGGGGCAAGCACCAGACAGCAGGCTGGGATGGAGGGACTTTGCCATGGTGTTGTTTCCCCTTTGGGGGCATTGGAAGGGAGAGGGAACCACTGACACTCGCCTGGTTTCACACCCTGGCTAATTCATTTCACCCCACTGGGATTGTTTCAAGGCAGGCAGTGCTGGCAACCAGAGACCCAGTGGGGCTGTGTAGCAGCTCTGGCAGGCTTTGTCCCTGCCTGGGCTCTTTGGATCAAATAGCATTGGGAAAAGTGTGGCAACTGTTCTCCTCTGAGCCATGTGTCAGAGGCACATGCTGAAAAACCACCCAGGACCTCCCAGGACAGGCTTCACTAACCACCTCCCTCTGTGGGACAAGGGAACGTGGCCTCCAACTGCTGCCACAGAACCCTGGGAGGGACAGCTCAGCTCTCTGTGAATTCATAGGAAACCACCTGGCTTGGACACAGGAAGAGGTCTCTGAACTAGGACATGTCCAGGACATAGGTTGGAAATTTTCAGGGGTGAGCCACTCATCCTGTCCTGCTGCACCTCGCCCAGCCCCAGGCTGAGACCCCTTGGGCAGCAGGCGCTCACCTTCAGGCACCAGGCTGAACATTTGAAGGAGAGAAGCCCAAGAACAGAGAAGGGTTGGTGCAGGAATCCAGGGGCCTGGGGGCAGGACTTGGAGCTCATCCACCTGAGTGACACTCAGCGGGAAGGCAGCCCCACACCCACACCCTCAGGGTGCTCCAGGAGCCACCAGCCAAGGGCAGAAGCTCATGCTTGCACTGGGGAGGGAAAGCTTGGCAGACAGAACACTACCAGTCATGCTAGGCTGGTGTTTGCACCTCCTTCCAGGTGTCCTATCCTGCCACTATTTCAATTTGCCTTTTCAGAGGCTCAAGAGAGTACCTCAGGGTCTTTCTGCTTCCCATTCAGGCCTCCCCCTTACAGGATCAAGTAAGTGTCACTGTCACAGCTGATAGCCACCAGCAGCAACCACAGCTATGGGCAGATGAATTATGGCATGGCATGGCTTGGGGCACACACTGAGCTTCATGAAAACAGAAGGCCACCCACCTCATGACCAGTTCATGGAGAAAGAAGCAGGAAGGAGGTGCTCCAAGTCCTTGGTCAGGACTCTAACCACAGATTGTGTCTGCAACATGACAGCGGGGAAGAGGCAGGGAAACAACAAGCCAGAAAAACCAGAGCTTTGGACACGTTCCCTGGAGGCAGCCATAAATATAATCAGGAGAGGAGCACTCATCCCATCAATCAGCAAGGCTTCTCCAAGCACCATGGGCAGTTCCCACACACCAACTTGGACCACGCTGGCTGTGACACCCCTGTGAGTCACTGCCCCGGGGTCTACCTGGTGGGATGAGTTGGCTGCTGGTCACACTGCTCAGCACAAGTTGCTTACTTGCATTGTCAGGGTTACCACTCATCCTCCCCTGCTGCCATGGTGTTTGTGGTGATAACAGAGGCAGCTCAAGGCTTCTGCTTCCTGCATGCAAGAGGTAATTTAGTGTCTGTAGATGAGCAGGCTCTGGGGAGGAGGAGGGCTGGGCTAGAGGTATGGCAGAGAAAGCATGGAATTTTGGAGAGCTCTGCTTATCCACACCCTGAGTTGGACCAGACAACACCCTGTGTGCCCTTGGATGTGTCTATCACCTCTTTGGGGGTGAGGCACAGAGACGGCCATGCCAGATGACTGGCATGAAGTACAGAGGGACATCTGCTGCTCATCCCAGTCCCAGTCCTACCTCAGGAGCCTGAACAGAAGGACTCATGTGGTATCCAGAGCCATGCAAAACCTAGCCCAGTCCCTTCAGGGCGCATAAGAAGCATCCCCATGGGCCGGGCTTCTGTGTGGAGATGGAAGATCCAGACAGGCAGGGCTTTCCCCCAGCCTGGTCCCCCTCAGAGGCTGGCAGAGCACATTACAGGAGGTGGAGGGTCTGAAGCAGCCTGGGCACCTTTTACCCTCTCATCCAAGCCACAGCAGGCAGGAGTCTGTGTAAAGTTCTGCTGTTCTCAGCAGCATTATGTAAAAGTCTGGGCAGGGGGATGGGGACGGGTGGAGAGCAGAACAGCAAGTCTAAGCCTCCCTCCCCATGCTGGCTATTACCTGAGCAAACCGTGCTACCTTCACCATCTATTCATTCCTTGGACAAGGTGTCCAAAGGGAATACACAGCACAGGACAAGGTCTGCAATAGAGGTGCACGGACAGGTATGCAAAAAGCCTGGCTCCTGGAGCCCTGCTGAATGGACAGGGCAGCCTTTGCCAGGACAGTTACCCTAAACTGGTCCTGCCAGGACTTGTTTCATCAGTCTTTACACTCAGCTGGTGCTTTTGTATAGCAGGGACCATTAACAAAATGTGGAAACTGAGTCTCAGTGGCATACAAGGCAGGACTTAGAGGGCATCTCCTCACAGCCTCACTTCACACCAGCATCCTCATTGAGCCTAGCTGTCTTCACATGTGTCATGGCTTCATCACGAGGCTCAGCCAGATAATCTCTCACTGTTTGAGGGGAAGACAGATATTTGTCCAAGACCCTTGTCTTGTGTACAAGAGCATGAAACAAGTTGGGTAAAATGGTGGAGAGAGGAGCAGAGGGAGCTTTGTGCCCTGCCTGGCATGGAGCCTGACTGCACCTTCTCCTGCAGGGTATGATGAACCATACACACCCCAAGTGTCTGCTCCTCCCCCAAGACTGCAAAAGCCTCATTGCCAGCCAGGGTTTGCTGCCCAGCAGGACAGTGACAAGCAGTGCAAGTGCCCAGCAGGACAATCAGGGCAGTGAGGACAGCTGGTCTCGCCTGGCCTGAGCCCGGGATGGTGGGGAAGCAGCAGCTCCTCCACCCTGAGCCCACACAAAGGGTAGATAGACGCCTAATCACCTACCCATGGGAAACAGGAGACTTGCTCTCTGGAAACAGAGGGGCTCCGCAGTCGCAGGCAGGCAATTGACTTATTGCAGACTCCTGGGGTGATAAATCGTGGCTAATTGTGGGCAGGTGACAGAGCAGACTAAGGGAAAAGGAGCGGGGGACATTCACTCCCTGGCAGCTGCTGCCCAGCCCTGCCCCCCTTCTTTTACTGCTCCTTTCAGGCCACTTGCATTGTGTGAAGGCAGTGCTTTCCAAAACCTGCCGAACCTCCCTCAAGGCTCCTGCCCCCTCCCTTCCTGCTCCCTTTCAGGGCTCCTGTCCTCTCCCTTCCCACTTCCTCCCTTGTTCCTGCTCTCATTGCTGTGTCTGGGATAGGAGGTCCGCGGTCGGGGAGGAGGAGGAGCTGCCCTGCCACCCACGGGCTCATGCCAACAAGCAGCCCTTCTGATGCCACAGCACAGGACTCTGAAGATGTTTTTCCATCCCCATGAGACCCATGTGTCTTCTCCAGGTCGTGCTTCCAGCCCTGACTCAGGTGACTCACCTGGAGAGAAGACACAGTGCCATGTTCTGAATATGGATGCCTTCAACATCCCACTTAAGGAGACACCATGTGAAGCAGCCCTGGTGTGGCTCTGATTTGGACCTCAAGGAAAGGAAAAAACCACTTGAATCTCAGGTCACAGGAGGGCTAACTTGAAAGCAGAAACTGTGAGGGGAGGATCCAAGGGATCAGCTTGAGGAAATGAGCTTTGCCCAGCACGTGCTGAAAGGCCAGGAAGCAGCAGGTGCTCACCAGTCCCTGCTGGACCGTACATGGGTGACTCAGGCTGCCTGGCCTTATCCCACACTTCTTTTAGTGCATTCCTCCCTGCTCCACTGTGTGCCCTGGTGAGACAGAAAAACAGACACTAATGGGAACACTCCAGCAGCAGAGTTTTCACCAAGCCCTGGCTTTCCAGAAACTCCTCCGGGAAGAGCCAGATCAGGGCTCATTACAAACTGGATGAAAGCATCCCAGCAGTGGGACAGGGAAGTTGATGACCCTTACAAGGGGCTGGATAACACGAGGAACAGCATCAAGCAAGGTCCCGAGCTCAGCTGAGCCTACTCTACGAGCCCAGTGCTCCTGTAGGGTCTGGAGTCCTGGATGTGTTTAGGACTGGATCTTTGAACAGGTGGGGTAGGTCAATCAGGGCAGGCACTTCCTACCCAACCCACTCCAGGCTGCTTTCATGAGGGGTGTTCTCAATTCCTCTGGGCTGTGTTTGAAGACAATATTTGGCAGTTCTCCACTTCTCACTTCCCCTCGCTCACACTTGCCTGCGTCTTCACAGCTTGTCAGAAAATGATACCCACTCTGGAAAAGCAGTTTAAAATCAAGTCTCAGAAGGCAGCTGAAAAGCAGCAAGGGATATGTTATGCAAAAGAACTAAAATTAACTCTTTCCTTCACTCTAGAGGGTCTTCTCCACTCCATGCACCCACCCTAAGCCACTGACCATTTGGACTCACACCAATAGTCTGACAGCAATTAGTTGGAGAGAAGCAGCTGGCAGCCATCAGCTACTTGTAACCATGCATTTACTGAATTTATCACAGCCTTGGAAATTATGAGTATTTGCCTGTAAATACACCATTTCCATTTCACTCAGCCACATATGCCCAAAAGTTAAAAGCCCATATCTAAGTACATCCCTCTTCTCCCTTTATAGACAGTGGTGACCTCTTTTAAGTATCTGGCTTGGGATGAGCTGGATCACCCTGTGGAGGGCTATATTCCTTATTGCTGACTTACAGAAGTCTGTGGTCAACGCTGGAATTGACACCAAATTGTCTCATGGAAAGCAAGAATTCTTTGCATGATGGAGCTTTTCCTCAAGTCCTTCCCAACAAGGTTTCTTTTAGCAGCTGCTTGCTTGGAGCTGGGTACGGATATGTTCCTGGAGGATAAGACATGCAGCATGCAGTCAGGTTTAATCCAACACACTGAGCCCTGAGCCTCCCCAGTTACTGACCTCCAGCTAGACTTGGTTCCACTGGTCATGTCTCATGGGGTTGACCATTCAGCCTGTTTTCAATCCACCTCACTGCCTGCTCATTCAGCCTGTACATCCACAGCTTGACTGTATGGATCTTGTAAGAGAAAAGAGCCTCAGGTCTTGCTGAAGTCCGGGCAAAGTCCACTTCTCTTCCAACACCTACTAGGCCAGTCTTTCATCATTAAAGTTAATAATGTTGATCATGCATGACTTCATCTTGGTGACTACTCCTGATTATTTTCTTGCCATCACGTGCCTGATTCATGTCCTTTGTAACCTTGGGATTTTCCACGTTGTCTTGGATTGAAAGACAGGTGTCTGCCAAGGAAGGTGGGAACCTCCGTTGGAATGGAAAATATGACCCCCTCCCTCTGAATTATTATAACTTTGAAATTAAGGGCTTTCAGGCAAAGATATAGGAAAAGGAATAACAGTTCTTTACGAGTATCTATATGTACAGCAAGACAAGCAAACAGCAGCGCTGGCAGCACCCACAAACAGCAGCAGAGCCCCAGTCCCAGCCCTCTCTCGGCACTTTCCCCTTCGCTGCAGTTCCGCTCACGGCCGGCAGGGGCGCTGCTGGCTCCCGGCCGGGCAGGTGCGATGATTCCCCCGCGGCTGCAGGGGGCGCTGTGGCCCCGGCTCGGCCGCCTCTCCTCACGGCAATGGCGGGTGAGGGCAAGAGAAAGAGAGAAAGGGAGTTTCTTTGGAAGAGAGAGAAGAGAAAGGGGAATTCCTTTGCAAACTCCTGGGAAGCAGCTGGTCTCAGTGCCCCTCGGGAATGGGCTGCAGCAGGAAACCCTGGAGGCAGCAAGCTGGAAGGGCAGAGGCTGGCACACCCGGGGTGACAATGAAGTGTAGCAGAGAACTCCAGGCCGTGCCAGAGCCCTGGGGTGGCCAATTGATGGTGACAGTGCAGCAAGGAGCGCTGAAGGAATGGCAGAGAGCAGCGGGTCTGGCAGGGAATCACTCCCTGGGATTGCCAGCTCACTGGCAATGGCTGGCACCGGGGTCAGGCTCTTCAGAGCCCCTCAAAACCTGGCACTGACTGAGCTCAGAGCAGCAGAGAAGCTCAGAAGAAGCTAGTAAGCTCCAGTCACAGTGAAAGAACAAAAAAGGGGGCAAAACCCACACGGCAACAAGTCTCTTTCATCAGAGAGATTGTGCCACATGGCCGTGGAGAGGATTCGCCTCACCAAAGGAAGCAAGATCCCCTTTCCCCCTCCACCCCTCACTGAAAATCCAGGGCTGGCTCTCACCCATTGCAACATTCCCAGAGCTGGGGTCGGGGAGGATGGGGGCCAGGGGAAGGGGCAGCAACCACCCTGGACACAAAACAAAAACAAAAATGGGTATGGGATTAAAAAACCATCCCCAAGTCACATGTCTTTTGCAAGCAGGTTCCCTAATGTTGAACAATGTTGACCATTTTACATGTTCTTCCTTCTACTGCCTACATCCTTACAAAAATCCATCCTGTTGGTTTTGAATTCTCAGATTCAATTTCAGCTTGGGCTTTGGCTTTTCTAACTTCAATCCTGGATGCTTTGTCAATGTTTCTGTATTTGTCCTGGTTATCCAACCCTACATCTACCTTCTGTATGCCTCTTCTCCATGTTTTACTTTGGCTAGAATCTCTTTATTCATCCATGCAGACTTCTTGGCATTTTTGCCGGACTTAGTACTGGAAGTCTCTTGGGCTAGTGGAAGGAACTGAAAGAATCTTATCTGTCAGAAATATTTCTTAGTTAGTCCTGGTGTCTCAGGACAATTTTCTTCCAAAGCTGGATGTGATTGGATTAAGGAAAGACAAGATTTAAGCCTGCCCAAAGTAACGTGATTGCAGGTAAGAATACATCCCCATGATACAACACATGGCAATAGAACCTGAGCCATCTCCTTTTGCAGCCCAACCTCTTCTGACAGAAAGCCTGGCACACAGAGGTGTCCCTGTGCACCCCTCAAGTGCTTCACAGGCAGCTGCAGTACAAGATGGGAAGACTTTGTGTGATCAGAAGTGATTTCTGCCAGGCTCTGTCACAACCAGTCTCTTTCAAGGGTGAAAGAACTAAACTCAAGATGAAGTGGATGAGCTTGTAGGTGAGGTCTGCCCAAGTTTGTGCAATTGGCTTGGGTCAGTTTCAATGATCTTGGCACAATTAAGCTCATGCAGATATATGACCTTGTCAGCATACCTGCAAGGTTCTCAAGAGACAACAGGAGATCATGTCTCCAAATCATTTTGCAGAGTCCAGCAGGGAGCCTCTGATTTGGGTATCTGTAGATCATGCAGCATTGTCACCTGTGCATGTGCTTCTCTGCCCAGGTGTCTGAGGGCTTCCCAGGAACTTCCAGGAGTTATTCCAATGCAGAGCCCCAGTGTACGCTCAGACAGTTTGAAGCTGCGGCAGCCTCGTCAACAGTTAATAGCACTTCAGCTTTTAGGAGATATCAATCTTCTTGGAAGCACCTCATCTCTCTCTTGCTAAAACTAATTTAGTGAGAGACTTGCTTACCGCTTTCCATATCCAAGACAAGGTTGTACCAGAATTTGATTGTGATGAAACAGGAGAGCAATCCCTGTCTGCTGAACATACTGTGCATATCATGATGGAGACTGATGGACCAGCATCACCTCAGAAACAGCCAGAGTTCCAATCAACAAAGAAACCTAATTAAATGTGACCAGGAGATGGCTTTACCCACGTCACTTCCAGCCCTCTCTGCCCAGAGAAATGGGTTCAATAAGGCAAAGGCCCACCTGAAGCTGTTTGACAGCCCAGGCATTAACACATGGCCTTACATCACTTGTGTTTAGCTTCAGCACAAGCAGGTGCCTCCACACTTGCATCCCAGTAAGGCCTCAGCAGCTTTTCCATCCATCCCTCACAGCTGCAGTCCCACTTGGGCCAGGAAGGTCCCACTGTGACAGGCCTCAGTGTCCCTGAGATAGTCCCCTGTCCCCAGGGTGACATGGGAGGCTCTGCAATTCCAGCAGCTACTTGCTGTACCAGGGCACTGCTGCTTGGGCTCACACTGGGCACATCAGATGTTTGTCACCTGCCCTCACCCTGGGCAGACAAACCAGGCAGTCTGAGGACTGGGGTGGTTAAGAATGGTGCCATCAGCCTTGTCCCATGCTGGCTTGCAATATGCAAGGGAGGGGAGGGGAAGAGAGACATTTGAACACCTTTGTGCTCTGTGCCAAGCCCTGAGCACCCTATGGGCACTGTCTGGGCCAGGGGAGACTTGCATTGCAATGTGTCATGGACCTGACTAAACCTCCTCAATTTCCTGGGCAGCAGGAAAACTCCTCCCCAAGGGCACATCTGCCTCCCTTGCTCACTTCAAAACATCTGCTCTCTGAGGCAGGCCCATGACTGCCACACTGAACCACCATCCTGTTATGGAAATTCAGGGGGTTTCCCATGGTCTGGTCCCTGCAGAAAATATGGACAGACAGAGCCCTGCTCCTTGCCCCCCTCTCTCATCCCACCCAGTCCTTCCTGCATCCATGCCATCCAGCTGGAAACCCCACCAGGACTCTCTGCAGTGATCTTTTTGCCTTGGACTGCAGATGCAGCCTCTGTGGCAGCAATCCCAGCACTGCGCACTCCCCCAGCACAGGTCTGCCTGCAGAGATAACCACCCTGGTACAGAGCATCCTTTTACCTTCAGGGACAAAAAGTGCCATGCATCAGGAAAAGAGACAGATCCTGCTTCCAAATCTTTGCATGCTTTCTCTGGTATCCTGTGACCACCTGCACAACTGCAGAGGGCCAGACATCATCCCTCCTATTGCCACAGTGCTCCAATCCCTAATCCTGGGAGAGGGCTGTGATGTGGCCCCTCTCCTTCAATAGTTCATTTCTTTATTTAACTACTTTCATTGCTGCCCAAGATTGTGGGGATAGAGCAAAAGTCCTTCCAAGGAGCTCAAGCACCATAGGAATCACCCCCTTGGCTGTGTGTGCTCCCCACAGCCTCATGCTGGGGTCACAGCAGCTGCTGCAAGCAGCCCAGCCAGCCCCAGTCCTGCAAGAGCATCCGGTTCCTGCCAGCACCCAGCGTCACTGGGTGGGTGTTTGTCTGCCTTCCTCCTTTGAAAGGAGTTTCCATAGGAACAGTCAGGCCAGCAGCCCTCTGCAGTGTGGTTCTGGTGCATTACCCAGCGTGAAAGCACACAGCTGCCCAGCATTGTCCAGCAGCTGTTCCCTCATCCCCCAGCACTTGCGAGGCAGCGACATTGGAGCATTGTGAGGTCACTCAGCCATGGAGATTGTGGGGCTCTATCAGCGAAACACTGGCACTCAGAGCTGGAGATGTTCTTCTTCTCCAGGTCTCTTGCCACTCTTTCACCTGCAGCACCTGAGTGCTTCCCAGAAGTGCAGTAGGGGACATGGTAGAAACCTGTCCCACATACTGTTCCCACCCTGCTGCCCTGTTCAGGTCCTGGGAAGGACAGACACAAGCCCTGCAGCCCAGCTGGCTCCCCACTAAACCTTAAAAGCATTCCAGACCCCCCGGGTGTCCATGCTCAGCATCCCCTCCCACTTGCAGGGACAGGAGATGGGTCACTGGGACCCATCTGCGTGTGTGGCATCAGCCCAGTGCTGCAGCGCTTGCTGTGGGGTTGGCAGCACAGTAGCAGAAATAGCTGCACGGGGGGCCTAGATCAGGCTGGATCTGGCTGGAGGAGGAGGCACAGTGCATTTCCCAGAGCAGTGCTGCCAGCAGAACTGCTGTTGAGGTCCAGCCAAAACCTAAAGCCTCCTTCCCCAGCTGGGAGCTGCACCCCGAGCCCTCACACCCGGCTGCAGCTGCCTCTCCTGACACTGAAGGGTGCTCTCTGAAACCCCAGCTGCTGCAGTGCTGCTGGAGGTTGGTGACCCAAGGGCTCAGAACCCACAGCCAGCTCTCACTGTGCCGTTTGGGTACCCACATGTAGCTCATCTGACACTGAACTGGGAATGCCTTGGTGGAGGGAGTCTCCACAGGCCATCTTTAGGATGGGATCTTGTCCTTCCAGGAGGTTTTTCAGCTGGAAGGAAATGCCCTTCGTGGGCTATCCTTCCAAATCTCTTATTATTCCTGGAAGCCAGATGTTCCCCTGCATCTTCTGAAGAGACAGGAGCTGCAGGTCTCTCTCATTTTTTCTTCCCCACCAGGTCAACCCTTTCTTACCTCATGTCACATCCCTGTGATGATGATGGAGGGTGGGGAGCAAGGAGACTGTGAGGGTGAGGGACAAGGTTTCATGAGAGAAGACAGAGTATGATGGGCCACGCTGGGAAGAGGCAAGGGGTGGCGGGCATAGGAGAAGGACAGAGAGCAGGAGAGGAGGAGTAAGAGGCATTTTATAATTCACTGCTCCACTAATCCACTAACCAGGGCCACCCTGGCCTGGACAGGACAGACAGCTGGAGGTTTGCAAGCACTTTCTCCTCCCCCAGACAGAGGATAGCAGTAGGGAGGCAGACAGGGGGCCCTGGCTGTCTGAAGCCCCAGCTGCCCCACACTGCTCCAACCCCATCAATCCTGGGAACATCCCACGTGTGGCCATGCCCGTCACGTTTGTTCTGGGGCAAGGCCTGCAAACCTCCAACCTCAACTCAGGTTTTCATTATTGTGGATCGGGGGCACAGAGCATGGAGCAGGATCAGGCCCAAGCCCTGCTTTCCCTCAGCTCTGCTGGATTGAGGTCTTCTTGCTTTGCCCGGCTGAGTTGCAGCATCACCAAGTCACAGGGACTGTCCTGTGCATGGCCCAGGAGATCCCAGTCTGTGGTTCTTGCAGGTTGAAGCTTCTCCCCATCCAATCCCACCCTTCTGGACTCAACATATCCACAGTGCTCTGGTGTCTCATCCAGGACAAGGTCCTTTCCTGGTTCAGAGAGTGACATTCTAGGTACCTCAGGAGTCATCCCCAGCTGCTGTACACTGCAATGGCCTAGAAAGAGAGGAGAGATCAGCATAAAGCTCTCTCCATTCAGAGCTGGAGGGTCAGAACAGGACATACTCTTCCCCCTGACACCCAGAGGTGAGTGTAAAAGGGCACTGGGTATCACTGGGACCACTGCTGTGACTTGAACTGAATTTTGAGTTTCATCTCAGCCCCAGAGATGTTGGAGCAAAATCCTTCTGGACATTTGTGAAGGGGGAAGGCAACTTTTTTTTCTTCTTTTTTTCTATTTTTCTTTTTTCTTTCTTCTTTCTTTTTGCCAACATGGCTGCCCCGGCTCATCCTCTGCATGACCGCCAGTGCTGGTCACAACAACCCTGCAGGCTGCAGCCTTTGGTAAGCATGTCTCCATGAAACCTTTCTGTTCATTCTTCTTGTTTTCAAACCCAAAGTATTTGCTCCAAGGAGCAGCTGGGAACAGCAGAGAGGGCAGGTTTATATTGGGACCTTGTGTGGCATCCCCTTGGCATGTGTACCAGGCTTCTCTCTTACTCTCACACCCACTGGGACAGAATCTGGCAGAGGAGCTAATGCTGGTGCCCCAAAGCAGAGAAAAAGCTGAAGGACTGAACAAGAGGGAAGTTTTGTACCTTGTTCCTTGAATACCTTATATAGAAAAGCTGATCAGAAATCATGCACTGAAGGGAGGTTTTCAAGACACAATCAGATTTTCACCTGAATGAGTTCTTTTCATTAAACATCTGCTTTCAGAGAAAATGTCAGTGTTTCATCTGAAAGAAAGAAAAAGCAACGACTTTGAAAACACCACTGCAACATCACCCACCAAAGGAAAATCTGGGTTGACCCTGCCATGCAGAGAAGAGTGGAACCCAGAACCCCTGAAGGGCCAAGGTCTGTGTGTAGCTGAAAGAAGTCTGCCCTCCCCAACAGTCAGATTGTCAATTTTTGCCAAATACCTCAAATATCCCCGAAAAACAAATGTCCTGATTGTACTCATGTGCCACTGGCCTTTGAATTGTGACAGAGATTTGCAACCAGGGGAGTTCTGTTATATATGTCCCTATACATGAGACCACTCTGCAAGAACCTTTTAAGGCACAGAAGCCTGAAAATAAGCAGGGCCAGGGGCATCCAGGGAGAACAGCTCAGTCAGCATCCCTAATCATGCACAAGGCATCTTGCCTTGCCCCTTCCATCTCAATGCTGGGCTCCTACATCCTCTGTCCCTGAGCTCAGCCAGAGTTCAGTAACTGGCAGGTAACTCATCAGTGTGACATAGCCCCAAAGCCTGGCAAGGAGACAGGGCATAAAGGCAAAACTCTTGACCTGGACCAGAAGGACAATCCTGGCAGACTGTACCTGGCAGGGACCCAGAGATGCTGCTCCAGCCGACATCCGCAGCCGCCACCCCAGCAAGGCCAGGTTGGGTGCCAGGAGATGCGGTTTACACAGTTATTGTTCCATGGGAAACTGGCTGTCTTCCTGCTCTTCATCTGTCAGCAGGATTTTCAGAGAATATGTTCCCAAATATGAAGTGAATGTGGCAGGCTGGGCTGGAGCCCTTTGCTAGAAAACCTGGACGTCACAGTGTGTCCGGTTTAATCCCAGAGTCTGTGAGAATCAGTGTAAAGTAGCATATCAAGTGAACTTTTCACTCTGTGGCAGGAGGGATTACCACATCCCCTTTGTTTGTTGTGCACTTCGTAACTGAAAACACTTTAACCCTTTCTTGCAGCCCTGCAGCACTAAGTACCCATGAAAATTCCTAGGAAAACTGCAGCTGTTCCGATCTCCGCTGGCTGGGGGGCGATGGGTACACTCATTCTCCATGAACCATTACTCCTTGGCTCCCTCTTGACTAGGGAAATGGGTCCTGTTTCAAAATGCCTCACCACAGAGCTTCTTGGCAAGGCTTTGCATCAGGCAGTGCAGGCAGCACCAGGTGCTCCCAACTTCTCATAGCCCTGGCCTGGAAAAACCTTGAAGGAGACTCCACTGGTTCCATGTCCAAGTGAGTTTTGCAGCTACAGAGCAGCAGTTTCAGCCCTTTCAGCGCCCACACAAATCACCAGTCCATCATCTTTTACTGCCCTGCATTAGTGCAGTTCCAAGGAGAAAAAAATGCACGGGAAAATCGTGCCAAAATATTAAAGTGAGATCATTTCTATTAGAAAATGTTCCCTGTGAAGAAGCAAATTTTGATGTGAAACAAATCAGAAAAGTTATTTTCGTTCAAGATGAATGAAAATGCAAACACTGGCCTCTGAGAAGTTTATTTCTAAGAAACCACTGATTTAATTCCTCCCTCCTCCTTTCTTGGTTCTTTTCCAGTTGAAATTTTATCAGTGCTGGACAAGTCATCAGGTGACATGCTGTCATCGTTTTAATGCTCTTATTCCTACTTGACAACTTTCCTGCAGTTGTAGAAAAGAAAGGGGAAATAAACTGCAGAAAGGCAGAAAAGCCAGACTCTAGGACATGAGTCATCTCAATGCCCTCAGCAGCAAACTGAGATGAAAGAGAGAAAACTTCCTATTTCCATTTTCAAGAGAAGGCTTTTAAATGCAACCCAAAAAGCTGAGTTTGAAACTGGATTTTCCACCTTATCCTATAAATTCCACTGACTATTGGAGACAAGAAAAATTACTTTTTTTTTTTTCCTGGAAAGAAAATCATTAAAATAAAACATTCTAGCTGAGGGACTTCCTCTTTTAGGAAGTTGGTAGTGTCACCTCTGCAGCAGCTTCTCATCAGCTCGAGCTCACTGAGTAGGCCCCACATGGATGCATTTGCTTCTCAGGATGCAATTTTTACTCTCCATTCCACACTGTGTCCATCACCTGCAGTCACTCCCCACCCTTACTCAACAATGACATACCTGCTTGGTCACAACAGGCCTTCCCTCCAACTCCCTCCTCTGGAAATGCCAAAGGGAAAGCAGCTGGGCAACTCTCCACTCATCCACTGAAAAAAAAAAATTCTTTAAGATCAGCTCAGGTGCTTCCTGGGGGCTATTTTAGTTATTTCATGTGTTTGTAGCACAAGGGCCACAACATGATGTTCATGACTGGCACTAAAGGTGGGCAGCGCAATGCTTTCAGTTCAGGTATCCACTCCAGCCCAGCACCCAAAGTGTTCCCAGAGATGCTCAAGCCTGCTGATTCACAGGGATATCCTCTGCTCACAGCTACCCCAAGGGCTCTAAAAGGTGTGACAAACTGCAACAGCACTCATAGATCTGTTGGCAGAAGCAGATGTTGCAGCTCATGCATTTCTATCAAAGACTTCTTCACACTGAGATGATACCAAATGGGTTCTTGCATTTGGTACCTGCTTAAGCTGTACCAAACTCCTTTTGATGCCAGAATGTTTTTTCCCTTTTCTTTTATATACCTTTTACACAGTTCTGTGTATCCACAAGTATTAGCAGGCACACTTGTAACCCTTCACTTAGTCTGGTGCTCAGTGTCCTGTAGGTGTCCTGTAGTTCATGAGACCAAACACCCCAGAACTACAGGGAGAGCCAGGGACACCAAACACCCCACTATCTCAGGAAGCCAAGGTCTCCTAGCAGGACAGATTCTGTAAACTCGAGCTTAGCCCACCCCAGCCACTTATTGGGCTCCCTTGTTAGATGTGCTGATGTGTAAGGTCTATAACTGGCGTGTGTGATTGGTGGTGGCTGTGCATTTTGCCACTTCACCTGAGTGAAGTGGATGCATCAAACGAGATCCTGATTAAAATACCAAGGTAACAACCCTCAACCATCTAACTGTGTCTAGCTTCATTTTCTTAACACCAGGAAAAAGGCATCACTTTCAATAAAAGGTTTGAACATCATATGTTGACTCTGGAACACCACTCTCACAGTGTAGCTGTCCCTGGTGACCACCCAGCATGCCCAACACTCTCCACAAGGAGTCATGGAAGAATGGCCTAAGAAAAATGGTTTGAGCCCACAGACTACAGCATGAGCAGGTTGGTCATGCAGAGCTGAGATAGAATTTGGTGCAGAGCATGTGAGGAGGGTGAGGGATGAGACTGTGATGGGCAAACTGTGAACCCATGTGAGTTTATCTAAGTGAGATGTTCATGCATGGGGAACAGATGCAGACACGCTCAGGCTGGGAGGGGTATTCATGTGTGTGTGAGAGTGCATCATTGGGCTGTACATAAAGTGTGTTGGGCTTTAGGGACAGAGATGCAAGAAGTGCATGGCCCCATAGTAGTTTGGGGGGGGCTCTGTGTGGGGCATTGCACATGCCATAGGATATAGGGGGATGGGATGTGCACGGAGGGGCATTTGTCAAGGAGAAACAAGGATGGTGCAAGTTCATCAGGCAGGACATGAACACACAGCAGTGAGCTGAGCGTGGAAGCAAACATGCAAAGGCAAAGGGGAGAGGAAGAGAATGCCGCACACAGATAATGCTCAGAGACAGTGTGGATTACTGCTGTTAATACCTCTGGTAAGAACAGAAGTCTGCTGGCTGGGAGCAGGAGCGGAAAGCTGAGCCCCTTTTTATATTTCCCTGTTCCCGCCTGCACTAATCCCTTTGAGCCCCAGGAAAAAACTGCAGAGAAATCAAACAGGCTGTTCATGCTGCCCCAGTGTCCCCAGGATTAATTAATTTGGGATTTGTGGGAGTCACAAGGTCACGCTCCCCCCACTGGCAGAGCTGGCTCTGCAAGGCAAAGGCAGGGCTGGGCTCCGAGTCTTTCCATCCAGGGAAATGCCCCATCAGCCATGACCTGGAGTAGGTCCCTCAGGCAGCCACCATGGGAAGGTTTTGAGCACTGGGTGACCCAGGCTGACCCAGGGTGCCAGGGCATGGAAAGGCACCAGACTGGGGGGACCAACAAGGAAGAATTGTGTCCATATCTCAGAGATCAGCCTCCAGCTAGAGGCAGACACTTGGATGGATCCTGCCTGCATCTGGCCCCATGCACCTTGTCTCATCATCAGTACACATGGTCTCCTGTTCAGCACAGCACTGAAGCAGAAACACATCCACAAAGGACAGGGACTCGAAACAAATTGCTTCATCTCAGGTGTGACCCTTTCCATCCTATGGGAAAGGGGATGAGGAGCAGGCAAGACGAGCTGTTTGACCCACTTACCCATCCCAAGAAGGGAATTCTGCCTTTTGAAGATTCTGTCTTGGGTGCCAGATCTCCACTTTCCTCCACAAGTTGCTACTCAAATGATTCATAAATTCATTTTCAGGGAGCAATTGAGCTTACAAGGTGGTTTTCCTGAGTTTTTGCCAAGAAACACTCTTAAGAGAGCAGTTGGAAAAAATGCATTTCAAAATGTAATTGAATATTTGTGATCAATTGTCTGGGCAGTACCTGACTAACATTCACGAGGAGAGTTCATTCATTCTCACCCAAAGGCACTCTGGAATCCAGGACCAGCATCTCTCCCAGCTCTGCTGAGGATTTTGCTCAGATGTGGATGCTTTGCAGCCCCTTGGTAGCAGGAAGGTTCAGAGCTTCATGGCACTGAGCCCACGGCCATGAAGAGACCATAAACAACGGAAAAGATGGTGATTTCTAGCACCTGGCAAAGAGGATTGGGAAAGCTGGAACATTCCTTTGGTGCCAGGGTTGGAGGAGTCATTAATTCAGCCCATTAGCACCTAACAGCCAAATGAAGAGCAAGAAAGAGTATCATGAAGAGGGTCCAGGATCCAGACCTGGTCCTCATCCCCTAGTGAATTGCTCCTTGCCACAGTAAAACTTAATCCCTTAGGTACAGACACTTTGAAACTGTCCAAATCAAAGTGCAAGGTCCCAGTTGCATCCCTGCCAGCCTGCTCCAGGAGATTCCTCCTGAAGCTTTCAAGATCTTAAACAAAATAGCCTGCCCCAGACACTGTCTGGTGCTGCCAGAATGAAGAACTCTAAACAAAGCTGGACCTTATCCCACAAAACCAAGATGTTCAGCCTTGCAATCACCCGTTCCCCTGGCTCCTAGGTATGTGCTTCCTTCTGTTCCATCTCTGCTCCAAGCCTCCATCAAGCAGCTGAGAACTCATGATGAGCCCAGTATGGACAGCGTGAGACTGGCTGTGTGGAGAGGAGGCAGCTCCCTGCCTGGTTCTAAGGAGTTTATAGTCAGAAAAGCCTCTGATAGCAGGGGAAAGTCCTCATCAAACAAAGGCAGAGTGTCTGATTGATGAGACCCTGGTCCCTGACCTTGGCAGCATCCAGGTTGTCCCAAAGTGAAATGGTGCTGCACAGTGGGGCTGGAAAAGTCAGCCAAGGCTTGGTGCAGACTGCCACTGACCATAGAGTCTGTCCAGTGTGATAACCTAAGGGGACAGAGACAGATCAGCTTCCTCCTAGCTGACTCTGCCCTGCTTTGATGCAGTCTGTCCTCTTAAAACCAAAGATCCTTCTTTCCAGTAGTCACAGAGATTTGTCTTTCCTATAGTCTGGCTGAGGTGGTGTCCAAACTGAGAACACTGAGCCACCAAACAAGTGTTCCCCCCCACTTGGGTGGAGTGGGTGGTACATAAAGCCTTTGCCTTTTGCCATGGGCAGCTCTCATGGGAACAGCCTGCCTGGAGGCAGAGGCTTTCCCAAATGCAGATGGACAAGCAGCAGCTCCCAGCCTGCCAAAAACCAGAGCTCAGTGAGGCACTGGTTCAGTCCTTAGCTCAGTATCAGCCTGTGTACATGACACTCCCCACGTCTGGAGATCAGGTAACATAATTAGTCATTGGTGCAAATTGCTCATGGTAAATGGGCATGGGCTCAGACTGTCTTGTGAGAAACTCCATCCTAGTGACTACTTTGGGGTGCTGGAGAAACATAGGGGTCTGTGTAATAAATAATCAGTTCTCCAAAGTACCAGGGCCCTGATGCTGGCCAGCTCTTGGGCCAGCATAGCCTCCTGCTGCTAGCCCACATCTCTGATCATACTCAGTACCTTTCTCCCAGCCTAGTCCTCCTCCATCCCTTCTGACACTGAACAATCTGCACCCCACACAGCAACAGTGGATTTTCTGCAGGGCTGGAATGCATCCCCTTTATTGCATTGTTTGTTGCATATTGTAATCAACATGGTCATTCAAACCCAAATTCATCCCTCCTGAGCTTGCCAGGCCAGATGGAAAGGGTATGTTATATGAAAGGTCCTGTGCAGTATCTAAAGGTGAGGGAGTTACAAACCATGTCCCCAGCAGGTGCATTCCCCACTGCCCTGAACTCGATGGAAAGCTGGGTTTACAAGGGCTGTGTATTGAACATGGCCAAATAACTCAAGGAAGGATGACTGGGGGTCACATGTACAAGGCTGGGTCTTTTCTCTTGGAAAGCAGCAGCACTGAAAGGGCCTTAGGCAACACTGGAAACAACTTGAGCTGAGCATAAGCTTCCAGGACAAAGGAGAGCTTAGCTGGCAAACAGTCTTAGGGGCTTTAGCAGAGGGACAGTGAATAGATGGGAAGCAGCCTATCCCTGAGCATGGCAGGAGCAAGTCCCTCACTGCCATATGGGCACAGCTCCATTGTTGGCACTTCAAAGAATTTGTTGACAGCATGGAGGAAATGAAGGAAAGGGCACAAGCACAAGTCAAGGTCTAGAAAAGCTGCCTCCAAGAGGCAGCAGCAGCCGTGGGTTATCAGAGAGATGCTCAAGGTGTGGCTCAGCTGCTCACCTGCAGGGAGGTGTCTGAGAGCAAGTGGGTTTTGGTTCTGCAGAGAACAGATGCAGCAGATACACATTATTTGCAGCAGGGAAGGCAATAAAATATGGGAACAAGCGACTTGGGGACGTGGTGGAGCATTGCTTCTCTGGGCTCAAGGCTGACTATCCTGCTTTCAAAGCCCTGTCCTGGGTTTGGCCATAGGTCTGAGTTTGGGGCAGGGGATGCACTACCACAATCCTACAGCAAATTCTTGGCAGAAGGACAGACCAGTGCATCAGAGCTGTCCCTCTGTGCTACAGTCTCCACCTTGCACAGAGCAGGGAGCAAATAGCTCAGGAGGGTGTGCAAGGCACACACTTTTCTTTCTTTTTTTTTTTTTTTCAGACAGAGCCTTAGATAAAGAACAGGATCAGGATTAATCCAGCTGCTGCCCCCAGGCCAACTGCACTACAGGCTTGTCTGCTGGAGCAAAGCACTCAAGCCTGCCCACCTCTGTCTGGAAACTGATCTAAAGGCTTATCCCTCCCCAAATACGTGCCCCCCTGCTCTGGCCTGTGTGTCTTCTCCAGCGCCTGCCGTTCAGCTGAGCATGTCTCTGACGGCTGCTTTTGAGTGTCTGGGAGCCCTCCTGGTCTGGCAGGGGCTGGAGCTGGTATTCTGACCCTACAGCCATCTCGCCAATCCTGTTATCAACCTGGTGGCCTCAGGTTTTTCCGAGGCAGTGCTGTCCATTAGGGTTTGCTGAGGAAGAAACTGCTGGGGTGGCAGCACTGCCAGTGCTCAAGGGGCATTTATCTTCCTGGGACTCCTCACCCCCATGGGATCCCCAGCCCTTCAGGGCCTGAGCCACTGGGCTGTCATTCCTGAGCTTTTCCAGAGGCTCCCTTCACTTCCTCATGCTCTGCCCTGCCCCACAGTCTGCCCCAGCCCCAGCAGTTCAGGAGAACTCCAGCAGCACAGGGATGCCTCTGCATCCAGCCTTGAGATCAGCCAGAAGCAAAATGGGTCTTTGAGAAACAAATGCCAAGAAAAGCCCAACTAACATCAGAATACAACTGGTGGAGTTATGGGGCACAAAACTGAGGTCACTCATCCCACATCCTCCTCACAACCAGCAGGACACGACATGGGGCAGCACAAATCACTGAAATTGAAATGCACATCCCAGCTGTGTTCTGGAAACCTCCCACCTGACAGACTGTGGCTGTTGGATGACTTTGTACCTCATGGCTTTATCTGCTTGCTTTTCAGAGCCTTTAACACTCTGAAAGTTGGCTTTCACCAACCCTGCATGGCAGTGAGTGCTACTGTTTAGTTACACAGTAGAAAGACCCTTCCTTCAGCTGGATTTACACCTGCTGGCATCTCCCCTTGGAAAATCAGCTTCTTCACCTTTTCTACCTTACAAAATCTCATTCTTCCTCAGGCTGTGACAAAATAAAACTTTTTAGTGATGGAGCTTTTGGAAAACCGAGAACACTTTTCTGAGTGACTGTCCCTGATTTACATATATTTCTTCCTTCAGCTTGCTGCCCTGGAGATGCACCACCTCTGCAGCAAGTCACACAACCTTCTTCCAGGTCAATATGCACATGTCTATTAATACAGGTTTCTATTACAATATTGATGACTTGCTCAGTGACCTTTAGTTTCCTAGGTCTTTATTTCAAAAATTTGGTATCATATTTACGTACCTTCTGGGACAGAAATTTAGAACACCTAACGTGGCTCCAGCCTTGGTGAGCTCTGTTGTTTTGAAACTTTCCCACTCAGCTCCTTGGCACCAGGCAATTTCTCATCTCTCTTTTCCTGGGAGGCAATACTGCAAACTCCAGAGATAGCAGGGGTTTCCCACACATCTGTGATCACCTCTTCCAGTGGTGGGCAGAGGGCATCTCCCTGCCCAGGCAGCATCACTGCTGGGACACCTAAAACCCCTCCCTTGAGAAATGAGCCACATAATCTCCTTGGACTGGCTGTGGGACCATCCCCCAGAGCAGGATCAGGTCTCTACCTAGTCTGGGGGAGCAGGATATACCTCAGCAAAGAAAAGGACAATTTCCAGGTGCAGATTTCAGCATTTCCCCTGCTCCAGAGGCCGGTCTGTTCATATACCCTGCTTACCCCATCCCACCATGTAACCCCCAGCTTTTCACATCTCTGCTGCCTGTGATATTTCAGTATGATAAGGCAAGAGCACACCTGTGCACATGGCTGACCCTGCAGACAAGCCTGGGTGTGCAAGGTGTGCATGTGACCCATCAGCCATGGATTTTACAGCCCTCAGTGATGCAAGCAGGGAATTATCCAGGTGCAGCCCCTGCTCACACCTCTCCGTGGCTATTACCAGAGCCAAGTGAGTTTCTCCCATGCCAGGACCAACATTAGTCTGCAGAAAACCCTTCCTCTCCCTCCCCATGGACAGGGGTTTAGCCCTGGCCCACCAGCTCCCTAGGAGTAGGGCAGGTGAAGCCAAATACTTTTACTAATCCCAGCTCCGAAGAGCGGCTCTCAGGTTACAGATGATGTGAATAGGATCTATGTTCCAGGGTGATCAGACTTCCTGGAATTTCTGCAGGACCAGTTATCTGTTCCTGTAACCATCTGCAGCTGAATGTGCTGCTATGGCCCAAGTCCAAAATGCCCCCATCTCCTCAGCCCCCGATCTGAGGTCTTTGAGTGAAGCACGGCTGGCAGCAGAAAAACTACCCTGCAGCTTCACACACGAGTCTCCCAACTGAACAGGCCAGAGCACCTCAGAAACCTGATCTCCAGGGCCTTCCGTGGCACAGACAAGAAGAGACAAAGAGCTCTCGGCCACCGGACGTGCCGAGTGTGACTCCCTGACACATCCTGCCACAACCTGACACTGAGCGTGTGGATTCATTTAGGGTTGACTCAGCTCTGCAGCACCACTGAGAGTTGCAGCACTCCTGAAATGTCCCTGTCCCTGGGGGACTGTCTTAGATCAGGAGGAATCCTCACGTTGCAGCCTGTTCTTTCCTAGTAGGTCTGATGGTGCCTTGGGATGTCATGAGGCCCTCTGGGCTGGGCTGATGGTGGGAGCTTGTACTTAGATGAAGGCAGAGGGAACTGCAGTGAGCAAACAGCTCAAGCCATCTGAATTCAGACAATGAATATCTCTCCACACCCCTTGCAGAAGACTACAGGTTTTTCTCCCCATCACTACTAATGCTGGCTTTGTGAAAAAAGTCTTAGAGCTTGCAGGTATCACTGCAGGGCTTGGGGAGCATTCAGGCTGGTGTATGCACCCTGTCCACAGGCTCCCCTGCTGCCCCAAAGGCAGCTTTCAAGCTTTTGAGTACCTCCCTCTTTCACAGCCCCCCATGTTAGGGCAGCAGAGATGAGCAGAGCTCTCTCTGTCACCCAGCTGTGCCTGTTGGGGACCAGCAGGTGCAGTTCTGCCAGGTGAAGGGCGCCACTGCCTGTGAGAAATGCTTCACCAGCACTTGTGTCCAGTCTTGGGCCTGACCAGAACAGCAGCTCACAGGCAGGAGGATGGAGCTGAGTCACTGTGATTCACGGGGTGACCTCATCCCTGCTCCCCACTGCAGTCACTAACCCAGTAGCACTGCACTCTGATCCCAGCTGGGGACATGCTGTGTGTCCTTTCTGCCATCAGTCACCTCTGTGAAGGCCCCAGTGCTACTCCATTCCCTGCCCAGATCCCACCTGGCCATTCACAGTCTTGTAGTTGCTTCCCTACAAAAGGCTCTGCTTGCCCATGAATCTCCCTCTCTACTTTCCAGCCTGAGACAGTGCAGGCAGAAAGAACTGCCAGGGAACCATGGATAAAACATCCTCTTTATCCCATTTTCCACCGTCCTGCAGCCCTGACACTACATTTCTCCAGACTTTCCAGCCATCATATACATGGTGACATATATCTTTAGTTTTTCCTCTGGGTGTCCTTGGGTCAGCCTAAATAGTGTCCTGACAGCACAGCTAGCCTGTTCTCTCATTGAAAATGCTGCTCAGAGCTTCACACATCAATAGACAGCAATTAACCACATGAAAAATTACAGAAAAGTCCATGGACAGACAGTCACTTTGCTCTGTGCTTCCTGCTCCTCAGCAAAGCATGTTCTTTGCCAGGCTTTGGAGGAGAGAAAACACTTTTGTGTGCAAGAAGCTGTGTGGCAATAGCAGCCTCAGCAGCATGTGAGACCTAAATCTGATGGCAGAGCATCCTTAGCCAGATGAAACCATCCTGCAAGGGCTCTGTCAGCTGCTCCTGGAACAAAATCCCACAGAAGCAGATGAAAACACTTCATCAGAGCTTTCCAAGAATAAAACAGGGGGTCCAGCTCCATTACCAGCAAGCCTCAGTGCTTGCTGTAGACCCTGGTCACCTCTGTGTCTGAGCAGGGTTTCTAGGAGAGCATCATCCTCACCTCTGCAATCTGACTTCCTGGGAGTGTTCTGTGTCCTGAGGAATGTGGCTCTTGAACTGAACTCCAAAGGCTTTTGCAAGCCTTTCAATCCCAAACACAGGGACTGAGAAGGGGGTGAGTGCCCCCTGAGGAGGGGAGAGCAGTGGGGTGGGATTAGAGCCAGCACTAACACCCTGCTCTCTGCAGTGGCATCTGAGCAGCACAGGGAGAGGTCAGGATTAGGGGAAATCCTTTGAGACCAAAGGGGAGTTAAGCAGCTCTCTCCTTGCACACACAGAGAGGGTATCCCCAAACCTCCACCCTGGGAAAGGCCGTGCTGGGGGCAGGATGCAAGGGGCAGCTTTTGTCCCTTTGATTCAAAGCAAAGAGCAATTAGGTGATGGACTTAGAGCCCAGAGAGCACCACTCCCTGCCTCCACAGGGATCCTTCCCTGTTTCTCTGCTTTCTTTCATTCTCCATCCCAGCTTCTAAATCCATTTGCACTAGGCCTTTAATTGAATTAGCCCAGCACCTTTCACTGGGAACAACTTAAAATGGTTTCAATACAGTGATCGCTTTTTGCAGCCCTGGGACAGGTTTGACAGCAACCACAGGGAGTGGTTTAACACAGAGAAATTTATGCTGGATGCCTGTTACATCTAAAGTAACTAAAGTACAGTAAGTGCTCTGAAAAACCCAGCCTTGGAGCCCTGTAGCAACCTGGAATCACAGATTTCATAAAAAAACCCACACCTATATTTTGTGAGAAGACAGAGATTGAAGACAGGAATCCCAAATGGACAACTCAGAGCCTCCAATCTGCAACTGAGGACCTGATGGCTTATGTTTGCAACACTGAACATCATTTACAGGCTGTTTGGACACAACTTTGGACACCCTGGCACCCCCTCAAGCTGCAGAGACAGGGGTTAGCCAGGCAAGCACAGTGGGTAATGCAGCTCTTTGTGGGCTGGGAAGGTGCTGCTGTCCCCATATCCTCCTCCATCCTTCTCCATCCCTGTAGAGATGCAGGCACCAACTGCTGCCAGGCCTTTGGGAAGGTGGTATCTTACACTGCCTCCTTCTCCTCCTTGTTTCCCATGTCCTTGCCTGGCAGCATTTAATGACCACGACTTGTGATGGACATGGGGTGCTCACCCCATGCAAGTGAGCAGCCTTGCTCTGCTCAGATCCCAAGCCCTGCTCGAGTTTGGTTGAGGATGGGAGTTCTCCCAGTGTCTGGGAATGGTCACAAGGCCACTCCATGTCCTTCTCCATTTTCAGGTCAGCTCTGAGAGGCCAGGAGCCCTGCAGGGGCAAAGGAAAATGCCCCAAATGGCTCACAAGAAGCAGTCTCATCTTCACGTAGAGATTTCACCCCAGTGCTGTTTGCACTCATCCCATGAGCTGCTTACATGGAAGCACCAAGGAATTTTTAACAAGAAGAGAGCAAGGAACAGGTAGAGAGAACTGTGCAATTGATCATCCGTTTAACAGGCTGAAAACATCACTTTCTTTATCCCAGCCTCAAGCTGTTTGTTTTAAACCTCTTCCATCTCAGCTCAGGCTCCACTGTGTGGTCCTGCACCTTGGACCCTTGTCCCCATGTCCCAGAGGGAACAGTGCTGAAAGGTGAGGGGCTCTAAAAGGATTTGGAAGCATTTGCAAGTGTGATCATACAGATGTTAAGTCAGGGAGTGGCACATGGGCCATTTGCACCTATCAATTGAGAAGACCCCCCCAACCCAGTCCTTCCTTTTGTCTAGATATGTGAGAGCCAAGAGCAGGCAGATGAAGGAAATGGAGAAAACATGGCAGATTTCAAGGGAGTTCACTCTCATCCCACCAAAACATCATCTCCACATTTCCTCCAAGGCTGAGATATACAGTCCAAAATGGTTCTTGCCACTTAGGCATCTCACCCACTCCTCCCAGCACCTTGGCCAGGTTTGGTGGTGGTTTGGCTGGAGACTGAAGGCAAAGAATAGCAATGATGGAGGGCAGGATCGTCAGCCTGACAGATGTTCCCATGTGACAGAGCAACATAGGGTGGAAGTATGGCTGATGCACCTAAAAACCAAATATGACTTGAGCAGTCTGTCATGGTATAAACTCAAAGGCAGTTAACAGGCCAGATGTATTATTGCTGTGTTTGTCACAGGAAGGTTAAGGAATCTATAAGAGCTCAATTTTATATTAAACCACAGCATAGTTCCCCTCCTGGTCCCCCTGTGCATGTTCACAGCTGCTGGGAAATCTCACCCGTGTAAGCAGAGTAGTGCATGGGCACAACCTTCTTTCAGTATTGGACAGGCCAGGAAGATTTTTGCATCTTGATGCTCCTACAGGACTTTTTTCAATCCCTACTGCAAAAAAGAAAAAAAAATCCAGATCTCTTTTTGGTAGGTTGTGGAAATGCACTTAAAGTAAGTGTAAAGTAAAAACTATTATTACCTAGAAACATCTCCAGAATCCCCAAGGGTGCAAACTCAGGAGCTGAATTAAGCTACAGGACACACCCCTAAATAACACCTTAGCTCCAGCCCACGTTTTTGGTGTCTCTCAGTTAATGCACACCTGAGCAATTACAGATGTTCTGGGCAAACTGCAGGTTATGCCTCTACCTGCAGATTGTGATGTGCAAGGCAGCACGTGTGCAAGTAAAGATACCCAGGAAAAAGCAATTTGCAAACTATTTTACATGATTAGTTATAGAAATAAATATAAAAATGTAGATTAGTTGGGCCCTCTGGAGGTCTCTCATCCAAGCCCCTTCTCAACACACGGCTAAACTTGTGTCTAGATTGCTGAAACTCTCCAAGGATGGAGAGGATGGAGGAGCCTCTCAGGGTCTCTTTCCAGAGCTTGACACTTTCAGGATGAAGAAATTTTCCCATATTTTCCCATCAGAGTTTCTCTCAGTGCAACATGACAGATGTTATCTTGTTCATCTGTGCACCTGAGCTGGCTTTTTTCTTCTGTACAGGTGTCTTTAGTAGTGGCACAGGCAGTTAAATCTCCACCAAGCTCCTCTTCTCCACATGCAGCAAACCTGTGTCCTTCCACTCAGGTATCACATCCTCCAGCTGCCAACCACCTCTGTGGCGCTCAGCTGGTCCAACCTCAATTTGCAGACCCCTTTCTTCTGTAGAAGAGCCAAAATGGGGGACAGGACTCTATCTGTTCTTCCCAGCTTCCTGTTGCATGAGGATATTCCATCCCAGGATCTGCATTTGCCCCAAACTTCATGGATTTCCTGTCAGCCTCCTGAGCATGTCAGTGTTCCTCTGAACAGCAGCTCTGAGCTCCAGTGTATTTACCACTTCCCTCAATTTGGTGTCACCCTCAAACTTTCAATGGTTGCATTCCATCCACTCATTTAGATCACAGCAACACAGGGTATCTTCATCTTATCCTCCTAAAAAGAAAAACTGGACTTTTCCAAATTAAAAAAAAAAAAAAGGGCTTGTGCTTTTGAGCAAGCACAATGCTGGTCAGTGCATTGTCCAGCCCTACCTTGGGAGAGCAGGGATGGGATGGTTTCAGTGAGCAGTGGGACCAGCCTGCCCTCCCCAAGCACAAATCATAGGATGAAACTTCTCACCAGTTTGGAAGTCCTTAAGTCCTTAAAAGGCTGCAAAGGAAATAAATACTCACCAGAGCTACAATGTAGGGCATAAGGTGGAGAGTGGGATGCTGAGGGGAAGCATTAATCAGGAGAGCAGAAGCAGAAGGAGGCTTGCTGGCTGATCTTTCAGACCATGGTGACCTCAGCAAGAGACCTGGCTCATGAATTTCTTGCCCCATAGAGTGGTGGGGCACTGAACAGACTCCCCAGGGAATGGTCACAGCCCAAGACTGCCAAAGCTCCAGGAGCATTTGCACAATGCTCTTAGGCACAGGGTGCTGTTGTTGGGATGTCCTGTGCAGGGCCAGGAGTTGGACTGATTGATCCTCGTGGGAACCTTCCAGGACAGGATATTCCATGATTTTTTCTTGACGGGCTACAGCTTAACTTCACCTCTGAGGAACTGAGGTTCTACAGAATCCAAGAAACTGCTGGGCTGCAGCTCCTTTGGTGTCTTTAGGAAAAAAACCAGTCCAAGATGGGCAGCAGAGCCTTTTCTGTCCTCTCCTCTTGGAGGAAAAAGAAAGGAGATCTTCAAGGGCAACAGGATCTGTAAACCAGACACAGGCACAGCCAGGAGAAGACCTAAGAGGTGCAAAGGTGCAAAGACTAAACACCCCACTTCTCTCTGAGTTCCCTTAGCTCTTTCCATGGTGCAGAGGTCTTCAAGCTGCCAGCACTTTGCATTATCCCAACAGCAACACCTCAGAGAGACCTGTCACAGTTCTGTCTTTTTTAATACTGGCAAAACATGTGTCATTGCCTTCTGAATGCTCCCACCACTCCCTGCCCAGATGCCAGGATCCCTGGACAGGAACAGCAGGCCCCAGTCCGTGTGTGAGCATAGGCAGCGGGGCGCAGGCAGCGGGGTGAGCAGGGTGAAGGCAGAGGGGTGAGCAGGTACAGGCAGCGGGGTGAGCAGGTACAGGCAGCGGGGTGAGCAGGGTACAGGCAGAGG